>CADDXX010000089.1:116733-154148 GCA_902810485.1 Alauda arvensis | reverse complement strand
CAGGGGCCGGGGAGACGGGGCTGGCACGAAGGAGGGAACCCGGGGCGGGGGCCGGGGGCGAGGCGCGGAGCCGAGAGCCGGAGAGCGGCTCCGGCAGCGGGGCGGGGGCGCTGCCCGGGCGCCCGCCCGGCCGCGCCGGAGAGCTGCCCGCTTGCCTTCCCCCGGAGCGTGGAACCCTCCCTCCGGCAAAGGCGGCTCGATCCAAGGGAAACGAGGCTGCGGGCACTGCCGAGTTAGTCTGTGCTGCCGAGGACTCGGGTCGCTCCCCGTAGGCTCCGGTGCCCCGGCGGTGCGAGGGAGCGGAGCCTCCTGGAGCAGCCGGCCGGAGAGGACACAAGCCCGGAGGTGCGGCGGCAGCGAGGGGGTGGCGGTATTGGTGACCAGAGCCCTTCGGAAAACCAGACGTCCGGAGCAGTAGCTCTACTAAATTCCCGATGTTTGCTTGTAAAGCAGGTGTAGGAAATTAAATTATGATTTATTTGAACATGTATTCGCTTTGCTGCTAGTGGGAAGGCTAGAAAAGTTAATCATGATGTAGTTGCTGTCACTACATGACAGAATAGCTTTGATAATGAATAAAATGCCTTGCGAAAATAATTGGGAAAATTGCATCTTAGGTACGTGATTTGCTTTTCTTACAGAAAATGTGATTAGAAAAAAATATTGCATTAAATTAATGTGTATTTTATACATTGTTGGCTTAAAAGGAAGCTTTTGTCCTCCAATGACAGTACCAGTCTGTGTTGTTGAAGCCTGTACTTTTGTGAGATTTAAACTGGAAATTCAGTATTGGCTGCTCTAGGCACTTTGCAAGGTAGAGAAATACCACATTTTGGTTTCTTTTGTGGTTAAACTCAAGCAATTGCATGTTGCCTTTGTTACATTTGAGGACTACTTCTGCAGTCACTCTAAGTGTTCTGACACCAAACACTATAGCTAATGTATTGAAAATGGAAAAATAATTTGGGGAGAAATATCAAAGAAAATTAGTAATTACTAATGAAATGAACATTCATTGTCTTTAAAATTAATATCTCCAAGTTAGTATTTCTAAGGTGTTACTTCTGAGTAAAAAGGAGTATATTTATCATCTATTCCCAAACAGGCATAAATCTTTTTTTTAGCTCCTTAAACAGAGAAATTATACACTTGTGTGTGACTAGCAACTTCCTCTTCACGATTAAAAAGTTCTTGTTTGTAGCTTTCTGGCAAGGTGAGGTGAGAAGCAGAAGATGAGATTGTTCTGAATATGCTTATTTTTTGTTTCAGATTTGTAGCTGTTTGTTCACATGTGTCCAGGAGGAGATGAAGTACATTGGATCCTGCATAGTTTGGCTTTGTATGGCAGTCTTCCTCCTTCCTGTTTCTACTTCTGTGGCTGTCGGTGACCAGACAGGTACTTCCACTTTTCTTGCCCATCACAGACCAAAGGCCTAAATCTCAGTACTGAAAATGTTTTAGTAAATAACAAGAGCGCATCAAAAATAAACAATATGAACAGATAAAATTCTACAAGGTTGTTTTAAATCTCCTTTTCTGAAAGGAACTAAGTTTGAAGCAGTTCCAAAGCAGCCCTTCTGCTTCCTGTGCTTGGAAGATTCATGTTTGGAGGTAATTGTAGTTCCTAGGAGTTTCTTTTTGTACTTTTCCTACAATACAAACCAAGATTATAAATCAGAGTTTGCAAAACTTTTGTGAACAAAATCATGTGGCTTTATTAGAGCAGACCAGTTATCACATTGACCTAAATAATCTAATGCTCATGTTAACCACACCTAAACTTAATCCCTAGACTGGGTCATATGTTTCACACAGAGTGAAAAAAACTTTGTGGGGGAAAGAAATAGAAATATGTCGTTTAACTTAAAAGCTGTTACTCATCTTTTGCAAATTTTCTCATATTTCTCTGTTTTCGTCTTTCTCTTACTTTCCACATTATCTACTGTTCTCACTTAAACTCTCCAGAAAGTGGTAAATTCTGTCTTAAAGACACATCATGTGTGCTTGTAAAATATGGAACCTCAGTTTTCTAGAATTACTCAGCCTCAGCAAGTACCTTAACTTATTATAATTTTCCTATAATTATTAGCAAGGAGAACATGTTTATTGCTATTTAAATTGAGTTGGATTTTTTCTCTAAAATAAAATTTATTCCTAGTAATGTTGTTCCTTTCCAGAAATCTCATGAAAGATAATAGAAACTACACATACACAACAACTTTGAATCTCAATAACTCATTTGTAACTCAAGGCCCAAGAAATTTAAAAGTCCGTGACTAGGAAAAGAATCCTTTTACTACCCTTGGAAACTAAAGTAGTAATAATGAATAAATAATATGTGTAATGTGTGGGCTCTGAGGTAATAATAATGCATTGTGAAGAGCCAGAATTTAAGTCAAAGTCTTTTTCCCCTTGTATTTTTAGGGCAGTGAAGCTAAGTGCTCTGCTGATGAATTATTCTTAACCCCTCTGAGAGAGGAAGCCTACATCATAGCTGTGAAATTGTTCTGTGTGAAAGAAGGAAAATAGATTTTATTCTGTCATTTCTAGGTGGTGGGTTGCAGAAGGGAAGTTTTTAAAGTGCTAAAATGGTGTGAGTACAGAAGGTTCCCTAGCGATATAGATAGAAAAATGTTAAAACAAAATTCCAGGAAGCATTGTCTCCTTTCTTTTGTAATTTTTTTYCCTAATGAAATGATGCCTTAGTAAAAGTTGGGCCAGCCACAGAAAATGTGGCAGATATACAGGACTGTGAATAAACAGTGTATCTGAGCTATTACACTCTGTCAGACGTTTGTAGCTAAGCAGCCAGCGGTGAAGCTGCAGCTTTCCTTAGCCCGATTGCCACAAATGGATCAAATATGGGTCCAGTTGAACTGCTAGGAAGAAAATGGGAGATTGAACCTCTCCTGTGAATAGCTGAGGGTGTGCACTTGAAAGAGGCTTCTTCAGTTTGTGGTGGTACAGGCAGATGGTGAGGAATAACGAGCCGATAGCTGCCAGCCTGAGCAGCTCTGCCAACAGCAGGTGTGTGAGTTAAGCCCAGAGTTAATTTCCAGTTGATAACAGGAAAGAGACTCCAGTAGAGTTTGCAGGGATGGTTACTGTCCAAAAAAGAAATGCAAGTTATAGACCAGAAAGCAGGAATTGGGAAAGAGCAGACCCAGCAGCGGAGCAGCGTAAAAGTTGTACCGATCTTTCTGTCAACCTTTTGTTAATCTGCTCTCTTCTGCTGAACTGAGTCCTCTGTGTTGCAAAGTTGTCGTGTTCCAGTTTGATAATCTGTATGCAGATGAATCTGTCACAAATTTGAAATGTGCTTTTTTCATGAAGAGAGTAATATCTAAAGGTGGGTTTTTTTGTTTTTCATATCTTGCATTCAGTCACTCTTTCTTCGGCCTTTGTTCCGTCCCATGTACAAGTTCTGTTTAAATCAACGCCTGTCCTTCAATATCTGCCTAGACAATCTTTTTAGTTTCCTTCCTTCAACAACATATGCACAGCATTTATTTCTCTGGGCTAAAATGGAAGCTTTTCCAGCAAAGCACATTTAGATAGGATCTGAGATTATTATTATTTGCATCTTGGAATTTCTTGCCTGATCTACTCGACTCTAAAGGAATGGCTTCAAATACATGGAGAAGGTAGACTAGAGTTAATTTGAGGGTGGTGAGAGAAAGAAGTATGTTAGGGCAAGGATTGACTTGTGCTCATATGTAGGGGGAGAGCTTTCTGAGCAGGCATGTTGAATATACTTTGTGACTTACTCGTTGGGCCAATATTGTAATAAATAAATACCAGTATTGAAGAAAGAGTCAGAGACTGAGAGAGTATGCTGGATCTTCTTGAAGCAGTCCTCCTAAAGTTCTGAGGGTGCCAGTAAGCATTAGACTCCCATGGAGGATTTCTTTCAGTTCTCATATTTTGGTATGCTTAGTGTTCATTAGAAGGAGGGACTCACTTCTCATGATGAAGTGTAGCAAATCTGAGGGGAGGGAGTTCAGGAGTTTGCCACAGGCATATTTTTGATCTGACTGCAAGCATACTTTCTTCATGTTGTCAACTTATTATTGGGAATATTTGGGGTTTGAGTGTGGCTGTAAGCTCCTTCTGTAGTGACACGTGAAGTTCTAATTTGATCGTTCCTGAATGCTTAATATTCAGAATATTAATATTCTGTCTGATTTCCGGATCATTGCTTCTTTTTCAATTTTTTTTTACAAATACTGTTTTTTAAAGTCACTTGCTAATCCATGAATAATGTAGTATAAACAAGGTCCTGGGACTATCAGGCATGGAGAATTTTCCTTGTCTTTTGACATGGAATGTGTTGTGAAAAGTACTGGCTACGGATCATGCTTTTAGATAGGCACTTTAACCCAAACACAGTGAGTGTTTTCAAGTATGCAAATCAGTGCAGCTTTTTGGTTTTAATGTTTTAGTACAGCTAGATACTTTTTCCAACTCAATATATTGACTCTACGGTAACTCTCACGTACAATGTATTCATATTTCTGATTTTCTCATCCAACCTGGCCTTGAACATTTCCAGGGATGGGCTATCCACCACCTCTCTGGGCAACCTATTCCAGTGTTTCACCACCATTATTGCAAAGTCTAGTCTAAATCTAACCTCTTTTATTTAAAACCATTACCTTTTGTCCTGTCACAACAGGTCCTGATAAAAAGTCTGTACCCATCTTTCTTCCAGGCCCACTGGCTGGAAGGCTGGAGTAAGGTCTCCCTGGAGCCTTCTCTTCTCCAGCCTGAAAACCCTAACTCTCAGGAGAGACACTCAAGCTCTCTGATCATTTTTGTGGCCTTCCATGCACCTGTTCCAGCAGGTCCACATTTTTCTTGTGTTGGGGCCCTGGAAGTGGATACAGTGGTTAAGGTGGGGAGGTTCTCATGAGAGCTGATGGGCAGAATCACCTCTCTTGATCTGCTGGCCATGCTTCTTTAGATGTAGCCCAGGATATAATTGATTTTCTGGGCTGTGAGCACACAGTCAACTGATCTCCTGTTTTTTTATTCCTCAGAATTCTCAAAGCCTTCCTGTCAGGGCTGCTCTCAAGTCCTTCAACCCCCAGCCAGTTTTGATACTGACCATTGCCCTGACCTAGGTGCAGCACCTCGTGAGGTTGTTGAATCTCACAAGATTCCCATGAGCCCAATTGTCAAGCTTGTCTAGCTCCCTCTGGGTGACATCCTGTCCTTCAGGCGTGCCAACTGCACCACTCAGTTTGGTATCATCTGCAAACGTGCTGAGGGTGCACTCAATCCCTTTATCTATGCCATTAATTTATTAAATAACATTAATTATTTAATTATGTCTCAAACAGGACACCACTTGTCACTGACTTCCATCTGGGCATTGAGGAGTTGACCACTCCCCTCTGGATGTTACTGTCCCACCAATTCTTCTTTCTCTAAGCAGTCCACACATCAAATCCCAACCTCTACAATTCAGAGATATTGTGAAGACCATGTCAAAGGCCTTGCAGAAGACATCCATAGCTCTTCCCTTGTCTGCTGATGTAGTCACTCCAATGTATAAGGCCATGGAGTTAGTCATGCAAGACTTCCCTTGGTGAAGTGGTGCTCATTGTCTCAAATAATATGAAGTTCTGCTTTCCACTACTCACTCTTCTTCATGGGAGAATATAGTTCTCCAGGGGTCTAGCATGAGTATCCTAATTTTTGAACTCCGTTGCTTGGATTTCTTATTCCTGCATGCCAATGCTGTTGCGTTACTTCATAACTATCTAAATAGTCACCAGACTGGAAGTTGACTTTACTGTATCATGTTTCCTTCATTCTTCCCACCCTTGTCTTAATTAACATATACATTGAAATGTAATATAATCTTTACAGAGTAAAATAACAAATACAAAATTTGTTGTTTTACAAAAAACAGAATGCCAAAAAAATCACATCTAATTTCCTGGTGCCTGGGTACTTGAGGCTACACATATGTAGGAGATCTGAATTCTTGACCTTATTTGAAAGCAAGCCAGCTGGACATGCTTATCTTCAATATGAATACGTTTGAGGTGGACTCACTGGATATCATTGCTGATATTTGCCAGTGTGTGGCTAACTCTGAAGAGGCTACTTGTGTCTGTGTGTTTATGAAGCCTGATCCAGTAAGAGAATAAGAAAAATCTTGGGTAATATGGGTTTCTACGTGAAGCTTAAGTCTACACAAGATGTGGGTATACATTAGGTTGGGCTTTGCTGTTCGGCCACATTAATTGGTCTGGCCATGGTTAGAGATGGAAGCTTCAGTGCCTTGGCAATGTGCATGTCAGTGGTGGTAGATGGCAGGTAAAAACTTCACCTGAACATGGAGTTTAATTAAAAAGTAGCACATGGGTACTTGTGAAGTGAATCTAGCCATTACAAGTTACACTAATCTGGAGAAGCTGAGACTGCCCATTGGAAGTTACAGTTCCCACTCAGGAAGTGCACACAAGAGATATCTGTAAGAGGAAGTCTGAAGCACACACCACAGTCTCTTCTGTCCTTGTTTGCATGGAATGGAAAGCTGAGTATGGTGCCTAGATGGAAGTTGCAGTGTGCTTCAACAGGTGTCCTGATCATTCAAGGAATTTGGAACGCCCCATTGCATATTGCAACAGATACATCTAGATGCAATTCCTTTTTTTTTTTTTTTTTTTGTAATGCCATTAGAAAACAAAAAATTCTTACTAATTTTAGTGGTAAGAGAGAAGATATGTGATGAATTAATATTTTCAAGATTATTGGGTTGATTTCATGTTAGTAAGCTCGTAGCTAGAACTCATTGATTTGTAAAGATCCAGGCCAATTTTTTTGTATGGGTAGGTGAACTCAATAACTGAAAGATAAGTTAACTTGACTGTTGATATCACTGGTTTAATATGTATTTTTTATATGCAGTTTTATAATCTGCAGAGCAATCTAGTGAATAAATGTAAGCTTGTTCTTCTTTCTATTTCATGAATTTTATAGTAATGTATTTTAACATGCCAGGTAGGTTCATGGTTTCCCACTGGATTACCAGTAAGGATTTATCTTGCTTATTCTCTTTCCTGAATATCTTCATGTAGACCTTGTCATTCAGCTGCCCACATGCTGAATGGGCAAATTGCCTGTTTTGTCTCAGGCTAAAGAAAATGTAAGGATCTGCTAGCAGGACTAAAAATCATGGAAGAGGTTAACTATGCAAGCTGTAACTGCAGAAAGAATTTTCATCACTCTGTGGTAATGAAAGTTGTCAGTCTTGGTATGGAGAGAGTTTTGTCTTGTTATTTGAGAGTTTTCCCTTAGCTCTCTGGTGAAAGGACTAGCACTGAACTAAAGGAGTGCATCAGCAGCACGCAATGGAAGATTCACCGTAACTCTTTCAGTTCTTCTGGGGGTGTGCAATACAAACAAACAACTAACACTTAAATGGCCTGTCTGTGCTGTGACTGTTATGCCACTGATAAAAATAGGTCCATGGTCCAGTCTGTGGCATGTGAGGAATCATTGCTATCATCTGGATAACTCAAAAATTAAGGCTTGAGTCTTTATTTGGACTTGGAAGAAAGTGGCTGGGGGGAATAGGCTCGAACTTTCTAGTCTTTCACTGCTCAACACTCATGTAAGTTAATGCTGAAAAAAAAAGCCAAAGCACACTTGTGTCCCAGGTTCTCTAAAGCTTACATCAATTTAGGGTAAAATCAGCAATAAGTACACTCTGTCTGCTCTTATAAGTACTGTCAAGAATTTAACCAAAAAGAGAATAAAATCAACCTCAATCTTGAAATGTATTGAATATTTTTTTAAAAAGCCCTTAGGAAACATGTAGATTTAAGGAAAACATCTGTCCATGTATGTCTGACATTCTTTTGTGACTTCAGCCATAAATGGCTTTCTTTACACCAGCTTATTTCTTAGACCTATAGTTATGTAAATGTACCCTAACAACTTTCATTGTGTTAGAGTGGCTGTATATAGAATTCTGTAGTTTTATAATCTGTATTTGATTGAAAGTTGAGGCTTGTAAACTAAAGGGTATCTAAGGTGAACCTGTTTCTGTCCCATGCTGTGTGTGTATATATCAACTGGAGTATTGAAATTGCTATGTTACTGTGTAATTCCAGCGAATGCTTTTCTCACTGTATAAAACTTCCTGCTAACCAAGAATGATGAAAGATTTCACTTCAGAGCTTTCAACATGAATATTCTTTACAGTTTGGCATCTTTTCTGGGGAAAGGGAATTTACAGAGTTCTTCATGCATATATTTCGCCTCATTTATCATGAAACTCTATCTGTACAGGGAAAAACATGCATATCCAAGTATTTATGGACCTATATAAGGGAAAGAAAAAATTTATTCTCTTGGAGCCCTAGAAGTAAATTAATTTATCTGTGGTGTTACTTGTAGTAGTCAATTGTTAGTTGCAACTGTAATTTTACACATGAAGCACATGGAACCCAATGAATCTAAAAAAAAAAAAAAGTGTTTCACCCTCTCTGTTCTTTAAACAGTTGACATAGCTTTCATTAACCATATTATCAGGAGATGTCTCTATGTCTGAATTATATGATATCGTTTCACTTTCACTAGTTATTTCCAGTTAGCCATTTAATCCAGATTAAATACTGAAATATATTTAATAACATTTAAAAGTTTTGGAGGATAATATGCTTTCTACATAACTATAGAATGAATGACAAATTTCATATATTTTAAGGTTACAAATAGAGCTGTTTTTAATACCAATGTTTGGTCTGGATGCTCTTACAAAACATTTAAGTATAGATGATTTCCAGGTTAATGGTAGGACATTCCTTACTTTTTTCATTGAACTAATGCTTCAGAAAGTTCCTTGACCTTCAATGTTCAGCAGCTTCAGATACACCTTGGACATCTTTTTAGTTGCATCAGCTCCCAAAGCTCTGTGCTTGATAAGCTGACAGGCTGAATATCATAACTTGTCATGTTTGATTTGCTAGTTTTTTAGGATTTAGCAGGGCTATTTGCAAAACTTGTTAAACAGGGAGCCTTATTTCTGACCCCTGCACAAAAGTGACATTTTAATGTATTTCCTTCTTAAAAGTGGGCATTCCTATATATTTATCAAAAAAGAACATAAAGGACTTATTGCAAGGAGTAATAATAATAATTATTTTGCATACTAATAATACAGTGTCTTATCTAAGGGTTCAGTTAGCTTTAACCTCAGTTTCCCATGTTATAAATTTTAGAACATTCTGTTTTCTTACCAAAATACTTTGGTTCAGACTTATTCCCCATAATTTTTGAGCTTTTTTCCCCCCCAAAATATGATATTGTTTCATATTCATGAATGGGGGAAAATATTTTCTAGTAATACAGTGAGAAATACAAAAAGAACTTGCAACAGATATTACTGTGTTATAGAGTGTTGTAAATAGAAACAGCATGGTAAGAATTTAATGGTTTTTTTCTGGCTATATTTTTTATATGAACTTTAACCACAGGCAGTTGAATTAAAATGTGATACAAATTCTATCTGCTTATATTGTTGGAAGAGTAGTATAAAATCTGCTCTTGGTTCGTTGCTGCTTTTCACATCCTAAAGAAACAAAAAGAAACATTCCTGTCAATATTACCATAACTGCCATGATAGCTTGTTCAATTCCTGTTAGTTTGATAACATTTTACCACAGATACTAAACTGTGTTCTCTTGAAGGTGCTGTGTGTCCTTTAATGAAAACAGTTGCCCGTCGTCTCAAACAAATCAACAGAGACAGTCGTGGTGTATCAGGTAAATGGCTAAGCTAACATGGATATCTATATTAATTAGCTGGTAATGATTACTGGATGTAAACATAGTCTGACTGTAGCTGGCTTTAAAATTGAAAGGTTAGGACAGAATGCCATCCCCAAGCATGAAGAGCTGCCGCTGCTGTCAGAAAGGTGACATTAAAATCAGAGCATGTTTTTCCTTGAAAGTATTGGTTCAATAAGTTTGGCTGCTACATTAATTTCCATGTTTTTTACAAGCATCCTGGCTTCTTATCAATGCAGAGGATAAAAGGTACTAGCAAATTCATTTTTCAGGTTTTAAAGTAATCTACCAAGTGAATTTCATTTTGAATGAATAGTTTTAATAAAATGAATATTGAAATTTTCAGTGACTTCCCAAAACTACTTTTCCAAGTAGTTTTTCAGTCTGTACTCTAGAAATGCCAATATGCTTGTATTCAAGTGTGCTGAAAATGATTATTTACTTATGGTTTTTTAATTCCATTAAATTTTATGGTATTGTGTACTATTTTACAGGGTTTGATCTGGCAGAAAGCTTTTCTTTAAGGCAAACATCTTGTGGTGGGGAAAAGATATGTTTCAAATTGGGAAGTGCACCTCTCATTAAAGACACAAGGTAAGATACTTCTTTCATGCTTAGCTTTTAAAAGATAGAGCTCAGACTCAATGCTGCTAATTAACTGAATCACTAATCATGTATCCAAAGCATGCCACAGGAAGCAATATGGCTGTTTTTAGACTTTCTCAGTTTTTTTTCTGTGGGAAACATTTTGATTTTGGTGCACTTTCCTTTTGGAATCTGGCAGTATGTAGGTAATAAGTTAATTGTGAATAGCACTTTCTCAAATCATGATTCTTATACTGAAAATTCTACTGTTAATACATTAATTTTTATAAAACAAAGGAAACAGCTTTCATGGTATGGCAGGAAATAATATACCAATCTCCCTTAATGAAATTGTCTATCCTCTCTCTCACTGCTGCTGGGAAGATTGAAAAGAGAGTTTCCTTCAATGCTATTTTTTTTTTTACTTTCCTGGTATCCACATTTTGCTTTTGAGCAGCAACAGAATAGTGGGCACTCAGTAGAGAGGAGAAAGTAGGCAAAATCCTATACTGGCACAGGGTGGGATGAAAAGCAGAGACTGCATGAAAAATCAAAAGGACAGTGAAAGAGAGTAAGGCACAATTGGACTGGATGGATTTAAGTTTGCATAGGGACAAGGAAATGTCAAGAAGCAGTTAGGAATGTAGTTTCAAGTTCCCTGTGCTCAGTRGAGAGAGGATCATCTCAGAGCTTCTTGGTTGAGATGTGCTCTGAGTCATGGGACTGTGGTTTCTGTACAGCGTGTTCCTGGGGTGACGAGGGAAGCAACTGTATTCCCATGTCTTCAGGTTGGGAATTTTCTGTTGCAAGAGGTCTGGCTCCAGCTTGCCTAGTAAAAAAACACACCTGGTCCTTGGACTTCCCCTTTGCTTGGATCCTGGGCATAGCACAGAGGGACTGTGAGTAGCATGAGGACAGGGGGAAGGAAGAAAAGAGCTGGAGGCACCCAGACACAAAACAAAGTGATCTTTGTGAGAGGAGCGTGACTACGGAAAGAATTTATCTAGCAGTTTAGAATATTTAGGTTCTCTAAGTTTTTCTGATATATTAGATACTCTAAGTGCAAATTTTTATGCTTGTGTAATTCTGAAAAGTTAAACTAATCGTTATCTTGTTTAAAAATACATTAGACACTAGCTATTGAAGGAAAACTTACTAGACAGATTTACTTGACACAAAGAGTGCTCTTCTTTTATTAGGACATTTCCAGTATTATGCAGATTGTCTTTAGAAGAGGTACAGAAGATAGCAGACACCACCCATAAATGTCTTTACCAAAAAAATTTTGGGAGATTTTTAGTAAGAAAACCTTTCTTTTAAAAAAAATTAATATTTTTCCCTTTTATTTACAAGGGGTTTTTTTCCAATTTATGGGAATTTGAGGGAAACATGAGGTTATGGAAAGTTAGAAAATTAGGGCGATAACAATAAATGTGGAACAATTTTCCTTTAGGAATAAGAAACTAAGTAGTGCTAAGAAATGCATCTTGTGCACTGACTTTATTTTGAAACAGTGAGAAAACCAGTGCCAAAAATGGAGCAGAGAGAAGCTAGAAATTGCAAAAGGGTTAATTATTTAAAATTCATATTACTTTGAGGTAAAAGTCTTGATTCAAAGTATTGATTTCTAAGAATTTCTGAGTGTTTTTAGAAGTGGTCTAAGAGGTAATGCTGAAGTTAGAAAACCTAAAGCTTTTTTTCTTGGCTTTATTTAGTAGGCCTGAATAGTAATGTCTATTTTTCCTTCTTTTGAAAACAGCTTATTAGTGAAGGCCATGAAAATGGGGAATTCACACCATGGCTGATAGCTGTAACCCAACAAAACCCTAACTATTTGCAAGGAAAGTCACAATGGTTGTTTTGTTTGGCTTTCTTTTTTGTGCTATATAGTTTTTTCCTGTATTTTATCTCATCAGCTTTTTGGAAGGAGATAAAAATGGCTAGTTTTTCTCCACTGTCAGTGTAACTTGGGCAGGGGCTAAAGAATTTCATTTAGGGGTAAACCTGGAAGGGAGATGGCTTGGCTTTCCTGGTCTCTTGGTTCTCTCATTCTTCACCATCCCTGTTATTTTCTTGTGTGTATCCTCATTAAAGAAAAAAACTAAAGAGAAAATCTTTCTAGTTTCCCCTAAAAACATGCATCTCTAATGGATGAAAAATTTAGCTGGATGATGGCTGAGATGATGATTAATAAAATGCATATCAGTGCTAATATATGAATAAAATTAGGCAGAAAAATGAATATAGTTAGGCAGAAAATTAATATCATGTTTTTGATTATAATAATGTACAAGATAAGATTTTCAATCAGCTTGCTGTGCAAGTAAGTAGTACCTCATACATATATCTTCCTGAACAATAAAAGGGTTAAAAGCATTTTCAATAACATTCAAGTATTGCAGAATTTCTGTTAAATCCTTGTTCTTCATAGCAATAATCTTGCTCATCCTTTATTAACCTTTCTTCACAGAAATACATGTCATTGAAAGATTAATTCTATTCTTAATTATTTCAGTTTGTTGAATATAAAGTGGCTTTCTGATATTGAGATAACACTTTGGACAAATAGTTTTTAAAAATTTTGTTTAAAGTGTGCTACTTTTTTAACTCTTCTGAAGTTTTAGGATGGTTTTTTAAAATAAGGGCAGATGGTAGTCAGGAGCATGAAGCCAGGTTTTGGGTTTTTACATGGTAGGGTTACAATAAAGGATAGTCAGAAACTTGGGTATCTGTCATCATAACCTTATAATTTACTATCTCAGTTACCCATGTGCAATATCTTTTAATTAATTATTTTTATTTCAACCTACTTCTCTTACATTATGTCAGGTTGTGTGGTTCAAGATGTTATTAGATGGCTTTAGGGATCATTCTACCTCAGAAAATATTTTAGTAGACATGGTGTGCAGTAAGCAGCAGAGCAGTGTTTGTTATCCATCCTGCAGGAAATTGAGAGTATCTGATTAAGCTGACTAGCAAGTATCAAGTAACTTGGCACATCTCCTCTTGCATTTCATTCATTCAGTTGTAGTGTGGGTAATAGAAAGCTATGCTGTGCCATTTTTCTTCTCTGATGCCATTTTGGTTTTTTTCAATGGACCTGGAGTAGTGTTTCACCTATTTATATGTTGTAAATAATTTACAATGCACTGTCAGCTTGGGAAATTGATTATGTTTATTTATGTTGGACTTGAGCTGTTGGTCTTTACCTCTTTCTGTGATGCAGTTCTTTATATATTGTGTCTTGTGATAGCAGATGGATAGCTTTTCTTATGCTTTATGTAAATGGCTGTAAAATATTAATGTAATGCCAGTAATACTTTCCTGATTAAAGCTGTGAATTGCTTATTGAAGTTCTTTGTGGATTTTAACAGAATTTATTCCTGAGAAAGAAGTGTAACTGAACTTTTGAATCATAAAGAAACTTGTAGTAAAGTATTTTTAGGCAGACTATCTAATTATATAGTCATAATCACACCACAGGATCATAGAATAATAGTAACTATTATGGTTTTATCTCAACAAATACCTAACAGAGTCATATTTCTTCTCCAGACTTCAACATGTACTGCCCATGTAGTGTATTCCAGTGTGGCACAGAGTTTGCTGACAAAGGAGAGAAGGGCTTTGTGCTAGTAGCATTCCTCTAGACCTGCCAGCAGGTCTAAAGCAGCCTTTTAGGCTAATCTTTTTTCTTCAGTTGCCTTAGAATAAATAGCTCTATGATTAATTAATTTCACTGTCGTTCTCTGAGGATGCATCAGACATCAGTTGTTCCTCATTCTCACTTTTCTGGGTTCCTGGTGGGCCATCTTTTTCCTCTTCTGAAAGCACCAATAAAGGAGATAATAAGTTGGTTTCGGCTGAGTTTCAGAATGTTTATGAAATGGATGTTCATGATGAGCAAATCTTCATGGCATAGTCACAGCTTTCTTATTTTGTAGTTTGCTTGGCTTGACAAACCATATTAATTTACTGTGGATATTATCATAGCTGGCTGTTAAATGATTTGAGTTTCAGCAGTTGGGATTACTCTCACAGCTCTTAGGAATTCTTCCCCTTTCGTTGTAAGATACTACGAAAGAGCTTGGATTTTGACTCTATTTGGACTACGAGCTCCACAGCAAAGTTGTTATTCACTGCTGCCAGAAGAGCTGTGGCTTGGGCCATATTTCAGAGAAAGTGTTTCACCTCCTTGGGATGTCTAGTTACTGGAGGAAGAAATAGACTTCCCACTTACCTCAATAAATTCCAGGTGGGAGGATTTTCTTCTGCTGAGAACAGAAATTGGTGATGAATAATATTTATGTGGGGTTTTCTGTTTGTTTTTAGTTCTAACCTTTTTAATCACAAAAAAAATATGGAGGGAATTCCATTTTCCTAGAGCATAGCTGACATCAAACTGAGGGGGTTTCTGTGCTCACTGTTAAAAGCCTTTTCATAGCCAGCAGTTTGCTTTACCAAAGCCACCTATCTCTACGTGATTTTGCAACCATTTACTTTGCTGTCTTGTTCTCTGGCTGTATCTGCTGAGACCACTCTCTTCACCAAACTGAAAAAATACTGAGTTCCTTTCCTAAACTTCAGCTCTCCATGAAGGTCCTCATAGGCATGATATTTTTTTTTTTTGGGCATGACATTTGTTTTGAGCAGAAGAGTTAGTTTCAACAGTCTTCTTGAAAAATATTTTAGGGCTTGTTTTAGGAAGTTTTATGCTTATTTCTTAAAAATGCTGTAGAATAGATAGATGTGATAATCACTGGTTTCCAAAAAAGGTAATTGATGACTTTTCAAGTGTGACTGAAAATGGCAATGAGGTATTATCCCAGTTTTGAGGCAGTAGTTACAATAATTCAAACCAACTTTTATCTGTGCTCACACAAAGTCCTGCTAGCCTTTGGTCAGTTAAAATATTAGATGGTTATGCAAGAAAACACCTCTCCTTTACTATGTCATGTACTTAGTTGAGGTCATTTGAAGAGTTGGAGCCAACAATGCTAAGACTGAAATGTCTGGTATTTTGGTTGCAGGGTATTTTCAAGAAAAAGGCCTTGCCTTTAGAATTTGCTTGCTGAGTGTGGGAGCCTGAATATAGTACAAATGCTGATGTTTCTTCAGGTCTTTTAAAGTAGTGGATCAGAAGCTGTAGTGATTCTATCTTTCTTTTATCCTGAAATAGTGTACTTTGTGCTTATTTCCAGAAACTTCATCACTTACTCTATTTTAGAAATTAAAAAGAAGGAAAATACCATGATTACTGTTGAAAGAACAGTGATGTTGAAAGAACTAATTGATGTTGTAGTTACCTTGTGAAAACCAATTATTTAATTTCGTAACTATGGAGAAAAATGGGACTTCTTACCATGTAAAATGACACCAATGCTTCTTTTACAAAATAATCACCTGTGAGTGTTTTTCTGCGTTCTTGGGCTTGTTTCTTCCTGGAAATTAACAAGAAATATGGAAATTTTTATAAAATTCAAAATTCGGGTATTAATGGATTTTAATGTCCACATTGAGTTTGAATCATCCTACACTTTAACATGTAACTTACTATACAGACAGCATTGGGAAAGCAAAAGTAAAGACAGAGGTGGCAGAGGGGAAGAGTACATTTAAAAATGTRTAGCAGTTACATTAAAAGCACACTGTGAGGGAACAAAGTGCTAGAAAATCTTTTTTAATTAAGCCACTGACTGTAACAAATTAGAATTCTTTGATCTGTAGTGTGCTCCCCTGACAGTCGAGCACTTAGTGGGGCAGTGTCATACCAGTTGGATTGGTAAAACACTGTTGGATGAAGCTCTTTCTTTTCCTTTTTTTTTTTTTCTTAGTGATGATGTTCTTGCAGTAAAGCACTTGCAAATAAGGGGAGGTGTGCGCTTTAATGGCACTACTCCACAACGAGAGCGTGCAGGAGACCAGCAGCGTTCGTGTGGAACCCCATGTGCCTCATGGCAGGCAAACAAATCCAAATAAACAAAGCCAAAATTATTATTTGGAAGAAAATAAAATTAGGAGCTTGCTTTCACAGCACCCATCTCCATCTCTCAGCCCTGTCTCACTTCCTCCACATCAGCATCAGCATCTCTGTTCAGTGAGGCTGGTGGCTGATCCCCTGTGGCTGTGTCATCTCAGCAGTCCCAGTGGGGAAGGAGCAAGATAGGCTGCCCCCAACCCCAGCAGCACTGCCTTCAGCTAAAACAAACCCTGAAACTGTACTTTCAGTTTGTAATTGTTTAACCTGCCCTGTGGAAAACCATCCCAGTGTTCCAATTAAAACAGCAGCATCTGCAATTTCACTTTTGCTATGTATTCCTCTAGGGAATTCCTTTCTATTTTCATCTGATATGGATGCCAAAACTAGTTTTCAGTTTTCTTGTTTAAGATAGCAAAATCTAAAGCAGAGATGTTCATAGATACTGAAATTGCAAGACCAAGTTATTGTGTTATTAGATTTCTAGATTCAGCAGGAGAAATTTACCTAGATACTTCTTCATGATCGTTGTTCAAAAACTTGGGCACATATTCTGAAGAAGGTCGTTCAATTTACCAGCACGTTAAATGAAGGAGTCTTACGTGATGCCAGAGTGTGGGGAACTTTCAGAAAAAGTTTACATGCCTCTTACTCCCTGCCAAATGTGCTGATTTTTTTAATCTTTGTAGTGTTTTCTTGGTTTATCTTGGCCACCTTTTTTGAAGCAAAAGTCTGTCAAAAATGAGTACAAGGAGGATGCAGATCTAAGTCTTTGATGAGGTCTGTGTCTATTAGTCTTAGAACAAAAGTGCAGTTGCAAAATCAGTGCTGATGAAGTTTTTTGGAAACCAGAAGAGCTATGGGTATCTACAGCCATGCTCTATGCAACCACACAGAATTCAATGGTATGTACTGGGCATAATGCACACAGCTGAGGATAGACTGTAGCCCCATTATGTTGTAGATAGAGACTGAAAGATCATTTATCAGTTTTTGCTGATTGAGCTGAGAGGATTCAAGTGTCTTTATAAAATGCATATAATTTTTCTAGCTGAAGCAATGGTGCCACATGCTTCAAAAGTAATTTATCAGCAGATTGGAAAAAAAACCAAAATAACAAACAACCCTGTAATAAATCATATCTTTCTTTTTCTGGCTTGTGTGATTTAACGCTGTGTGATCTAGTTTGCTTTAGCTGTGCTTCAGCCATTTCTTCTCTTAACTAAAGTTGCACCTACAAAAAGATGTCTGTGCTGAGATATCTGTGTTTATACTGGGCCTTTTTGTTTAAATGTGTCATAGAGATATCATACCCTTCCCCCACCTTGCCTCTGAGTTTTTAGATTTTATGTCTAAAAATAGTTCATGGACTTTCTCACAGTAAAACTGCTTGGTGTTTTTTTCATTACCCTGATTTTAATTTATTTTCATTTGGTTCTGAAAGATTTTTGGCCTCTAGCATTTTTATGTGGTTAGCCCTTTGCAGTTTTTATCATTATGTTATGAAGTATTTTTTTGTTTATGGAGATAAATTGACAAAATTTTTAAAACACTTCTTTGATTTTGAATGGACAGTATAGTCTATAGTCTGGGTTTTTCACTTAGAGGTCTGGGTATCAATTTGAGTTCAGTCCTAAGTGTACAGAATTTGCTCATTGCAGTCTTGCCTGTCTCAAGTGAATATTTGTCATGCCACAAACTCATTTCAAAACTTGGAATGATTTAACAAGCTTCAACTTGAAAAACAATCTGTAATCTATAGAAACAAGATGTACAGATATTGGTATATTAACAGACCCACATGCAAGAGACCATGTTATTTTTGGATTTAGTCAGTGTGACTAGTTGCAGTATCTCAAAACTCTATTTAAAAAAATGCTAAAAATACTCTGGGATTGGGCATGATAATTTAGGCTTTGAAAAACTTATTGATGGTTCCTAATATGGCATTGTGCTTCTAATTTTTGTAGGGAAAATCATGTATCTTTTATTTTAGGGATTAGACTGCCAATTATTGATACACCTATATTAACTATGTTAATGTTGAAGTCCTTGATAAACTTTGATTTATCTGTTTTACTCAGTTTTCTTTGTGATGTCTCCTGAGGGTTCTACTTAGATTAGGTGTTAGGATTTTTTTTTTCACTAAAAGGTTTGTAAAGCATTGAAACAGACTGTCCAGGGATGTGGTGAAGTCCCTGTCCCTGGAACTGTACAAAAGCATATGGATATGGCACTTGAGAACACAGTTTATTGTGGACACGGTGGTGGTGCTAGGTTGGACTTGGTGATCTTGAAGGTCTGTTCTGGCCTTAATAATTCTGTGAGTCTGTGAATCTGTGAGAGTTTGGTAAGAAACATGTATGCTCATAATCTGTGGTGAGCACTATTGTTCAAACACTTTTGAATGCATATCCCAAAAATATCCATTGGTTGAGGCACATGGGCTTTGCTGTGGAGCACTCCTGAGAAGTAATAATATTATCAAGGGGCCTTGACTCTACACACCTTTTTTTCCTCTTAGTGGATCTGTCTCTTACATGAGCAGTTCAGAATGCTAGATGTAAAATGACAATTTAAATTAATCTATGGAACTAAACAAGAAGTATAATAGTGCTCACTAGGAGTGTATACAATAACAGGAACTGATTGCCAAGACCTGCAGGGAAGAAGTGCCATCCCAGCCCAATCCTTGTGCTAAGGACCCTCTGTGGTGGATGTACTTTGAAGTGTAGCATATGCAATTACAGCATTAAATTATTGCTCTTGCTCAGGACGGACATCTAGCAGTGACTTGTACAGAATTAGTAGGTAATGCTCACTCTTTTTATAGGTAAAAGTGGTATTTGGAAACAAGGGGTTTTGGGACATTAATCTTCTATTGCAGTAGTTTGATTGAATTTTTTTTTAACATCCCCCGTGTGATTAAGTTGCTGAGAATTAGAATGTTTAGCATATGACATTATATTCTAATATATAATGAACTGTGGACAATATATGACAAGGACTAATTCTTAACTAATAAGATTAATCATATTGGCAGAGGCACTGGAAGAAAATGTATTACAAAAGAACTAAATACAAAATGTAAGTTCTAGCAGTAAATTAGTAATGGGGCTGTATATGATAACTTGAATACCTGAAAAGGAAATGCCATCAGGTGTCTGTTAAGTCAAAAAGGAGCATAGACTTTGAAATAATTTGTTTTTTTAATAGGCTATTTTTCTTTCCACAGAGCTTTTTTTAAATTTTGAATGTGATAAATAATTGCATTACTGTTAGTATGTGGAGACAGATATGCTATGCTACCAGGAAATTACATAAGCTTAAGATTGGTTTGTTGTGAAAGTGTTAGGAGCCCTAAAAAAACACTTTGTGATTCAAGATAGCTGATATGATTTCATGGAAAGGAAAGTCATGACTCATTAACAAATTAGAGTTCTTGAAAAATCAAAAAGTTATTACATAGCCTTGCTTCTCCTTAAAAATAAGTTAGAACTACTCACATGAATTCATATTGTGCCTAAGAGTACATTTCTTACAGCATCCTTATTTTTTTATCACAATTAAGTGTGTCATCTCTTTAAAAAACTTATGCTGATTTTGTTCAAACACACAAATAAATGTGTACTTCTACCCAGCTGGCTCTGGGTGATCCTGTGTGAGCAGGGGGGTTGGAACAGATTTACCTCCAAAAGTTCCTTCTGACCTCAGCCATTCTGGGGTTCTGTGATTGTATTATAGACTATTCTGTTAATAGTTTCTCCTCCTTAAGAATATAGTTTCCCATAATATTGGATATGTAATTGAATTGTCAAGCATGCAAATTATGGTGTAAGAGTGACCTCATCAAAATGCAGGCTTTGTGATTTTGTAATTGTGAACTAAGTACTTCCTTTTTAAAGCTTCCAAAATATTTTTTCATCTCATTGCATGCTTACATGTTACAACTTTATTTAATGAAAAATATTGGTGATAAGAGTGATATTTTCTTTACTGTTTAAACTTTTCTACTTTTTCTCTATTAGTCTGATATGTTCACTAGGTAATATAATGCTCTTAGAATTTGCATCAGCAGTACAGATTCTAATCTCAGTCTTACTGTTGAAAAAGATGATGATTGTTCATTCCATTTCTGTTATTTTGCATGAAAATTACATGGATGATTTAACCTCAAGTTGCTATAGTTGATGGACTGGTTTAATGCAAAGCTTTTCTGGTGTGAAGCCTTCACTGTTTTGAGGAAAGTCTTTGAATTCCCAGCATATCAAGCTTTCTTGCTTGGATGTAAGACACCTAGCTGAATTCCCCAGTGCAAGAAGGGCTCCCAGTCATATTCAGTGTTTTTTCAAGTTGGTTTGGTGTGTTCTTTTGATGTGAAATTTAGAATTCACCTAAATAAAATGTTTATTGACTTATCTGTATCACTGCTTGAGGTATCCTCTCGACACCTCTGTCTTGAGTCAGATGCCCCATCTCTCTTTATAAGCTTTGGTTTTTGTTTCTCTCCTTGCACTTTAAAGGGAATACCTGGACACTCCCCAGCTGGATCCAGTAGTAACAGGGTTAGCAAGTCACAGATCTTTGGTCCATCCTGTTAAATATAGTTATGACTCAGCAGATAGCAATGTGGATATTTTTAAACTGCATTTATTTTTAACCCCATTTAATGTGTAACTTACAAAAAATCTCATTATTAGAGAAATTGTGAGAGTTGCAGGCTAAGCTGTGCGTACTCTTGTAGTTTTTTTTAACTGGACATTAATTAGACAATCTAAGTCCTAAGACTTAATAAAAATAATTTCCAGTTTCTGAAAATGCTAGTAAGTCTGATATGACGCAAATAAGGTTTTTGATAATTTCTTTTCCATACTAATTCACTTAAAATTTGTGAATGTTGACAGTTTTTATATACTGTAAAAGAGCACATTATTTATCTAATTATCCTTCTAAGTGTAAGCAGAACACCAGGCTTAAATATGCATAGACTATTCATGCTGTGTGTAGGGGGTGTTAAAGCAAAAGCATGTTCTCTCTGTAGCTTCACTCTTGCAGCTGACAGCTACTTTTTCAGGCCTGACCCTGCTATCTGGTGTCATTAACCTTCTTTCTCACTTGGATCTCTTCTGTTGGTAACTCAATCTTCACTACTTACACGTTCATTTTTGGGGAGATCAGCTGGAACCAACACAGGTAGGTATATCCATTTATAACAAAGTTGGAGCATTTAGTGCCTTCGGTCTTGCCTGTGGTGTTTTTTCTCAAGCACTTCTTAGCACAGTCTTCTTGCAACTTTAGCCAGGAATGAGTTTGTTTATTTATAGGCAGTCCTGCATGCTGAAGAGGAGGAGGCTCGTTATCCAGACGATTATTTGGGGTTAGCAAAAAAAAGCACCTCTCAGTTTGGTGCAGCTGCACTCTAAACAGCAGCCCTAGCTCTGCAGTGCCAGCTGTGCTCTTGGGTTCACTGTGAGCACTCAGCATTGGCATTAGAGGGCCTGTGAGATGGTTTGCCCTTTCCCATCGGCTAGGGTTGTCTAGGGCTTGGCAGAATGAACCCGGGAAGGAAAGGGAGAGCCTGTTCGGTGTAATCAGCAATTCACTTAGCTGGTACTTGTTCCACTGGTTCATTGTAAAAACCTACCAGAAGTTTGGGATGGGGATGAGGGGAGACTAAACAGGAAGAAATTGAGTGTTCTATGGAAACAAAGTTTTGGGTTGGGCAGCATGATGTCATGCAGAAACACACAAGGTGCTTTTCAAAACCCCAGTGTGAGAAGTAAAAGGGTGTGAGTCTCTCAGCATGAAGCTCTGCTGGAGCTGACTCACCCTCCTCTGTACCAAACTAAAGAGACCATTCATTGTGTGATCAGTTAGTGTCTCTAGGTGTCTGTACAAATGTCTTAGGAGAAATGCATGCTTCTTCCCCCTACAGGGAAGATTATATGGATATATAAACCAAATAATTCCTGATGTCATCCCTCCTTTCCATGATGAGCATTTTCTCCCTGTCTTCATGGCCTCCAATAGACAAATGGTCTGCTGTGGTTTGAATTTTCTTTACTTTTTCAGAAAACAGCAACCACTTAAACATACAAATATTTAATACTGTACAATAGGTCTTGCTTCAGGGTAGGAAACATATAAAAGCATGTGCAGAGCAATTTTCTTTGTCAGTTGCCTGCCAGAGGTTACCATAATTTTTTTGCATTAACATCATCAGAAGGTTTCTTGATTAGCTGAATAATTTCATTCTATTGTAGATAATCATATTTAACATAAGAACTTAATATCTCATTGACTTCAGAGTCTGACAAATAACAGACTACTCTAATAACTAGACCTGTTGTGTTTGTTCCATTTCTGGGAGCCAACTGGAAGGACCATGTGAGTTGTAAATCAGCTCCAAAAATGCCAAAATAAAAAAAAAATGGGTAGATGTTGAAAGAAATATCCAAAGTTCCTCTTAAAGTACTTAAGTTCTCATCCTCTTCTCTTGATGGTTGCCATCAACAATTTTATTTTAGAATGTTTAGGACAGAAAAGTGGCATTTTGCGTCATCTCTAAAGACCAAAATTCTTGATGCAATAATTGAATGAGCTGAAGGCAGTTTAAATCTCTGCCATTCTCTTAAGCACATCTTAGTTTTAAATTTTTAACAAAGACTGTATCTTTGGAAACAATCAAACCCACTAAAGAAAAGGACAGATCATCACGCTTCTCTGGATTCTGCTGTTAAATCTCCAAAGACAAAACTTTGATATTTTTTGTGTGTTGCTTGTGAGAAATGTCAGACCCTAAGTAAATGTTTCTATAGGGACAGTCGATTTAGTAGTGTGGTTCTGAGTAAGGGAAAGTGCTGAAGGTTTCTGGGATGTTCATGCTGAGAAATAACACCACGTTTTCATGTGTGCAGGGTGGTTTCAGTCCCTACAGGGAATCACAGAAGTAGAAACCTATTACTGAAGTGGGGATGAGGGATGCACACGTCTGAAATTCTACATGTCAGTATTAAAGGGAAAGTAGAATGAGGAAGAGCATAATTCTATATCTATATCTAGGAAGAGCATAATTCTCATCAGGAAATGATTGGAGTTCAAAACAGGTGATTTTCTTTTGGTTACTTTTATATTTTCAGTGTAGATGGATGTTGGTGCTACTTAACGCTGAACACAGATCTTGCATTCAGAGTGTTTGTTTTGCTTAGATGACCAGAGAACAGACAAAATGAGAGATAGGGAACAAAGAAAGAAAAACATGGGTCTCTAGTTCTTTCACACAGGGGAAAACATTTCCTCTCCATCTGTTTTCCCTGAATCATAGAATTGTACAATACCCTCTGGTACCCTCTGCCCCATGCGGCTCAAACCTGCAAGTGTGTAACTTCAACAAAAGTGCTGAAAGCTGCCTTCCACAACATAAGGCTCCAAAAGTCTTTGTTGACCTGAAATTTCTAAAAACTTCATCAAAATTCAGCAGAATTCTACTTAGGCAAAATAGAAGAGAAATTGTTGTATTTCCAATATCCATTATTATATATTACTGCTTTTAAATGTGTTGTTTTTATTACTGCTCATTTTTTTTCCAGAAAACTTAAAATACACAGAAATAGGCTAAACTTTGAAAGCAGACAGTTAGTCTGACATCTCTAAAATCAAAGGAAGACTGGTCTTTGACTTCTTTAGGACCAGGAGTTCACCAATAATTCCTGTAAATAAGGATACAGAATACTGCTGGAAACCCTAATGTAAAAGTACTTTGAACAGGCATAATGGTTTTGGTATTCCTGTGCCTCTTTAAAACAATTTTTTTTTTCAAATGCTTTTTAAAATTTTGATATCAATACAATTGACTTTCACTCCAAAAAATTCCTGAACAACCTGTATATTAAGAGGGTCAGCTAATCTATACCTGTTCTGTAAATGAAAGCAGCGTGCCAAAGTATATTAAATATTAGGTAAATCCCTCTTCTCAATGTTAAAATAATCTGCAGCTTTGCTTTCAGCAGTACATTTCATGAGTGGGTTGAGCTCTCTCTAAGTAATTAATAACTCTTAAGCTGTCTGAATAGTTTCCCTTGAGTTGCATCATATAATGTGTCGTATGAAAACAACTTGAGGCCTAATGTAACATGAAACTACATAGTGCATCTTAATGTGATTTGAGGAAGATGGATGGCAAGGAAATTATTTCTTATTCTGACAGAAAAGACAGCTGTTCTTAGCTTTTATTTGAAAAGAGTTTGAAATATACTTTCTAGGCAGGGATTAGTAAATTTTTCTTGTTGGTTGATTACTGTTCTCCTGTTGTACCAGTCAAGTTAGGTAAAAACTGAGAATCAAAAGTGTAGCAATTTGTTGTAGAAATATTGATAATAATGTGGAGATGTTTGTGTTTCGCCCACCTGAGTTTTTCTTTTTTACTCACAACAGATCTGAGTTTAAACCCTTTGCAAACATGAAAAAGTTAACATTTCAGTGTCTCCATCAATGAAGTACGAAATAAATCATTACCCAGCACAGGAAAGTTTTTTAAACTAACTCGTTGAGCTCTGGTCACCAAATTGCTGTAACATTGTCATGTTACAAGTGACATATACCAGGTAATGGTATATGTCAGCTGGAAAAGATGTCTTGCCATAAACTCTAAGCATCTCTCACTTCACTCTCAGGAAATGCAAGTTGGCTCATCTTTCTCTTCTTGGAAGATACACAGCAAGCTGGAGGCTTCATTGATACTTGTAAATACGGAAGTTTATCATATACTGTAGTGCATTCTCATTCGATATGGAACAATTAGAGTTCATAAGAGTTAAAAATAGAGGCTGTTTTTCCATTAGTGCTTTTTTTAAAAAATAAAAACAAAAGGTAAATAAAGGATTGCCTTACTAAATTTGATATGGGTAACTCAATGCTGCTTTACAAAGATAGAACTAAAACTGTTTATAGCACAGTGAATACACAGTTAATTCATTCATAATTACTTCTTTTAGTATGCTAGCACTAGCAGTTCCAACTGGTATCCACATTTCAGAACTTTTGAGGAAACATATGAATAAAGAAAAATATTTTGCCAAAAATCATTCTGTACTTAATCCGTATAAACAGTGGAAAGTATGCACAAATACAGTGGTAATGTTCATGCAACATTCTTGTAACTGCTCTTCTGTAACCTCAGAAGTTATAGTCATAATATACACCTGTTTTTAGGAAAAATTATGGTTACATTTGACCCAGTAAAAAGGAGGAGAATGCAGCAAAAGCCTTTGCAACTCTCTGTATACATATATATATGGTGTCACACAGTTGTTGCAGGAATGTGTGAGTTTGTTACCATTCTGGTTGAATCTGCCTCATGTTTAAACCAGCAAAACATTAAGAAATACCTGAAGGTATGGATTTGTAACATCCCTATGTGCAATCTAAAACCTTGTAGTGTTGGGAGTCTTCCTGCTGGCTATAGATGGTCTCCTCAATTTGCCAGCTGAGGCCTCTGCAATTTGTAGTACATCTCAGTCCAGCAGACCAGGGTGGTATAAATTCAAACCTCTGTATTCAGTTCATGTGCTACAATTCCTGCTATTGTTTTCAGTAGTTTCCACCAAGGGTGTGCTTTGCCTTGAGAACACAGTGCTCCATTCATCAACTTTAATTTTTTATTATATACTACTGAAAACACGGACAGAGGAAGATAATCAAACAGTTGAAATTCCACCTAAAGTATAATTTAATCGGCCTCTGGGTGCCTGAGTCTGAGAATAATTCAAATTGCCACTCTCAAGCACCACCCAACCCCTAGTGGCACCTAAAATGAATAATTTTGGACAACTGATTTCCCCTGGCGTCTGGGCATAAATTCCAGGCATGCTYAGAAGCACCATGGCTTAAGTAGACAGGCATGTGACTCCCACTCAAGTTTTGTTGTGACTCAAAGATGTGTATAGAGGTGCCTAAGCCATTTACTGTGCCTCAATCACACATAGTAAGATTGAACAGCATTGGATTCAACACAAACCACAGCAGTCATGAGTTTTTTTGAGTGTAGAAGAGAGCACCTTTTTAATAGCCTTAAAGGTTTGAGCAGTCATCTAGGAAGGATGTCTGATTTGGTAAACAAATTAAACAAGAATGGGTGAACTTAACTGTTGTTCCACTGAAAAGTGCTGTTCCTTTATTGTTTTCACCCTGTACATAATACCTCATAAGTTTTCTCAGGTTTTAAATGTTTGTAAATGTGATCTGATGATTCAAAGAATGATGTGATTCAAAGAATTTCTGAATTTCAAATTCTGTATTCTGTGAAAGTTTAGTTTGATTTTTCTCCTGTTCCAACATAAGGTTTTATGTTCATTTTTCTGTTAGGTCTTTTATTGGTACATACTTTGCCTGGTTTTGGGGATTTTTAACTGATTTTATGGAGTAGAAGATACTGCAGTAATAATACTTACGTATCACTGAAGTGTCTTACTAATCATCTGTACCTAAGTCACTTCAATGCTCAATGCAGGCCTTTTTATTCTATTACAGTCACTTAAAGTCATTCAGGGAGCAAGAGCACAGGGAAACTGTGTGTGGTAGCAGATAGCCTGCTGATTTTCTGGGCATTTCATCCCATTATTTTCTTCCTTTTCATGTTCACCATCTACCTAGAAGGGTTGCCTGTGAAGTGTATACTTTAAAGCACCTGTAATGATTTTTTGGTCACCAAGGAATCTTCACATAGGTACCAATGATAACTCTTCTCAAAACAAATACAGTTTCTTAACTATGTTGTTATATCCCTGGTATATGCTAGCCCTATATTAAATTTGTGCTTTCATTGGCCAGGTACTGGAACAGGTTTCCCAGAGAGTTGCAGAATAATTTCCATTCTAGATACTTCCAAAACTGAGCAGGACAGGACTTACAGTAACTGATATAATTTTCATTATTCATTATTTCATTTCCCTTCTTTAAGTTCAGGGTTAAATCCACTGATCTAACTAAGTTAGATTCACAAAATAACTGAATTTATCCTTGGTCCAATTCTGCTTAAATCTTGCCTCTTTAGTTGACTTCACTGAAATTAGTAATGTCCTTAGGAATTAATTTGATCTTGTCTGCTATTCTCATTACTCTCAATACAATTTTCTTTGTCAGCTAAAAGATAAGGGAAGTTAGAGTGAACTCCTCCTGGGTTTTGTAATGCTGACCCGTACCTTAGCTCTTCTTTTGTTTCCTGAACGGTTTGGTAAACAGTTAAGGAAGGCAAATTTATATCGTGGGTACTCAAAAAACCAAACTTGTTTCAGAAAATTCTGAAAGAATCACAATTTTAGAAGACTTAGTACTGCCATGCATCTAGATGGCTGTGAAAATGTTAGGAAGGCAGACAGTAAAAGGTGATGGAGTGGTGGGTGGGTGTGGGTATGTAGGAAATAGTGCCAACTTGCCCAAAGACTGCTTCTGCTTATCTTCCAGACCTACAGTAGCAATCATGGTTTTCCCTCTTTTCACTGGATGAAGACTTCTGATAATTTCTCTTCCACAGTTGTCTGTCCTTTGTCCATTAATGTGGATTCCCCAGTGTCCCCAATATGGAACTTAGCTGGAAAGTTAATTGATTTTGGAAAGCTAATCAGATGCTCCCACTGCCAGATATCCTGCCTAGCTTACAACTGAAAACCTGAGATACCATCTTAGCCTGCCTGGGCTGCAGGAAATCATAGGGCTGATCCCATCTCCAGATAGTTTATTGTTCTGCAGTCACACATTCATGCCCGGTGAAGGTATTTTTTTAATAAATCATGAAACATATTCTTAATGCTAAATTTGAAATACAAAGTATGAAATCTAAGTCTAAATACAGCCAAGCCTTTTCTCTTTTGCCTTGCCTTTTGACATTACAATGTCTATAGCTGTACAACAGCATATGAGTCCACTAACAATGTGGGACAGCAGCCAATTCGGTCCTAGGATAAAACAGGAATCAGCTGTGGGAAATAAGCCAAAGAAGTGTGATTCCCACGTCAGGGACTTAAATAGGTGCTAGTCCTTAAAGAAGCTCTTTGGCAGGATTTAGGCTTCTCTGCACGGGAGGCATTTTTCCTGATATCCTAAGTACAACAATTTCCAGGAGGATTGTGGGGCTATTGTTTCATCAGCTATAGTGCTTTGCTCTTTCTTTGCCCCCACCTTTGTTGTTTGTTTTATTTTGTTTTGTTTTTAAGAAAAGCTTCACAGCACATTGCYATAAAATTGTAATCTCATCAGTATTTTTTAAGAACTAAGCCATTTACTTCTTGTGATTGTGGGAAATAAACTGGAGGAAATTTTTCTGTTGCGTGGGGGGTCCTCAGGTTTCCTGAGCTCTTATCCAGAGAATGTTTTTTGCACCACGGCAAGCTGACTGCAAACAGCAATGTGAACACTTTTGCTACTCCTGTGTTTTGTAGAGATCTGTGGTCTTAATTTTCTCACCTCTGTCTTAGAAAATAAATTATTTGAAATGCAAAAGCTTAAAATTAAATAAGTGATTGAACCATCCTAATTTATTTAGTAAGAATTAGTGTATATTTAATGGTTACCAAAGTCTGTAGAATTGAGGTACAAATTTCACGTTTTGTGAAATACAAACTTTTCAAAGAGTTCATGGAAGTGATGTTGCAGTGCATTCTGTGATATAGGTCAGAGTTTTTTTGAGACATTGACACACCTTAGGTAAGAAAGAAATAACAAAATCAAACGTCAGTAAATCATTTGTTCTAAAATACATTCCTTATTTTTTTTCGAGCTTACTAAAGTCCAGCTGTTCTGATGCTCAAGATGTCCGAGTCATTGCCCATAGAGGTTACAGGATCAAATCCCTGCTCAAAGCAGGACCAACTTGAAAGTTAGGTCAGGTTATTATGAGCCCTGTCCAGCTGTGTTTTGAAAGTCTCCATGGATGGGGATTATTCCACAAATCCTCTACAAAACTTACTAAAGTATCCCAAGCAATAAACTGGGAAAAGATGCATTTTTAAAATACTTTCATGTGGGACATTCACTTTGCATCATTTCTTTTTAGACTCCTATTTATATTAATCACAGACACTAAAAAATTTAGAACAAAAATTAATAACAAAACTTTCAGTCATTTATTCTTATAAAGAGACTGAATTGTACTTTTGAGAATAAACACTTCTGACTGCTGAGGCCTGTAAATGTGTATGAGTGGGAGCAAGTGTTTGGCTTCTTGTTTTCACCAGGTATTATTTCTGTTCATTCCTTTAAAGCAGTGCTTTTTTACATACAAATAACAAGAAATCCTTTTCCTCCCTCCTGTTCCAGGCAAGTATTCCCAAATGGGCTTCCTGAAGAATACTCTCTGGTTGCTACGTTCCGTATACGGCGAAATACCAAGAAAGAGCGTTGGTATATATGGCAAGTTTTAAATCAGTATGACACACCTGAGGTTAGAGTCATCTTTGATTTATTTCTTCTTCTTCTTGAAACTTCTTCAAAGTTTCTCCTTCTTTTTCCCCCCCTGTAATATGTCACATGTAATAATGGACATTTCATTAGTGGATTTAGCTAAAGTTTATATGAAATAGACGGAGTGCTCTGAAGTAATTGATAATTTGTTGCAGGAATGACAGAAATTTAGCAAAATCTATTCAGCTGAGACTGCAAAATAGAATGCATGTTATGATTTATAGCTGATATGTATTTACCAGCTTACATAGAAGAATGCTTCATAAGATAATTCTTGCCCAATGTATGTAGTTGAAATATTTTTGTTAAATATGGTTTACATATGTGCTTCTTTCTTATAACTTTTAAACAACCACTTCTTTTATTTTGTCTTGCTTTCAGATCTCTGTCCTCCTGGATGGTACAAAAAAGGTGGTGGAGTACATGACCAAATCCTCTCAGGGAAATATACTGCACTACACTTTTAAGAGTCGAGAAATTTATCCATTGTTTGATCGGCAGTGGCATAAGCTTGGTATTAGCGTGCAGTCAGGGATCATTTCCCTCTATTTGGATTGTAATTTAATTGAGAGAAAGCAGACTGATGAAAAATTCACCATTGACTTGCAGGGAAGGACACTGATTGCTTCTCGTGCTGCGGATGATAAGCCTGTAGATGTGAGTAGTATGAAAGGACAAACAGATCACTTGAAGTAATGTTTTAGCCATGCTTTTACTAACACAGCTGTAAAGAATAACATAGAAAAATGGTCAAACCCAGTCATTATTTTTGAGCGTGTAGTCTTAATTTGAAGTCCTTAAGTGTTTTTCTCTAAACATTATTCAATGCTGTAGCATCTGCTAAGACAAAGCTGTTGCCAAAGTAACTGCATAAAACTCAGTCTTGGTTTAAGGAGTCTGTTTTTCTGTATTTAATTTGGAGAAAGAGCCACCAAATTACCACAGATGTATTATTACTATGTTTAAAGATGACTTGCAGTCCTTATTTTCTCTTTCATCTTTAGAAAGATTTATTTATTGGTTTGTATTGGTCATATGTTACACTTTGTCTGTCTTTGGTAAAGGGGAGACACAAAATAGTTAAGGATTACCTCTGTTTTGAGGTCTTCTAGGGTAATTCAGCTATGAAGAAACAGGGGCACATTGTTCATAGTTGTCTCTCCCTTATCCAAAAGGGAGAGCTTAGGAAGTGGTCAGATATGTGTTTCCTACACCCTTTGGTGCAAGAATTACCCAAGGACAACCCCTAATATTCTGTGCTGTTTTCTGTCCCAAGGATGCTCTCCTCTGTTTCTTCATGCAGGGAGGAAAGTAATTTGAAAGCAAGTAATTTGAAAGCACAGCATGTAATTTGAAATCTTCAGGAAATATCAGTTTGTTTTGAGTACACTGACATGCAGCTACCAGGTTTAAAGCATCCACCTTGGAGCTTATAGTGACCATCAGAAAGCTTCAGTGATGTTTTGTTCACTGTAGGGTTTCAGAGGAAAATAGCACATTATAACTGCAACCTAACATTGCAGGAGGAATCATTCTTGTGGGCCACTAAATACTTTGGCCTGGACTCAGAGCTCTTATTTCATGGAGCCAATCTCATGCTTTGTTTTATTTTCTAAGACTTGAGTTCAACTTTATTGTAAATGTGTGTCCAGTCTCCTCATTTCCAAATAGCATGGAGGAGAAAGGGCAGGTTTTTTTCTTCTGATTGCACATATGAGCTGGATAATTCTGAGTGGGAGTTGTCAAATGGGATTTCCACGTTTGCAGGAAACATTACAGGATTAAAGCTGATGAAGGCAGCCCAGAGGATCCTGTACCAACAATCACTTTTCTGAATACCAGGTGCAAGAAGGAGAATAAGAGGATATAAAACTGATGCAGAAAGAGGCATATGAGGACAAGAATAGCTAGTTAGAATTTTACTTGCTTCTCTTCCCACCAATCCACCCAAAGTCTCTGAAACACAAGCTTTATATACAGAATTTGTGATTTTTGCTCTTCAGGTGATTTAGTGGCAATGTCCAAGCAAAAATCTGTCCAAAGCAATAGATGTATGTGATAGAAAGTTTATCAAACCTTTATTTTAGTTTCTTAGAGAGGAAAATTACATTCCTGAAAAGAAGGTTTGCAGAAAAAAAAAAGAAAAAAGAAGGTTTGCTATATTACACAGACTAAAATGCCTGTGTAATATAGCAAACTAATACAGATAGATGCAACTTAGATTTTATTTCTTTTCATGTAAAATGTGATTTGCATCAAAGTAATAGACTGTATAATTTGCTCCTTAAATGAGGAGCCATGTAATTGTTTTGGATTTCAGGAACATGCAGTGGTTCAAAGAGAAAGTTTGCTACAACAAGACAAAAAAAGCAGGCCATAACGTATAATTTTTTGCACCTCATATTAATTTCTTTTGTATTTCTTAATAGATTGAACTTCACCACATAGCAGTTTATTGTAATTCACAACTTGCAGTGGAAGATACATGTTGCGAAATATCTGCAGACTTGGTAAGTTATCTGTTAAAATTCAAATGGTAATACAAAAGAAATTGCTTTATTGTTTCTTGCTAAAGCATTGTGTAAAAATTTCAATGGAGATTATGGTTTAATTACCTTCTAAAAACGAATTCCACATCTGAAGTCGTGGTACATAGTTTTTTGCTGCCTAAACTAATGGTACAGTGGAACATCAGCAAAAGGCACTAGGTGCTGCTAGTGCTTTTTAAATGCATTTCTTAACATTGATTAATGTCTATTTAGTAACTCAAGAAGCCTTGGAGAGTAGAAAACAAATCAATGCGATGACTTGAGGTTTCAAACAGCCGAGGTGTTTCAGTAACAGTTGCATCTTGTGAAGCTTTACAGATGATATAAGCAAAGCCAATGAAAGAGTCTGCATGACAGTGGAAGTCAAGGAAAATAGGATGGTGTTGAGTTTTATTTATTTTAATACACTAAAATAGAGGCATGGGTCTTTCATAATTGGCAAGTTTTAATGGTAGGTTGATGGTTGGACTTGATCCTACAGGTCTCTTCCAACTTTGATGATTCTGTGAAATACTTTCTTCTTTAGAATGCACATGCTGACATGTATATGTTGTTTAACATAAGGGAAAATATTGATTTAGTTCAAAGGGTTCACTTTTCCCTCTTTTTTTGATAGACAAGAATCAGTGCAAACTGGAAGACAGTAGAACCATAGCTTGAAGTTGTAGATGTAATTATTTTGCTCAATCTAGCCCAATGAATAAAAAAACAAACCCCAGCTAGCCTCAGAAAGACCTCGTGTTAAATTATTGGCCTGCTACTCCTAAGTAGTCTGTAAGATCAGGCTCCTCTGAGACAGTGGAGAGTGCCATCACCACCAAGGATGTAATCAGCAAAAAAAAAACCCAGAGGGTGTAGAAAAACTGATTTATTACATCCACAAAGAGTTAGGGGAAGGTGTACCTGGATGGGAGATAGGAATCTGCCCAAGAACAGAGGAACAGAAGATTTGCTTGGTGCTCAGAAGCATGAAAATAACATGATCTAATTTCAGGAGGAAATTGCCATTTTAAACAATGGTTAATAGTTCAAATAGATTTCTAAATATATTCTTGATAGTAAGGCAGACTTTCTCTTGAATGTACAAGCTTATAAAAAAATGGAATGAGTGAAATTTCTGTACATTCCACTTGGTGCTTAGAAATACAATTTATTGAGCAGTTATGATACAGTAGCAGAAAAAAGCAAGAACAAAACAAAATCTAATTATATATGAACACAAAAAGCTCAACAATAGCCTTTCTTAAAAGCACTTAAACATTCATTCATCTAAATAGCTAAAAGCATCACCAGTTTTATTTTATTTCTTATGTTTAAGATGTAAGAAATGGTGGACTACTTCGTAATGACTTTCATGTTGAAACTAGCATTACAAATTCTGATTTTTTTTTCACAACTTCCTTACCCATTATTAAAATGACATTTTTAGTGATTTAAAAGAAGGAATTTATACTTGGATACTAATTTCTATGCTGAGCAGTAAATCCTGTGGCAATTTCTCTGACAGAAGGCTCGAAAAAAACCTCATTACACTGGAGTGAGATGTTCTGAAACTGAGCAGGTTCTGTTAGTTTGTCCCATAGAATTTCTTCAGGTTGGCTCAGTTCTCAGGAGTCACAGACAGGTAAATCTTGGCTTCAGGGCTTTTTTGTTTGTTTCCAAACTACGTATGCCAGAAGTATTTAACTAACAAAAAAAAAATTTCCTTAGCACTCACTTCTATATTTTGCACTTAGGAGCAGGGCAGAGGACAGGATGAGACTGAGAAGTTCTATCTTTTTTTTCCTCTTCATGGACATTTTCTGTTTCACTACTTCTAATTTTGAGAGGCTTTATTCCTCTTTATTCCCCTGTCTTTTGGAAGAAAGAAGTGGGACAGTCATATCAGTTTTAACTGGTATCAATTTTAGAACAAAAAGTGTCAATATCTAGAATTCTTTTTTTTACAGCTTTTTTTCTCTGTTTGGAAATTGTTCTCACTTTCCATGTATGGTTTGTACAGGAGTATTAAAATAGAAGGTAACTTAAAACTAGTGGTTGTATGGTATTTACTTGTTAACCAAAGTGCACCAAAAATCAGAAAATCTTTTTGTTGTAGTGCCCACATGAGGAGAGGTTACTGGCAACGACTTCATCACCAGTGACTGTTCATGCCAGCAAAATATACACACTTGCAGGGATGCAGCAAGAACCTACAAACAGATGCTACTGCTTTCCAAACAAAGTATGAAGTTTTCCTGTTGCTTTTTAATGCATCATGCTGTTTAATTCTGATAGATATAAAACCAGTTTGGGGTTTTTTTTGCAGTCATGAAAAAATCTTACTGGTTTGCAGTATTGTTATGTACTTACATTGTATTTCCTAGTTAAGAAACAGAACAGTTTGGATTTAGTTAATGTAAGGTTTGAGATGTCAGTAAGGTTTAATTGCTTGACTATACACCCAAAAAAGTACCATGGTAAAACTGAAAATTATATTTAGGCATTTAGCATAAATGTTTTTACTTGAGAATGAATTCTATTCTACATAATGTTTGTTTTATTACTTCTCCTGGGTGTTGCACTGTATTTATTGAGTCATTTGCTTTTTTAGGCATTTGTGACAAAGACAGGAAACCTAACCAAATATATTTTAGATCTGCTTTGTGACTTTTTAATTTCTTTTAAAACCAGGGAGAAGCAGGATTGCCTGGAGTAGCTGGTTTGCCAGGCCAGAAAGGAGAGAAAGGTGAAAAGGTAAAATATCACTGGAATCCTTTCAAGCCTTGCCATTGTCTTACCTTTCTTAAATAGGAATTTATGGATTCTGTTATTCCTTAAAGTAATCTGCCCGAACACAGGATAGATCCTTTATCAGTCAGTGTCTGGCTCTGTGTGTGAGCTCCCTGCCAGGCCTCTTACAGCTGCTTTGGGGTCACTTCAACAACTCTGTGGAACACAGTTGACCTTCCTGGGAAGCACATGCCTCCCCAGCCCTGTCACCATGCTCTGTACAGAAAGTGTGTATATAGYCTAACAAGAATTTTTCCGTATTATGTGTGTACATCACTGCTGATGGACGGAATACCATGTGGTGGAATCATCCTTGCAATCATCAGTAGGAGGGTATGAACTATGACTTCAGTATATTCTTTGACAACACTTGTACCTGAAACTTTGTTAATTGGGAAGAGAGAAGAATCTGACATTGGCAAGTCTCTAGGGCAGGCCAGCTGGTCCTTTCCTTGGGCCTTGTCTGAATTTTCCTGTAATGCTTACCATGACATTCTTATGCTATGTAGCTTGGAATTTCCTAATTATTTAGGTCAACATATCAGATGTTTTCCCTTCTCACTCCATTCCTTAAATTTTGTTAAGCATGTCTGGGAATGTGTTTTCCATGTGCTATTAGAGGGGGCAATTTGAATAAACTGTTGTAAATCTGCCACAAAGATGGTGAGATAGGAATTGAGTTCAGGGAATGCAGTATTTGAGCAAGATGCCTAGAATATCCTTATCCAGAGGTTAGGATGGAGTTGTCCTAACCCAACATCCCACCTTGCAGCACACTGTTTATTATGGGATCTGAAATAGTGAAGACAGCCAGGGCTGTTCCTACAACTGTAGTATCTGGCTGAAAACAGTCCAGTTCTGAGAAGGCTTATCTACACAGTTGGTTGAAATGAAGAACATTCCTTGATAGTATATTGCCCCCCACCACAATTCCTCCCCTCCAGTATGTATTTCACTTTTGGCACGAGGTCAAAACATTTTTAGGTGAAAAAAAAAGTTCAGTTGTGTTAGTTTCTATAGTCCAGCTGAACCTAGAGGGACTGCTCTCAGTTTTCAGACTTAATCAAGAAGTTTTGATCCTGAGTGTATTAAACAATTGTCAGTTTTTAGTTTTAGCCTGTGCCACCAGCATTGGGAGTTACCTAGTGTTTGTTGGGGAAACTGCTCTTCTGCTTCTGACCTGATCCATTTAGACCATTATTGCTACTAAGCTGGGAAAGCAGACTTCATAAGTCTGATTTTTTTTACCATTTAATCTCCCAGCCAATTAGCAGTGTTTACCATGCCTCTAAACAAAGAGTGTGGTCACTTCTGGTTCTGTTCTCCCACGTGTTTTACAAAAAGAGCCTCATTGCATGGATTCTCTATGCATGAAACTATCTAAGAGTTAATGAACCCTGCTGCACCCAGCAGTTTAACCTAAAGAAAGAATGTCCTTTCACAAAATGGAATGAATCAGCAGCTTCAAGTCAGGGGTTGTACACCAAGCAGGTACAAAGCTACTTATTTTGAACTTTTCTTATAACTGACTAGTACTTGTTACTTCCTAGCTTTGCAGTGTGTGGGTTTTTTTTTTCTTGGGGGGATGGAGAAGGGGGGTTGGATGGAGGGCACAGGATAACTGTGATCAGGATTGGCTTACTGACCTTTGGGAGCAAGCAAATCTTGTGTTAAATAGTGCCATGATGGAGCTGAAAGCAACATTCTGTGAGATTTTAATACCATTTTTCTCATTGACTCTGCATTTACACAAGTGCTCAGTAACACTCATTCTCAGTGACGGCCTTGTTACGTCAATAATTAGACCTGAAGAGGCAGAAAGGCTCCAGAACATTCCAGACATGTAAGATACATGATTAATTGTCAGATTATGTAAAGGAAACTAACAGACTCTGGCTGAGGGTCTTGTTATACACAAAATAGGCAGCTTCTTGATAACTTTGCTGGCCAGTTACAAAAACTCAGGTCTTCTCTAAGTTGGTGTGTGGTTCCTAAGTATGTTTCCCCCTTTGCTTGTGCTCAGCTTCTCATTTTATTGTTTCTTTTGCTTCTAAATCATATTACTCTAGGCATCCAACGAACTATATTAAATGTCCTTGCCATTGCAGCATCCAAGTGAAAATGTTAGCATTTTACCTTCTTTCATGAGAAATTTTTAATTCTGTTGATATTATTTTCAGCACAACAGTTATTATCCTTTTATTTATCCAATTCCAATTTCCCATTCACTTTAATTAATTGTATGATTGCATTTACTTTTTTTTTTTTTTT
>CADDXX010000089.1:64104-116708 GCA_902810485.1 Alauda arvensis | reverse complement strand
TGGGATTAACAAGGAAGTCTCTACTTACATAGATTGATATTAGGCTACATTCAAGCCCCTTTAAAATTGCCCTTCTCTTCAGTCATTGGTCCCTAAGGTCAGATTGTTCAGGAACATCTAAGGCCTGGCCAGTATAAAGTATGAAAGCTTATAAGCCATTTGAGACATTGTAAATTTACATATTAGCCTATGTCCACTTCATTCCTGTACTCTTGGCTCTTTTTAGTACCTCTGAACAAGTCTGAGCCAAAATTCAAAGTATATTGCAGGCCCAAAGGAGTGAAATGCCATATTTTCACTGCAATAAGCATTCATGCAAATATTGATGTATCTCTGGCAAGCTGTGCATCTGAATGCACAGGAGCAACACTGATCAAAGTTATGCCATTTGTGCAGATGACCTTCCTGTTTGTATACCTGGCCTCCCATTATGACTTCATGAGGACAGCTCTTCATTCAAAACTATTATCTCAAATACTTCAGGCATGAAACAGTTGGTTTGCTCTGCAGGATATTTTTGCTGGGAGATCAGCTTCTGCAGCAAGGGACCACCTCCTCTTCTTTTATTTCTCAGTAATTAAAACTGAAAAAGTTGCTGGGACCAACTTTGTTTGCTACTTACTAAGTGTACAATTTGGACTATCCTAAATAATATGCTGGGTTATCCTCAAGGCAGCTTGATTCGTAGCACAGTGTATTTCACAAGTTGCAAGTGGACACAAGTCATGTGGAAGTCTCCTGTGATTTTAACATATTTTGATATCTGCTGTGAAGTTGGTTTTTCTGTTCTGCTGATCTGAGTGAGATAGGTACTGTGTTTTCTATTTAAACTACTTCAACATTGTATTTAGCTACTCAGAATCTTACAAACATGTTTGTTGTTAGCAAAWGTATTTTGATAATGTTGCAAAGGTCCTGTTTTATCTTCATTATGTAGAAATTCTTGAGAAAGACAGAATATGACCATAATTGGAATGATTTCATATATGCTGAATATAAAAACTGATTTTCTTTCTCAAAGAGGCTAAAAAAACTCCCCTATGTTTTCTACTTTTATTTCTTTTAAGCAGACTTAGTGCCCATGAAGTATCTTAAATTGAGATCTAAACAGAATTAAATATTTTGATATTTATTAAAGCAATCCTAGCTGTGTTAATAGGTCATTGGTTAATGCTGTAAGTGAAGTAGGGACTGAAAAGCCAGAGGCAGATTGCTTTCAAATATTAAAATGTCTGCTGATGCACACCATGGAGAAATTTATTGCTATTGAACTTCATTAATTTGAATTTTATTTAAGGAAAAAGGCATTTAAAAGGCTATTTTGGGATTGGTAGACATAGGTTTATGTAATATATTATTGCACTGGGAAAATATTTGTAATGGAATGATATGAAAAAAGATATGCTGGAGAACAAGTGGTGTGTCTCAACTGTTCTTCTGCCTATTTTCCTTGCTAGTCTTTCTTTCCTGCTCCTCCCACTTTCCTCTTAAAATCCAGTTGACTTGATTCCACCTAAAGCATATCTATTGTACTGTGCAGCCTGGAGAATGGTTCCTTTCTGGCCCAGTCTTTGATGCTGAGGTTATTAATAGGCACCTAGAAGCTGGAATTCAAGAAAATGAAGAAAATTGAGCAAATTATGGCTGGCTGTCAGTTCTGAAAAAGTCAGGAATTGCCAGTATACTTAGTAGAATAAAATCTTACAGTAAGCAGAAGGAAATGTGTCATGTTGACCAAACTAGGAATTTATGGATAGTCCTGCTTGTGTTTTACCATCTAATAGTCCAAGTTATCAAATTAAAAAGGGAAAATATCATTAGCAATGCAGCAATTTTTTTTCTTATAAAAATTCTGAAATGTGACTTTTTGTCTTTGTTATCATATTCGCCATTCCAGTATTTATCTCAGTCCTGAGTTTAAGTCTTCTTGAGGAGTGGAGATGGTGTCAGCAAGTCCTCCCCACTCACTTACAGGTCTAATTTGCAGTGGAAAATAATTGTCTTCAAGATGAGGAGTCTGTCTGCGGTTAGTGGAACAGAAATGTAAACATACCTTGGTTAATTGGCTAGTAAGTCATGCAGGCTAAAGGCTTCTTGGCGTGTAGCAGGCTGTGTAATTTTAGACYATACAGTGTATAAAAATACACAGCTGAAGGTAACAAAGTGGTACTGGTCTATTAAAATACTGGCAAGTGCTAGAAGGGAACATAGGATGCATGGATAAGAGTGACTCTGTGGATGATTRTGTAAGGGAACTTTTGCCTCTCATAGTGCCAGTGGATGCAATTCACACATAGAGGATTTTGGTCTGTTTTTGAGACAGCTGCTTAATATCTTTATCCATGGTCTGGGTGAGGGGATCGAGTGCATGTTCAGTAAGAACAAGTCCTATGAGAACTGTCTGAAGGAGCTGGGGGTATTTAGGCTGGAGAAAAGAAGTCCTAGGGATGACATTGTTCTCTACAAGTGCCTGAAAAGAGGTTGTAGGCAGGTGGGTGTCAGCCAGGCAGCCAATGACAGGACAAGAAGAAATGGCCTCAAGCTGTGCGACAGAAGATTCAAGTTGGACATCAGGAAAAATTTCTTCATTGAAAAGATGATCATTCCTTGGAATGAGTTGCCCAGGGAAGTTTTGGAGTCACTCTCCCTGGGGTCATTCTAGAAAAAACTGGACAGGGCTACAGTCTCATTGACATGGTGATGTTTAGTCAAAGGTTGGACTCAATGATCCTGGAGGGGTTTTTTAACCTTTATGATTCTGATACAACTCTTGTTGTGTACTTCTGGCCAATCTTGCTGYTCCTTTCTCAACTTCAGAAAGATTCATTACTTCATTTCAGACCACRGTTATGATGTTATTCTTGCTGGAGAATGTTCTTTTCTTGATAGAAATAGAACACCTAATATTTTGCTTTGTTTTTAAATGAACACTATATGGCATCAGTTCTTTTGTTGTATTCCTCTGGCTTCCAAATAATTTTTATTTTAAATGCTTTAAACCTTATGCTTTACATTATTTAACAAAATTTCTGGGTTTATGTTTTCTTATGTAATTTTTAAGACTTATGGTCCAATTTGCTTCTATAACTCTTCTGATCAGTCAGTCATTTGTCTCTCAAAACCAAAATTTTCTTATAGATTGCTTATGTTTTGAAGTTTGGTTTCTTTGAGGGCATAAAAGGGATGGAGAGAGGAATTTAAATAGTGTCTTTCAAAAATATTGCAGGCACACAACTTTATGCAAATCTGTATTACATGTTGAGCTTTCTCRGTGCAGAACTGAAAATGGACCTTCTTGGTTTCAGTCTTCTGTTGCAATGAATTCCTTTAAAATTGGTGGACTTGCTTTTATGGAAATGGGGATGTGCAAGTATTTGTTCAATGAAGGACTCAATTGATGTTGTAGGTGTTTAAAATGCATTTATTTTGCTGATTTTAGTGTTACACGTAAGGCATCCTCCTCTGCACTGGGTGCATTACTGAAAAATCAAGTGGAAGATGCTTTTCTATTGATATGATATGACCTGAGTAGGTGTTGTTAACCTCAGAAGTCTGTAGAGCTTCTAATTGATCAATTTGTTTTGTAGGGTGAGATGGGTGTGAAAGGACCAGACGGTGTTGCAGGTCTGCCTGGTGAAAAGGTATGTTTCTGTTTGTTGATATGTGATTTAACTTGTGGGAAGTGTTCATTATGTCAGTGGCTTCTCTGTAATGGTGTACAGAAACGGGAGAATAGAACATTTCTGTTAGAATTCATGTCTTTCCTGCACTGCCACGTTTTTGTAGCACACTGGAAAAGCTGTTCAGATCAATAGCATTCTCTGCAGATGTTCATGTTTGGTGGAGCTTTTCCCCCAAGAAGTGGGGGTTATATACAGAGCTAGAGGAATCTACTTGTTCCACTTGCCCAATTTGTGGTCTGCAAGCTTAGATAAGAGCTCTTGAGCACTCAGCAGTCTGCTTGGTAGAGCTTGAGACAAACACCACTGGCTTCTTAATCAAATATTTGGAATAGACAGGGCTAAGAAGGCATGCCTGCCTACTGGTGTATTCAAGGATAAGTTAYACTTCATTTCAGAATGTTAGTGTACAAAATAAGATAATTTTATGGATGCACTTATTGGGTTCAGTGCTACTTACCTCTATTAGAGCAAATCTTTAAGTCTAATATCTAGCATCTTCTGTATAGAGACAGCCTCATAACACTGAGGAAACAGCTTGTTGCTTAAAATCTGTGGGTTTTCAGGACCTAAAATTATGAAATTTTCTTTTATTTTTACTTACTATTTCAGTCTCAAATTGGAATTTTTTTTAAAAGATGGGAAGTAGAAGTATATTAACAAAGTTAAGAGTAAAAATCAAGGTATTTTTTGCTGATGTTAAGACATATTGGTAGAAAAATGGAGAACTGTCTGCAAAGATGTTCAAAGGAGTTTGCAATCATTGAAGAACTGATTTGTCAAGTGATATGTAGAACTCAGAGAAGGCAATAGGCAAGTGATACAGATGAGAAAAAAAAAGGAAACATTATGCATTTCGTGCCAGACTGGACTAGCTATTACTGTTCAGGAAAGTGATCTTGGAATTACAGATCAAGGAAAACATGGGCTCACTGTTTAACATTAGTCAAATAAATAAACAGTATTTAGGAATTACTAGGAAGAGAAGAGGGAACAAAGCAAAAGCATTTTAATGTCACCATTTTATATGATACCGTCTGTATTATGCTGCAACTTGAATGATGTATACAGTTCTGGTTCTCACATCTCAGTGTGAATCCAATAATACCAGAAAAGATTCAGAGGTGTCAAGAGTCATGAAGAGCAGCAGACATCTTCCAATTAAAGTGTGACAATGTGAATCTGAAAAAGGCACATGTCATGTTTTGTTCTCAGCACAGTCCTGAATGGAGTAGAAGAGAATAAAAGRGATTTAATTATTTGTTTTATTCTTCAGTGTGTGAAATAGAGCATCAAACCTATCTGATAGCAAGTTCAAAAAGGATAGAAAGGGCTCATTCTTCCTGTTACAATATTACAGTTTGAACACTACCACAGCATTTGAGAAGTCTGAAAATGTATTAGAAAATTAATGGAGTAAAATTCCATGGAGTGTGTCAGTCTGCTTGTACTTCAAGAGGCTGGAATCTGGGAAAGCCACAGAAGTCTTCATGGCTCCTCTGTTATATTTTTCTGTAGACATCTTTTGTTGCCATAATTGTAGTCCTGTAATTGACTGGAGAAACCTTTGTTTTGATCCAGATAGACAGTGTTTTACTTTACTGTGTTCCTAGATGTGAATTAATGGAAAGAGTTATTGTAAAGCTTTGTAGATTGATATTGATCTCGAATGAAGCTGTGTTTTCCCTTGGCTCTTTCTCTAGCTCCTACTCTGATGTTATCTTGCTTTAAACTTACCAGGCTACATTGCTTTTCCAGTCCAAGTTATTATTATTATGGCAGTTTCCATGGTTAATATTGTTTGGGTTTTTTTTGCTAAGTGCCTTGCAAATTCATTGTCAGGCCAAATCCCAAAGCTCCTGTTAGTTTACATGAAGCTCAACAGTCAGATCTTATTTAATATATCCAGACATTGTACTTTTCCTGAACATTACAACTTTTTAATTTCGGCCTATATAAAACACTGTTGCTGCAAATTAAAAATGAACTACCATGAAATACAAAACTGTCAAAGCTTAAAACTTCTAAAATAAAAAAAGAAAGCCAAGTATTTTGTACATGCAGAGCTAGAGGAAGAAACTGAGATCAGCTATCCAGCTTCTGCTAGTTGGAGTGGTCATGTCTGTGTGGAGTAGTGCAGTGCTGTGTGTGTTAGCTCTTTCTGGAGCTAGAAAGAATATTTTCCTTGTATTGCGAAGGATGCTAATGTGTTCTCTCCCAGGTGATGCACCAAGAACTATATACATTTGTAGAATCTTTTATTTTTGTGCTCCCTTAAGTGTGGTGTTTTGGATGCTAACATTGTACATAGAGTTAAAGACATGGAAGTGAAGGAGCAGCACCAAACCTGTGTGAGTTGAAGAAGCATTTGGATAACACCTTCAGACACAGGGTGGGATCCTTGGGATGTTCTGTGAAGGGCCAGGAATTGAACTTGAAGATATTGAGGAGTCCCTTGCAACTCAACATATTCTATGATAAAAATTCTTGTTTGCAAAGGCATCTCCTACATTTCAGGATGTTGAGGTGCAGACTGTGCTGGGGGAGCATTCTGAGGAGCTACTGCTGTTTCTGTACCCTCTTAAAGCCTGCAGCAGACGTTATCTGTTGTTGGAGATGTTAAATTGCTTACAATGGCTTTTCTTGTATTTTTTCACTGTGTATTTCTGAGCGCTGTGCAGATGTGCCCCTGAGTCACTAGATAGGAAGAAGGAAAAAGAAATTATACATTTTTTAAATTTAACTGAAGTTTGAGGCTTCAAAGAACAATGAGACGCTCTTGATAATTCTCCCAAAACCTATCCACTGCAATACTCCATTGCTTATACTTCATTCCCTGTGGAAAGGTTCAGAGAATAAATAGGCAGTAGATTTTACTCATGTTGTTACGCACAAGCAACAATATAAATTCATTTGACCTATTTTAGATGTTTACTTAGTATGAGATAAACTTGGCTGTTGGAAGTCCTGTTTCTTTAGATTGATTATCTCAAACATACCTGACACAGTGAAAAACTAAACTTAGAATAATACTATGCAATGGACTTTATTACTTGAGAGAATGTTAAAAGGAGAATCTCCCAGAACAGTGATTGATGCTCATATATTTAATTTTCAAGCTATGGATAAATGGTGAGACATCTGTGAGTCTTCATATATGGCCTTGACTTTCAAGGATCTTAAGTGTGAAAATTGTTCTGTCTGTCTTCAAATGTGACACTTCGCCTTCTGTCACTTTCAAGACATACTGTCACTGGCAACATAATTTCCCCTTCACTAAATGCTGCAGTGGATTTGCCGCAGTCTGCTGGCTAATAGCTGCACAAGAAAATGGTGGAGACTTCTAGGAAGCTCTTGCCAGTTGAGAGATTGGATCTGCTGAAGGCTAATACAGAGAATAGAGTTTAAGGCTTAATGAGTCCAGGGTAACATAAGAATAGTCTTAACACCCTAAAGAGGAATTTTCTGGCCATAATTCAGCACTTTTGTGGATTTTTCTGATGCAGTTCTTGTAAGCTACCAAAGAAAAAAGTGAGGTTTTCATTGACTGGTGGCACACCACAAGATGCCTATTGTCTCATCTGCCTTTGTGTTAAAAGAAGTCAGTGTGACAGTGCTAATGACCAATTTAGAGAGTCAAGAACCTAATGAAGACCCTGTCGACCCCTACCTCAGACTCCCAAAGTCACAACACAGTAGATAGTCAGCACCATTACATATGTGACTGTCTATTTGATGTCCACCTATCTAGTTGCTTCATCCCCATCCTTTTTCAGGAAAGTGTCTTAAGAGATTTTTCTTTCAAACAGTAAAACCTACTTGGGGCAACAGGACATACTCTTGAGATAATCAGATAGTTCTGAGGTATTTGTTTATGATTCTAAAATAAGAGGGTAGTAGTCTTCCCGTGGAGGAAAACTTGCCTCCTTTGTGGACTGTCAGAAGAGATGGAATACAGTAGCACGATCTTTTTCCTGCAACTGGGACTGATTTGTAGCTCGGCCTTCTGGGCACACTTCTTCAAGGTATCTATCAAACCATGATACAAGAACAACTGAAAGTTGTGGTTATTCAGAATACCTATGTGTGTTAGACCTTAGGCTCCATCCTTCTGGTTATGTTCAGCAAAGGCTGTGAGAACAGAAGAAATATGTTGAAGGAAGCACTGTGTTAGCCTAATTTTGGGGATTAGCAAGTGAAATTGCCTTTGACTACACTTTTGGAGTCATTGAGTATAACTGGATTGTAGCCAGAGTGCTGGTTATGGCGTGAGAAATTAAATCTGCCCCTGAAGTGGAGGTCTGAGGTGACTGGACTGGTTTAAGATATATTATGACAGTCACCTAGGCTCCAGAAATTAACCAATCCTGACCTAGCAGTCAGACTCATTATGGCAGCAAAAACTGATAGCTCAGCCATTAAGAATGGTCTTCACCTATCCCTGCTGTGTACAGGGTTGCATCACTGGCATAACCTGAACAAGGTCAATACATCACTCTGAGGTATTTCTATTTCTAAAAGTTTAATTATTTTCCTAGTGTTCCTGTACTACTGAAATGGAGAGACAATGTTCTTGGTGTGACACACAGGCCTCTCCCTAACTGAAGTCATAACATCATCTTACTTGCATGCAGGGGGAATGTGTGCAGGTCCTTTCCATAGCACCCACTGGGAGACTATTACAGACTTCCCTGGTATGTTTGTGTTGGGTCTCTGCACAAAGCGTATTCCAAGATTTACAGGGGGCTTATAAAAAAACAAGAGAGCTACTTTTTACACAGGCAGATAATGATAGGACAAGGGCTAATGGTTTTAAACTGAAATATGAGAGCTCTAGATAACATGTCAGAAAGAAATTCTTTACTCAGAGTGTAGTGAGGCACTGGAACAGGTTGACCAGAGAAGTTGTAAATGCTCCATCCCTGGAAGTGTTTAAGGCCAGGTTGCATGGGGTCCTGAGTAATGAATGGTCTAATGAATGGATGCATCCCTACCCATGGCAGAGGGGTAGGAACCAAATTATTTTAAAGGTCTGTTTCAACCCAAGCCTGTCTAAGATTCTATTATCCTCCCTTTATAGTGTATTTCCAGACTTTCCAAACAGTCTGACAGCACTTTGAACCATAATTAGAAGATCAAGTCCTCAAGTCTTAAAAATGTGTTAGACATTTTCTGAGGATAAGAGGGGGTAAAAATTCCACCAACCACCTGATCTCAGTGTTCTCACTTACAGGGAGCTCATTTTTTACTTTTCTTCATGAGTTTTTTGTAAATTTGAACAAGCTGAGTTTAATTTTCCTCTGTCTGGTTGAGATTTTTCTTTTTCCTGCACTTCTTGTGTCACCCATCCAAATAACTCAAGTCCATTCCTTCTCTTTGCTTCTGGCTCTATAATGCCATGGCAACAAAGCTCCAAATTTAAAGTTTATTTGAGTTCTGGATGCTAAGTGATGGAGTCCTGTTTGGGTTACAGGGTTATTTTTTGCTGTGTGATGCCTTGACAGTCAAGGTGAATTTCTCAACCATTTTGGCATATATATTTTAGGGGGTAGACAATCTCTGTGATCTTGAGAAGTTTAGCAGGAGTGTTTCTGGTTCTGGTACTTTGATACAAAGCATTAAGTCTCTTGGTGAGTTGGGGACCTTATGACTGTACCTGAGAGGAGATTGTAGTGAGTGTTGGTTTCTTCCTCCAGGTAACAAGTGACAAGATAGGAGGAAATGGACTCAAGTCACACCAGGAGAAGTTTAGATTTCATATTAGGAAAAACTTCACCAAAAGGGTGATCAGGCATTGGAATAGGCTGTTGAAGGAAGTGGTTTGAGTCAACATCCCTTTAAGTGTTCCAAAAATGTGGCATTTGGTGTCAGGGTTTAGTGGTGGAGATATCAGTGTTAGGTTAATGGTTGGACTCAGTCCTAGAGGTTTTCTCCAACCTTAATGATTCTATGGCTTATGTGTATTATGAGTCCTGCTAGCCAGAAAGGCCGTAAGAATTTGAGAAATCTGCTAATGGCAGTAAGGCTCAAAGGACTCAAGCCAAGGAAGGTGGATTATCTACTCTGTTCCTGGCCATTCCATATTTTTCTAATTTTTCTGTTATGAAAATATCAGTGACTACATTCTGAACAAAGAAATTGATGTTGGCTGCAAGATAATTCAGAGAATTCAGATTTACCAAATTAACCTGGATTTGTCCATTGCCCTTTATCCAAACCTCTGTGGTAATGACGTTTCATGATACAATGATACAATTCATAGTGATGGAGATCATGTATCTGTGTTTCTTAAACTGCATTTTGTGAAATAGTTGTGACAACATTCACTTTGAATATTTGACTTTCAAATGGCTTAACTTTATTGCTTTAGGTTTTATGCATTGATTTTTGCAGTCTATATTATGAACACTATTCCTAAAATATTTAATATATTGAGTAAGCTTTTTAAAATAGCTGGTCTTGCATGTAAGCTTGAAAAAGTGAGATATTCAATATGTTGTGCATTTGCTACTACACTCTATAGATCCTCCTGCAATATATTAATAAAATAGTTTAAATTAAAAAGAGAAATAAGTGCTTATGTAAATCAAAAAGTGTTTATTTCTACACAAATTAGATTTATATTCAGAAGTTATACAAAACTAAACTGGGTTTGTCCATTCCCCTTTATCCAAACCTCTATAGTGATTGCTTTCTCATGATTCATAGGATACGATTCCCAGTATAAAATTCATGGTGATGGAGATCATGTAAAATCACATTTGTAATGTGTTGGAGATCAAAGTCAGACCAGAGGAAAAACTAAGTGAACATTTCAAGAGCTCTACCAACTGTATGAGTGCTAGTTGTATTCGAGTACTGAAAATGAGATTTACATGAAATGAGTTTTACACTAAACTGTTCAGCAGGTAACTTGAGAAGTTTAGCAGGAGCGTGCTTGAAAAAAAAGGATTAGTCCTTTTTTTTCAAGCACATGTATTTGTGATGATGATCCAACCAAATGTACATGAACTCACATATTTTGTGAGCTAGAAGACAGTAGTACTGGAATAAATAATACTGCCTGTAGTGTTGTTTTTCTTAATTTAACTGTTTCCTGTGGTTATCTGGAACTCCAGTTTTCTCAAGTCCAATATCACTGTGCTGTCCTCAGTTTTAACTGACTTGGGAACCAAACACTGATGATTTCAGTTTTGATAAATTTGATTATCCTTTTGGAATACGGTTCTCTTTGTATTTGGAACAGGTATAGAAATAACCAGTAAAAGGCTACTCAGAATGGGATATAGATACTGTTTGTGGTATAAATGTTATCAAGACAGCTTTCTGAACAGTCCACTTTGCATTGCCTGGTAGGAAGAGCTCTCCTTTTTCTTAGTGGTACCTGAGAAAATGAGTTTGAAAACAGATGCATTGTAAGATTATTTTTTCAATATGAAACATGGCTTAGAAATGTCTAGTGCTTTGCTTTCTATGATTTAATTTATATACTTGAACTTAAAATTAAACTTAAAATTCTGAAAAGAAAAAAAATTACATACTGGTGTAGCATATGGCTTCGAATTGCTTTCAGAGATGTTTTAAATACCCATCTCTGTACTGAGTTACAGGGTCAGGGCTTCAGGGCCAGCTGTGTCATGAAATCCAGAACGGGAAACTTGTTAAATGTACATCCAAATCACAACATAATCTTGTACATCCTTGTGACCATTGATCTGCTTTCTCCATGCTCCAGCTAGACCATGCAAATTCTAGAATTTTCCAGGGCATATCTGACTTTTCAGAAGAGCCATGGATATTTGGCCTGTTGTCCCAGTTCAGCTCATGCTTCTGGAGCATTAATCACCCGTGTAAATCTACAAATCTGAGGAGGCGTTGGTGTTGAGTTTTCAGTAATGCAGTCTTTTCCTTGCAGCTGTCTTGAAAGATCTCTGGGCGTATTGCCTTCCACATTTCATGTCCTGTACAGATCCTTGACAGGGATCAGGATATTTCCAAAGTAGCTCATCAGTGTCTTTGAGAAAACTTCCAAAATGCATATGGAGCATTGGATAGGTGCTGGTTAAAGCCATCTTACTCAGATTATGTGTCTTTTATTCAGGGCCGTTCAGTTTATGAGCTCCCATCACTGCTATTCAGATACATTTCAATATTCTTAGATCATGTAGGGATGTAAATTGCATTATAAACTACTGGAAAATCTTTGTGCTGCTTTGCTCTGGAGTCTCTAACAGAAACAAAATAACATAATCAGTAACATAGGAAAAATATTTGACATCAGAAATCTTTCAAAGTAAGAGAGTTGTGAGCTGTAGAATGTGGTCCAATTGGAACTTTATTACCACTAAGATTAAAGCCTGGAGCTTGAGAATTGCTGGTGATGGTAAATCAGGCAGTTGGTTGCCACCTATTGCAGGAACAAATTTTCTACAAGCTTTGTATTCTTTTTGTGTTTACAATGATATCTTTGTGTAAAATTAATATACATCTGATTTTAAGAGATGGACACATATGAAAATAGTAGGTCTCAATAGATTTGTGATACACAGATATGCTTAAAAATAAAATAAATTATCTTACTTGGAAAATATACTTTGGATCATTATGTTTTCCAAAACTTGTTTCATTGCTTCAGCAGATATAGTTCTTGCCTGCTTGCTCTTGCTCTCTCCTTAGCATTACAAGAAAGTGTTTTGAATAGCCTTTGATCATAAATTTGATTCCAGAGAGCTGTCTGCTGTGTTGACTTATTTTTGCCTTATTAGGTGATTTTTGCAGTTCACAACTCCAGGAACGGTTGAGCTCCTTGGTTTTTCAATTCCTAAAGCCAAACGACAGCAGCTCAGTTCTGTTCTCGAGAGAAAGCTCTGTGGAATCAAATTACCTGGCGTGCAGTGATGCTGCTGGAGTGTTATTTCCAGTCTGGAGGGAATGGTACTGGTGGCTGCTCTAGGTGTTGGTGAGCAAAGACTTCATTTTTTAATTAAACAATCATTGCTTTTTGAGGGAAAGGAAATATACTTCAGTCCCATCTGAGGAAAGTTACAGCATTGTCTTCTGTGCTCTCATGGGTTCCCTCAAAATCAGATTAGTATGTCTCAGTAGAACAAAAGTACAAATGTGATTTTGGAGCCAGACATTACTTGTATTGCTTGGCATCAAACGTGTGGTCTCCTGCAGGCGAGTGACACTGGAGAGATAAGAATGGGAGGTATATATAGGCTGTGGTATTTGCACTGGAACTGCAAGAACCAGCACAACGTGGCTGGTCATGGGGGCCTGGAGTGCTGCCCCTGCCTTTGTGATGTGATGTGAGGTGTGGCCAAAGCAACCAAAGGTCACCATTCATTTTCCAGGGGTCTGGGATGCTGGGAGCAAAGCAGAGCATGGCACAGTGCCCTGCAGGGCAGGCCTTTGTTAGCCTGTTATGTAAAGTGGAAGTAAAACCTACTGTGGCTGTTAAATAATGCAGTCATTAAATGCAGCCCTTTGTTCCTTAATCAGAGTCATGAATACTCTAGCTGTGAGTCTGCCTGGCTCTGGGGTTCTTAACTGTGTTTGAAAAGCCTCAGTCAGGACCTTATAGAGCTTGAAAGGGCAGGGGGAGGCTTGAGGATCCTTCTTCAATTGTTCATGAATTGTATTTATTGGATTCTTTCTAGAAGGTTTCTGTGACACAGAGTCTTGTATGATTTTTCCCTTCATTTTTGAGGGTTGGAGACTGTAGGTTTTGAAACTGATGTTCTGAACTTTCCACATCTCATCAGAATGCAGAGCTTTAAGAAAAGTACCCATTATTGCACTGTAAAAGTTGGCAGCAGTGTGTTGCAGGAAATGGACTAATTGGGGAGGAAGGAACTTTCTCACTCTACTGCCACATTGTACATCTTGTCTAACACATTTTGTTTAGTCTTGTTTGTCTTCTCTTAAGGCACTGGGCATTGAACTTCACAGAATGCTAGATTTTTTGATATGATGAATCATTGATCTATATTAGGATAATAATGGATATTGTTCTTATGCTTCATTTAAATTATATGTAAGAGTATTTTCTGCCTGGATAATAACTCCTATTATGAGTAGCACATAAGTTTGGTTTTTTTATATCTTTGTTTCTTACAGTAGAAAATTTTTACATAGTACAAATTATAGAGGTTGTAGATAATGCTGTTGGCTGCTGTGACTTGTGGCCTGTTAAGTCTCCTTTGCCCTTTATTTAGTGGGTGAGATATATTATTAAAATTTAAATAAATGCAGCTCATATGTGCATTTTTGATGTCAATGAATATATTTCTTGCCCCTCACTAAAATTGTAGCATAGTTTTTATAGTCCAAATTCAATGGAAATTGCTTTTTAAAATTCACAGATATCAAATAGTTGGAAATAAAAACTCCATTGTATTAGTACAGTAAAATCATTCACAGGTATTGCAAACCAGAATATATTTTTATTTTTTTAGTTCTCCCTGCTAGCCTGTATTTATAAACACCCAGGATCCATACTGCATGTTTAGAGTCTGAACCCATTAAATCAGTGTGACACGCTGAGGCTGGGCCAAGCCTTGTCTAATCAGCAGTCAGCACTGCTGCTCTGGCATGAGGCTCCCAAAAATAGTAACACAAGAAGTCAAACAAGTAAGTGGAGGGGCACTAAAAGAAAAAGTGCTGCTAATTCCACTGTTGACTTTTTGTCTAATGGATTCTTGTTCCCAGGCCACACTAAGTAAAGCAGCTGGCACGGGGAGCGCTCCTGCAGATGGCTCAGCAGTGACACACGTGGCCCAGCTGGGTGACAGGTGTTTGATTTGCCTTTAACAAGTACCTCACACGAGACAGAATTTTTTTTACAGACACTGAGAAGCTAGTCAGCTAATGCTTTTTCTTCAAAATTAACACCCCTTTCACTATGCTCCCTTTCTGTTCTTCTGACAGAAGAAGAAGAAGAAGAAGAAGAAGGGACAGTTCTTCTAATTGTCCCGCACACATGAAAATAACATGATGTTACTTTGAAGTTTGACTCTAAACAGGAGAAATGAATTCATAATTAACTTTGTTTAATAATTGTAACCTGTTACCTTTATACTTGGAAGATGCACAGCATATTATTTGTAGCTATTGACAATAACATCTCAAGAAATTATTATTAACTCCCCATCTTGCAGAATGAAAATTCACTTCAAAAGTATGAATGGAAGGAGAGTGCAGACTTCTGGGCTGTGGCCATTATACTCTGTATTAGTGTGCCTCCCCATGACATAACTAGGTTTTGAGACTTTCTCAGATAGAGTAGCACAAACCTGGAGTAAAAGAAATTCCCTGTCCAGTGGAGCATACAGTATTGATAGAGGTACACCCAAGGCCACGAGGGAAGAGCAAAGGTGCAAACTATTTAACAGATGGGAATTGTGTACAATGTGTACAGTGCTATTCCTTAATACATTTTTGAAGCTTTGTTGTCAGCTGTTTTACAGCAGACAGCATAATTGGAGAGAAATTGTCTCAGTGGCAGTCTGGGGGGTGGGAGGAGATAGTTTTGTTTTGTTTTTTTTTTATGAGAAGACATTTGTTAGTCAGTGCCATGATAGCAACTCTGCTAGCAAAGGCAGCAATGAAAATAGAAGAGTAGCAGGATGATTTTGCCAACCATCTTTTGATTAATGGGGACCTAAGCAGGTAGGATGTGTAATGTAAGAGTGGCTGTGGCCAGTTTGTCTTTCCCACCCCGTTTCTCCATACTTTGGTCTGAACATTTTTGTCTTCTGGTATCAAGTCCATGAGCTGGAAAAAGGTAAGACTTCTGGATCTGTTAAAAAAAATGTGTGATTCTCTGCAGTGACACTGTTGTCAAACAGCCAGAAGAAATACCACCCTCTAGAATACACTGTACTGGCAGTATTTCTGCTGAACTACAGAAGAATGAGAAAGGAATGCAGCTGAAGAAATGGGTGTCAGAGTATTGTTGATTCTCTAAATAAACATTAGGCTTTAATGAGAGGATGGTTAAAAACTCACACAAAAACTTGTGTCCCTCAGATAGCAAACAAGTTGCTTTCTCTCAGGCGTCCCAGATGTAGTATGCAGACTAGGCTTATAAAYCTCAAAGAGGTTAAGAAAAGGCCTGAAAGGGAAAATTACAACCCTGCTAGGCTGAGATGTCATCATTACCCGCAGAGGTGCTTGGAATTTATGGAAATGGAGATTTACCTTTAGGGAGTAGCTCCAGGGCTCCTGTGCTGACAGTAGATCCCAGATTCCCAGGTTAGTCTAGGTGAGTTGGAGTATAGATAGCTGGTTAGTGTATCCTCTTATTCTGTCTCCAAAACACAGTAAATGTTAAAAAGCACTGTTTTGGAAGTGAGGAGAAACATTTCTTGGAAAAGCCTTAAAAATCTATGTGAAAGTGAAGACCTGGAAACTAAACCTTGAACTGCTTTATTTATCAGTGGTTGAAAAGAGGTTTGCAACTACAAGGACATCAACGATATGGCATTTCAGGAAAAGTACCGATATGACTTAGTTCTTAGATTAGAAATTTTAGTCTATATGCCGTTCTATTTATTTCTGATTTCCCTAAATGATTACTTTATCTACTGCTTTTTTGCATTTCTCTGTGAAACACTGAAGGTTAAACACTAATATCTGGTTAAACATTGAAGCTAGTATTTAATGGTCTGTGRGACTGACTTTTTTTATTGTAAATTTACATTTGTACCAGCTGAGAATCTGCATTCTGAATCTTCAGATTATGGATCTGGATAGTGATGATGATGATAATGATAATAATTATCTTATAAAGAATAGCTTCTGAGATGTAAGAGGTTGCCCAGCGCTGTTTACATTCCTAATATAAACCTGGGGGTCCAACTATTATATTGAGTATAATAGTCATAAGATATTTTATTTTTGAAAAACCTCAGCAATATGTTCATATTGAATAATGCTTTTAACATACATTTTTTATTATTGCATTTCAAATATTGTTTGAGCAAGGCGAATTAGATTACTTTCCAGTTCTGTTGAAACTTTAACAGGATTTGGATTTGCTTTAACACTATGTTATGGCTGGATTAGCAATAAATTAATAGATGGTGTGTAGGTCAGGCAATTTTCTTTTTGACAGATCTGCTTTAAGGGCAAAAACATTGTTGCAATGAACTATCAGTTGTCCATGAGTATAAGATCACTTCAGACTTTTTTCAGCTGTGTTGCTTCAGATAATGGAAATATCTGAACTGGCTAGGCTTAATTTTTTAAACTGTTCATCTATAAGACCTTATAAATCCTTGAGAATCTTTTTCAGCCAGAAGTCTATTTGCATTTTCTCACTACTCTATGGGAAATGTTCTTGTGAATTTTATTTGCATTTTTTTTATGTTCTGTGCATGATGTTGTAGGTCGAATGAACTGGATTGCTCTCCAGCCCATGTTTAATTTTTATCTGCACTGCATTTTTAAGTTGTCACCTCTTCAAGGACATGCAATAGCAGTGAATACCACTGGCAATTGCCAAAGGCAGAAGGAAGACCTACTGATAGCAGAGGCTCTGCTTCTGCTGATAGTTTTTTGAAGGCACAGAAACCAGTCCTTGACATATGTTCCAAAGACTTCAGTCATTTTATTACCAAAGGAAAAAGGGGGAAAAAAAGGCAGTATGCCTGGCTGTAGTTGTGCATGACAATAAATGGAGTGATCCTTTCATCTTTGATTTTACAGAACAACTTCCCTTACGTCATCTGTTGGGTAGAAATAATTTGTGGGAGGAAAGTGTAGGAGCAAACTTTTGACTTATGTACTTAATGTATAAAAATATGTTTTATGTATTTGAATATAGATATGCTTTATGAATTTGAATATAAATATTGTGTAAGTTGCATGCTTTTTGAGACATGCTCATAGCAAAAAAAGGAAACAATGCTGATTAAAGAAAGTACAGTCTGGAGTAAGGAGCCCTGTGGCCATGATCTCTGATGCTCTGAGCTGCCTACAGCTGCTGATTCTTTAGTCTGAACACAAAGCACCAAAACCTAGTTTTTCAAATGTTATTTATTTGGAGTATAATAACATCCAATTGCCTTGCTCAAATGAATAGGCAAGTTGGTCTTATCCCAAAGATGGGTAATGGGAAGTGATGGGAATGAGGAAAAATTGGTGCCCTCTAAACTCAGTCCAAGTTATAATACAGTATTATATAGTAATAATGGCAATCAGTAGGGTTATTGCCTTTGCCTTTCTTTTGAGCAGTTACTTAACATGAGCCTCCTAACCTGCCCTGACCTCCTTGGCCAAACCATGGTGTATCTGCTCCACTGGGGCTGCTGTGGAAGCAGGACAGAGCAAAGGAAATGAACTATTTACCTGTCACAAGCCCTTCTTCATCAGGCTATTTTAAGGGAGGATCTTATTCTTGCTCACATGGATCAGGTTTGCATCAAGGATAGCACTGAGCAAGTACTCAGGAAGTGCTGGTAGCTCAGCAGTAACCAAGAGGGAATGAAAGGCTTGGCGGATGCAGCGCAGCCAAAATGTCATAATGTTCAGTAGAAACGTCTTGACATGACTAACCCAGCAAATTCATGGGGCAATTTTTATTAAATATCTTTTGAATATATTTTTATGTAACTCATACTCTATCAGGTGAACCTAGCCATTAACATCAGCCTGTTTAAAGAAACAAGGATATATTCCAGTAGGTAAGAAAGGTGTCATACAATGGACTGTAATTGGTGTGGGGTTCTTATCTGTTCAAGGCAAAGCTGTGCCCCTGCTGGTGGCCCTGCACTGGCTGGGTACGTGCTCCACAGGGGAGGATGCCTCTCAAGCCCACTGACAGTACATTGTTGAACATTCCACTCCATTTCTGCAATGCTAAAAATAGTTGTCCTCATTTTAAAACACCAGGCTATTAGATTATTCCAAGGGTCTGGCATACTTAGACTAATGGAAGGCACATATCCATAAATAATCAAAACACTAAGTAGTGTTTGACCGTGCTGATTTTGCTTCTATTAAGATGAGTTTCCTTGCTAGTAACCCTGGTGTATCAAGTCTATTTTGTAAATCAAGCTACTGGCAGTGCCCCAGTAAATTTAAAAATAAAAATGTTTGGTTTTCAGATTGAGAATGGAGAGGCATCTGACTGCTTCTTGGTGGTTGTGGTTTTTTGAATTTCACAGAATCATGTCTGAAAAATGCTGAAAGTATTTTATAGTAATTGTTTCTCTTTCCCAGCCTTGAAGAAAATCTCATGAAGTTCCAGCATGTTTGCCATTATAAATCTTATTAGTGCCTAAAATAGTCCAAATAGCAAAGTGCATTCCAAGTGATTGATAAAAGTTTCTTTCAACACTTGGGGTTTTTTGGTTGCCTTTCTTTTTCTTTTCTTTTCCTTTTTTTGTGTGTGACATTAGGAATCACAGATAATGTGATTNGCTGAGTTGGTTTTTGTTTTTGTGTGTGTGACATTAGGAATCACAGATAATGTGATTCCTAATTCATTTGGACGGTACCAGGTAACAATGCTCCTGTTAAAGTTCATATGCTTGTATATTAAGATAGCCTGTCCTTTTAGTCTTTTTAATTTTTCTAGTGTTAAAGTCCTTTATTTGGGGAGGGGAAAATAGCTAAATGTGGAAATTAAGGTATAAAGATTGATGTAAATGCATTCAAAGAAGGTTGCTATCTACATACATACAAATCATCTTATTCTACTTTCAAAATTCTTAAGTATAAACCAAATCTGTAATTTTATAAAGCGTTGTAATGAAATTATAATCTGAAAAATCAATAAATTAAAACTATATTAAGGCCCATGTTTATCAGTACATTGTGTATTTCAAAACCAGTTAAAGCAATCACAACATCAACCAACCATTTTAGATTTAATAAGAATCAGTACTGATGGTTTTGATGTAAAAGTGTATTTTTGCGTTGTTGTGATGAAGAGATAATAATTTGTAGAGCACTGATTAAACATTTTAAGACAAAAGACCTATGGCTTGTCTTCATGAAAAAATATTGTGATTGTGTTTTTGGGGTGTCTTGGGGTGTTTCTCTAGCTTACAGTGATCCCATATAGCAGGGAAGATAAAATGGTATTATCTGGTAGCAGACTATAAAGAATTTTCCACAATCCTTTCCATAAATCTAGAGAAAATGAAGGGCTAACGATTACTTGTAATGATTAATTAGAATTTTTCCCCAGTATGCAACCATGTATTGTTACAGACAGGAGCTGSAATGAAGATGTTGGAATCTCTGCCATGAGTGGAGTTACAAAAATGCCATTTTAGCAAGCTATTTTAAGATGTTTTTAATTGTATGTCATGAGGGCTTTGTATTTATTTGTTTAATTATTTGTATCATTCTCATCGTTCTATTGGCTCTTTCTGTTCTTAAGAGAGACTGGGGTTTTTCCTTTAGCTCTGTTCTTTTTGTGTGTGTGAGACATTTGTCTCCTGTTTGGCTTGCAACCAAACAAGTGAACTTTCAAAACTTTCTTTTGTGGCTGAATTTTGGCATGGACAGAAAGCTCAGTTGGGTGGTGTGCAAGTTACTGGGGCCAACTTCTGTCAAGGACATCAGATCCATGAATGGAATGGAGAAAGCATTTCATTTTAGATTTTTTTAATAAGACTTCTAAGCTCCTATTAGAAGCCATTTAAGCACAGATTAATTCTACCTGAATTTAGCTCCATAACTGTGGTTTAATTATGACAAAAAATTAACATATTCATGGTGGTATATTTCATGAATCTGTAAATGGAGGGTGGTCCTTTGCTTTCAGTAGAAGAGTTCTCACTAGGTCTGTAATTATTTAATACACTTTATTAAGAAGGAATGGAAAAGGAAATTACTGCAGTATTTTATATCATAATTCTAAATGAGATATTACTAGGCTTTCAACTACACCTTTTCCTTGTAAAGGTATATATTAAATGCAGAATTGAATTGTCTGTAGCTCTCAATTCAAAGTTCTTGTTTTATGGTTTCCTTTTGTTCAAATACTCCTTTTTCAAATATTGAAGAGGAAGTTTACTGTGCTACTCAGCTTGAATAGTTACCTTTTAAAAACATTTTTTTAAGAAGGTGTTTGGTTTTACTTATGCTCAGTTTCTATTCATACCTCTAAGCATATGGTTCCCTGAATGGAATTTGTAAACTCAAATCAGATCCTTAATTTTCATGGGCAGTGTACAGAGTAAGTAATTTGGGAACCAGGGATGACAGTCAACAGTACTTTGCTGATTTACTTTGCTCTTTTTTTAAAACATGGGTTAGAGTAAATCAGCAGCCTATAAAGAACATTCCCTTGGGAAGTAGGGCAAGCCTGCCTGGTTGCTGAGGATCCAGATTTGCATTTCTTCCTGCTGAGTAAGTTGGGCACTTGGAGATGAAAGAAAGATCTGAAGTGTCCCTTTGAGCAGAGCCTAGAAACCAGCAGTGAGCCTCGTGCATACAGCTCCCTGTTGGACCTGATGGGGCAAGGGTAGATCCCTGTGTGCTCAGATGCCTGATGGATGCTGGGGAGACAGTGGAAGCTGTGGTACATTTGTTGGGGTTTTAGGTACTTGAGTAGCATGCAAGTGTCTTCTGGACTGTCTACTTTGGAATAGGGCCTGAAATAAAGCTTGAGAAAGTATTTCATGTGATCAAAATTCTCTAAATTTTGTTGTCTAGTTGTCTGAAGCAACCTCTGGCTAAATCTGCTACAGAATTAAATAACCTGTAATTGTTAATGGCCTACTATTTTGAAAGTGAAGAACATAGTAACCAAATACAAGGTAACAGATATAAATAACCCTAGAAATGAATTCAGCTATTCCATAGAAAAGGAATGAGAAACAATACATGTCTAGATGCCTTTTTCTCTTAATTTAGCTCAGTCATGAGTTGGGTCTGTAAAATGATGACTGTGTACAATTTGTTTCAGGGAGTAGCTGGCTTAGGAAGTGCTCTTGGCAAACCCAGCCTTACTGACTTCAAGGTAGAAGAGAAACCAAACAAATACACAAACAAACAAACAAACAAACGTTTCATTCTAACCATTTGCAGTCTCAACATCCTTTTTACCAGCTGTCCAGTATCTGCATAATTGGTACTTGAATTACATATCAAGTTTCTGAGTTATATAATGTGACAGAGGAACTTTACTGGCTTCTCTCTCAAAAGAGAAAGGACATGTGGTGCTGGGGTACAAACCTGCCCAGCAGTATTATTTTGCATTAAGACCAGTTTCCTAATTCTTCTAACTTTGCTCCTTTCCAGAAGTGGAWTATTCTAGGAAGGCCAGAACTTGCAAAATAGAGATGTATTTATTATAGACCTTGCTGGTAATACTTGTTAAAATTGCCTCTTTTCATGGTCAGATTTTTTTTGTTGATTGCAGATGCTCTTAATGGCAAATATTTGGAATTTAATCTTAACATCTGTCCAGCTAATAACTTCTAGAAAATTTTAGAAAGTTTTTTGTGTGGTCTCTTGATTTGTTGAAGCAGCAGAACTATTTCTGCTGCTTCAACAAATCAAGAGACCACACAAAAAAAATTCCCTATTATTTTGTTATTATTAACATTTCAAGAAAATGTTCTGCAACATGACCTTGATGCAATTTGTTTATCTTTAGGGCAGACACTTCCTGTAATATAGCACAAGGGGAAGGAAGGAAGGAACTTATTTTCTGCAGATGAGGTGGCCAGCATTTTGTTCAGCAACAAGATTACCACAGTCTATCAATGTCTACACTCAAGCCAGGATCTCACTGACTTGTTCTATAACCATATTTAAAACACTGAAAACCAAATCAGCAATTCTGCAGTTAGTATCAGGATAAGCAGTCAATGATTGTCCATGAAAAACTTGTGTGAAATGTTCTACCTAACTTAATAGGAGTATTTTGCCACACAAAGAAGAATTTAAGTAAGTCATACACGTGGTATTTTTTAAATTTTTTTTTTATTTCTGCAGCATTTGAATTTTTTGAAGTAAGTTATCAGTGGCTAATACTGTTACATTTTTTATACTGTCAAGTGGAAAATTCCTAAACTTCTTTACCTACATTTTGTTGACTATACATTTTGTTGACTATACTTTCTTGTTATCTCTAATTCGGAACATATTTTTTTTTATTTTTAAGTCAAATGCAAAAAAAATCTGGGCTATTTCTGAAACATAAGGCATTGTTGATCACTAGCATTGGTACAGGCAAGGACTGACTTGTTGAACAGAAACATTGCTGAAAATGGTGAGGAGGTAGACACAAGACTGAATTATGAGCTAACAGCATTCTCCTGCTGGAATAAAATAAGCCACATATTGGACTATATAATTAAAACTGCACCTAGCATGTCCGGGGGAGATATTTTCACTTCTTTGCTTGGTGGTGCTGCACCTGGCATGCTGTGCCATGTTTGGGGGTGTCCTCCACCCTCACTTCCACAAGAGATGGGGAGAAACCAGAGAGGGCCCAGCAGGGAATTGGGTTATGTTCAGGAGCCTAGAAAACAAGACATCTGAGGAGAGTTTCAAGGAGAAAAATTGTTTGAGTCTGGCAAAGAGGAAGCCAAGGAACGATTCAAACTGTCCTGCAAATCTGATGAGCCTGGCTGGTTAATCTTCAAGGACAGCTTCCTAAAGCCCAAAGAACACTCCATGTTGTTATGCAGGGAGTTGAGTGAGCATGGCAGAAGGCCAGCATGGATGAACAAGATGCTTCTGACTGACCTCAGACAGATCAGAAAGTAAACAGTGGAAGCATGGGTGAGCTACCCAGTAGAAACATAGAAACACTGCCAGAGCATGTGATGATGGAGTAAGGAAACCAGAAACTCATCTGGAATTGAAACTAATAAGAAAGTTTTAAGGGCAGCATGAAGGGCTTCTGTTAAGTGCATCCATAGAAAAAAGTTAGCTGAAGAAAATGTTGACCTGCTGCTTAATGGGGAGGGGGATATGCAAAAGGCTGAGAGTACCCAATTTTTTTCACCTTGTTTTTTTCCCAAATAAGTTTGCCCTTAGACCTCCCTGTTTAATTAAGCATGTTAGAAGAGAGTGTGATGATGAACCACTGACGAACAAAGCAGAAGAAAGTGTTAAGGAGCACTTAAACTACTTGGATGCTTGCAAGATACCAAACATTATGCATCCAGGGGTGCTGGGGCAGCTGCCTGATGTCACTGCAGGGTTGCCCTCTGTCATTATCAAAAAATTATGATTACTAGGAAGGTCACTGATGACTGAAAAAAAGCAATCACGTCCATCTTCAAGAAGGATCCATTGAACTTCAGGCCAGTCACCCCCCACCCTGGAAAAATTATGTAGCAAATCCTGGAAGGCATGTCTAAACAGGGGAAGGACAAAAAGGTCACTGCAAACAGCCAGTGTGGATTTACCAAGGACAAATTACACTGGCCAACCTGACTGTCTACCCTGATAAAATGACTGTCAGTGTGGATTAGGGGAGAGCAGTAGATGTTGTATACCTTGATTTCAGCCAGGCTTTTGGCATAGTCTTCAAACATATAATTACACTGGAATCTGTGAGGTTCTGTCTGGATAAATGAACAACAGAGTGGGTGGAAGATTGGGGTCAAAGGTGGAATGATGCTATGCAGTCTGACTGCTACCTAATAACAAGTGTCATACCCCATGAGGGATATTATTTAATGTCCTTATTAATAACATGGATGATGGGGTTCTCAGCAAGTTCGTGGATGTTATCAAATGCAGGGAAGTAGTCAGTGCACGGGAAGGTAGGGCAGGAATAATGTTCTCAGCATGCTGGAGAAATGAGCTATCACAGAACTCTTTAAGTTATCAAAGGCAAACCTGAGGGCTTGCCTCTGGGAAGGAATACCCTCATGCCACAGTACAGGCCAGCTGCCAAATTTCTATAAAATAGCTCTACAGAAAAGGAATTGGGAGTTCTGCTGGATGCACTTTGAACAAGGCCAAAGGCATCTTGGGCTGCCTTAGCAGATATATGTCCAGGAGACCAGGAGGAGTGATTGGTGAATGCTTTTGAGATGGCATCTGTAGTCCTGCATCCACTTTGGAGCTCCCTGGAGAGGATAAGGAGCAGTTCCTTGGGCTGAATCCAACAGAGGCCCACCAAGGTGGCCAGGGCTTGAAACCTGTGATGTAAGAGGGGAGGCTGAGGGAACTGGGCTTGTTCAGTCTTAAGGTGAGATGATTTGGAAATTGGTGGGTGGTGACCGGTACCAAGACTCATTTCTGTCTATATATAATGGGTGGGTGTGGAAAAGCCAGAGTCAAATTCCTATCAGAGGTGTAAAATGAAAGGATTAGACGCAATGAATATAAGCTAGAATTAGAGAAATGTTGACTCTATCTCACAATAATTTTTATATAATGAATTTGGGATTGAGTAAAAACACTAGTGGGAAAGCTTAATGGAGAAAACACTTCTATTAATTTTTTAGAATAAGTAAAATTTAGCTGTGTTGTGTGTCCAGCAGTTGGGGAAGTATGAGAATGGTAGAACCATGCAGGTTGGAAAGGGCTTCAAAAGAATATCTGACACAACCTTTTGCAAAAAAAGGAAACTAGGTGAACAGAACAGAAACCATACATTTGTAAATTATTTCTGGAATTAGCCTCTCATTTTTAGGTGAGGACGTGAAAGAAAGAACTATTTCACTAGATGCCATTTTGTATGCTTGGGCTTGCTTCTAAAATTGAGCTGTTGACTGTATAAGCCATCCCTGCCAAAAGAAAAATAGTAAAAGGTAGGTACTGTAGGAAGTGATGAAAAGTCCAGAACTGTTTGATAATTTGTACTTCTGCACACCTCCAAAGCTTTGAGTTTGATTCCCAGAAGTGTAGTATATGATCAGTACATGATACATTGCATGAAAGATTTGACAAAAGGCTGCTAGAAATTTTGCAAGTTATAGCCAGCTGTTCTAGTTAACCTCACTTAAACCTTAGACTTCTATTTAAGGAAATTACACTCTCTGAAGGGTGAAAGAATGTTTAGACATTGCTCTGTCTAATTTTTTTAAGGGATTTTAAAAAACACCATAAGCTTTCCTCTGGATATTTTCCACTCTTTTCGTCTACAGCTGTATAAAAAAATAATGTGTGTTGTATTGAGGCCATGAGATTGAATTCTAGAGACTGGAAAGGACATGCAAACCATCTCATGCTTTGATGATTTGAGGGAAAAAGAAAAAGTTTGCATTTTTAATTAGGTCGTTTTTGTGCTGTCTGTATATAATTTTGCCCATGTCTTCTGTATGTCTCACAAAATATGCAAGTACACATTAATAAAAACCTAGAGCAGGTGTTATTTTTGTATGGTATAGACAGACTGCAGACTGCATTTGATTAACATATTAACATGGTAAAATGGTACTCTGTGGTCCTTTTCTGAGCTGAAAGAAAATTAGAGCTTGAAAGAACATTACAATAGGCCTTTTTATTGAAATACTATCAAACTAAAAATTCAATCTGCTGAAATAATCTGAGCTTGAGTTAATATTTTAAAACTCACCCCCTCTGTGTTTTCTCTTTCTTTGTTTTGGCTTGTTTTTAATACTTGGGTAATTAGATATGGTTTTCAAAGTGAAAGAAATTAGTTTTCTTTTCATAAATCATATCTGTGTATTTTTTCAATTGATCTGGGTTGGAGACCTTCACAGTTGACTAGTCATATTTAAAAATTAAAATGAAAGCATTAAGAGGAATCAGTGTATTAAAATTGGTTCCACAGAAGAATACAGAAGTATTCTTTATTAAGCAGGTCTAGAGTCAATAAATAGTTGAGAATTTTTAAAGCTGAGACAAACTCTTAGAATGAATAGAAAAATAAATTACTCCTATTAAATGACAAAGCTATGGAAAGCCATATCATTTTTTTTGTAGGCATTTCAGACCTTTTTGAATGAGAGACAATCAGCATCCAAATTATTTCATTTTTGTCTTATAATAAAAGTTCAGTGCAGTAAAATTATTTTAAAGAATAAAATTACTTGAACAATGTTTGTTTGAGATTTGTGTTTTATCCTTCTGTGTTCCAGGGTGAACGTGGCTTTCCAGGTAGTAAAGGTGAAGAAGGTGAAAAGGTAAATTATTCTGTCCAAGTAATTTATTGGTTTAACAATAATAAATGGCCAGCCAAGTAGAGCTTTGTTCTGAGTGTCTACCTTAATCTTTAATTAATAAAATTCTTAATTTTTTGACATGTAAATGCTTAAGAATGAGAAGTTCTTTATGTATCTATTGATTGCCATCAGGGTTTCTTTTAGATTTTTTTTCCCTATAAGAAAAAGTTTTATGAGGAACCAACAGAACCTCTGCAGTGGCAGGAAATAGTTCAGTAGCTTGTGTTAAAATGGGAGCTAAACTGGCCCTGTGGAAGGCTGTCTTTCCTAACAGAATGCCTGCATTGGGTGGCATTAGATGATGCAACCCAATATTCTTGTGTTACTTTTGACAGGTAAGTCTTCCCAGATCATCAGTCAAAGGCAAGTAAATGTGTATTGAGGGACAAGTGGAAGCAAGAGCCAGATACTAGATTGTCTAATAGGTATTACAGTAACAGTGGTGACAATTCATGGTTGTAACTTCAGTTCTTAACCATGTTCGTGCCTGTTTACTGGTTTCTCACTGGTTTGGGCTGGTTTGGATTAGCAACCTGAAATAAGAATATTTTCTTGAAACAGGTAGTTTCTCTGCTTCAGCCCACTGTCTACAAAGGGTTCAGGAAAGCATTTCTGCTGAATTTATATATCATAAAGATGAAGAATGACAGAAGCTGCTATTCTGGCAATATTCAGACTGATGAAAATAGAGAGTAGGTGGCAGCTTCTGAATTTAAAAAAGTGYAATATATTTGTGAGTTAGGCTGTTTGGACATGGATATATTCATTCACCCACCATACCTCTTCAGAAGTGTCAGACAGCTTTCTGTGTTCATATTTTACAGAAAGCATGCTATGGATTAACAGAATTGATGCAGATTTAAAATGTGGAGGTTTTTTTTAGGAGGAAATATCCCATTAGCCAAGAAGGAAGAAGTATCAGAAGTAAAAAACCAGCATCCATAGCAACTAACATTTATAATGTGAGAATTCAGCCTGTAAAAAACCCACTTGTTAAATTTGAGTGTTTCTAACTCCAATGGCAGATCTTATTTCCTTGGTACTATCATTACTCATCAGTTCTGAAAGGCTTGCAGATTTTTTTCTTTTTTTTTTTTTCTTCTGCTGTGCTCCTCATGAGTTTTATGAATAAATTGTGTTTGAGCACAGGCACATGGTTCCAGCTGTTGCTTCCACTCTCTTCTTTGCTTAATTTCCCTTATTTTAAAGCAGAGATAAAATGACCAACCACTGGTAGTCACAATTTTCTTATGTGGAAGTTAAACCAGCATGCTTAGGCCATTTTTTTTCTTTTTGTTTCCTAAATTCAGATGATAATTAAAGGTCCAATTTAAAAATGCTTCCAGTGTTTATTATTATGTTTACTAGTATTTATTATTAATGCTGCATTCAACTGCTGTTCATGCTAAAGGAAATATAAGAGTGGAAGGTTCTTTATTTATCAGTAATCATTTAAAAATAATTTGGGCTAGTCTCATCAGAAGCTACACCTGATATTTGTGTGGGAAGCATGTGTTCTAAGGTTATGGGAAGTAGGTCTTTAGCAGTTATTTATTTCAGCTTTAATTCAAATTATTGTTCAAGAATAACAACGTGGAGTTTTCAGCTAATAAACTCCAGCTTAAAAAATTATCAACACATTTGCATTTTAACCTAGCAGCACAAAATGAAATAGTTATACTACTTTGTGTGTAACAAACATTATTTCAAAGCCTGAAATGGAAAATTTTCCTATTACCAAAATTTCTGCCTAATATTGCATATTAAGGAATAAAATGTTTGCACTCTCTACTTTACACATCATCTAGGTAGGACACAGCTATCTCAGTGTGGGATATTTGCCATTCTGGACTCTCTGCAGAAGTACATGGAGATGAACCATCCTCTACTTTTGGTTTAGTCACCCTATCATCTTGTAGAATTGAATACTTGAAACCAATGCAGCCTTATACCTCATTTCATCAAAGGAAAATTGTTGTTTTTTGTTAGATTCTGCTTTGGCAGAGCAAGCCTTGGGGACATCAGAGAGACAGAGACAACTGAGGTGACAGTGATCATTTGTACATTACAGTTAAGGGAAGCATCTGTAATGTAAATTATTGAGGGAGATTCCTTTATGCTGTTTAAGGGTTTCTCTGCCACACTTGGTTTTTCTTGAGAAACCCAAAAGTCTTGTTCTGCTTTTGGTCATGGCTGACCTTGGTTCTCTCTTGCAGAAGCCAAGAGTGGTACGGGCAGTCCAGACTGTGCAGGTGTTACATTGCAAGTTTTCCCTCCAAGGGCAATATAGTCTCACCATGAATTTGTTTTAATTCTCCTTTGCATTCTGTTTTCTTTGTGTTACATAGGTTAGGACACTCTTATAGTATAGTCTTATAACTGCAGCAAAAACATTGGTTTACCCTTTTATAGCATGACTGAGAAAGTATATGCTGAGCAAAGCTGTAATTGGTTTGCTGCCAAGTAGGCAGACTGTATCATGGGGATCTGCTCTCCTTCTAATGCTGCTTAGAATTTTAATTTTACAGTATGGGAAAGAAAATATGAGTATTACATTTCATGATGATAGGAAATCTGAAGGTACTGATAATAACTAGAAGAAAGCTTTAAAATACAGTATGTTCTTGGTAAATCAGTGAGGTAGTCTGAAAAGAAAAATGGAATTGCAACTGAAAGACTAAGATGTTCCAAAGTGAAATATTGTCTGCAACACTAATTRAAAACTCCTATTAAAAAGTGCTATTAGGTGTTGATATGACTTCRATTTTACAGATTTTGAAAGGCAAGCACTGAGAATGACTGGTGMTCAGGGATACAGAACCTTTGAGGAAGGATTGCATGATTGACTCTTAGTGTGGAGTCAGCTGAAAATATGTGAGCAGTCTTCAAAAACATTACATTGCTACAAGGAGGAAAGAAATGGTCTGTTTGTGTGTCTGTAGTAAATGCAGAGCAGTGGGCTGGAAATGAAGCAAGGAAGATACTGTGTAGCCATTAGGAAAGGGTTTTTAATTTTAACACAGCTGTTTGTTACRAAAGTAATTTCCTCTTCCAGTGGTCTGCAATTTTTATCCTGATAACACAAAAGGGAATAARCTAAAGACTTGCTTCATGAAAGCACAGGAGATGAGATTATCTTAAATGCCTTTGCCATTTTCTGTTAATAGCATTGAAATTATGCAAGATATCCCTCACACTTATTCCTAATCCGATAAGCACAGAGAACAGCAAGACAGTTTCTTTTTGAACATACATRCTTGTTTGTTTTTAATGTCCAGTTAATAATTTTCTGTGATAGGATTGTAAAGCTCTGGAACAAGTTSCCCAGAGTGGTTTTCCAGCAGCAACTTTTCCTTGAGGCAAGCCCTGAGCAATCTGGCCTGGTTAACAGGTTTGGGTCTRGATTTCAACCTCTTTAGGTTTCAAGATCTCAGACCTATCTTGAAACTTTCAGAGGTTGAAATCTTATTTATTGTTTAGCCTTACTTATTTTGATGCTAGAAATATGTGCATCACTTGGGGGTTGGAACAGGCCCAGTGCCTGTTAGCTCAGTGGGAAAAGTCCTCTGAGAYCATCCAGTCCAACCTAGGACCTAACACTACCTTATTAACCAGACCATGGCAGTAAAATACTAGATCCAGTCTTTTTTTAAGCACTTCCARGGACAGTGACTCCACCACCTCTCTAGACAGCCCATTCCAATGCCTAGAAACTCCTTCTGTGAAGGACTTGTCTAATGTCCACCCCAAATATCCAAACTAGACAAATAACCTCTAAGATGCCTTTTTCCTTTGTTAAATCTGTAATTAATTCTCTTTCCTCCTGGTTATTGCTTCCTTTGGTCACTCCAGTTAGTACTCTTTAACCAGTCTCTCACTTTTTCTGTTGTCTTGCATACCTTTTTTGGTTATAACATGTATTTTCTTTAGTACACTTTACAGATATTTATCCTTTCTGTAAATGAGCTAGAAYACTGAGAATTCAATTTTCTGGGACACATGGAACACCAAATAGATTTCATTAACATTTAATGGTATATGTGGAACAAATCTGAATGTTATTTAAAATAGTGGTGATAGAAAAGCCAGGATATTTTCATGTTAATTAACTGAGTGAACATGATGACTTGTTTGTCACTAATAAATAATAGTAATTTCATAGAGCTGGGAATTCGAAATTCCTTGCCTTGCTTAGCTTTTTCAAAATGCTAGTATAAAATCCCTGTTTGTGTTTTAAGTCAGAGAGGYAAGGTGTGCTGTTACGTAACAAAATCACAGGACTAGCTGATATCTCARAAGACACAGAAGTTGTGACAGTAGGAGGATTTCTGTGCTCTGGAGAGGAACTCTTCAGTTGCAGTTTCACTGAACTGGCTGCTTTCCTTCATAAAGCATATTCCCTTTCATGTCACACTTGAAGTAGAGGATTTAAAAACTGGATGTCACTGAACCTGAGCTATRTAGCAGTTTATGTGCTGTGATATGCACTTGTAAACACTTGATCTTTGGTACAGTTACTATTTTACTATAATTCTGTGATTAATATTTCTCAGTAAAATGATATTAAAAATTTATATGTATTTGAATAGGAGAARCTTTGAGAATAAAACCATAATGAGAGTTATTTATTATTTCCAGAGTTTCATCCTTTTTACATTACATATTGCTGGTCTTAATTGTGCTTTTGCCTGTGTATACATATGAGGAGAGGAGGAGTCTGAGGCTTGTCCAGCCTAAATGTAGAAAAAAATTTCATCAGCCTAATTTTCTTCTAAACGCAGGATGTTCTTTGTATATATTTACTATTTTCTGAAGCACAATATGAATTATCCCAGGAAACAGGGCTTCATCTATTTCCTTTAGWAGAAAATTCCTAATAGATCTTAGTGTCAAGAAGATTTCCTGGTGGTTCAACACTTTCTACTTCATCCTATAACACCTAATAAAACACTCCTCTGTCTAACTTCTATCCATCCAGAGCACAAAAGGCTATAAACTTCCAGGGTGTCTCCAGGTTTAGTCTTTTGTTTCAGTCTCCAATATGCTTYTCTTAAATAAGCATAAGGAAATGAAGAAAGAATCACCTTTCCTAGGTCTAACATGCTGGTTTGAAGCTAGTCTTTATTAGTGTTTCTAACATTTTAATGTCTGTATTATAAATTTCAGTGGTAAAACCAGACAGCTCGAGTACTGGGGAAGCTTCCAATTTACTTGAAAAATAGAAGCTATTGCGCATAGATAGAAGACAAAGSTCTTCTATTCWATTAAAATATAATATATTAAAAATACTAAAAAACTACAATTAATAGAAGCAGTTAGTAACACTGTGTATTAGGACAGCACTTCTATTTATGAGCTGTAGATTCTGCTAGAAATGCTTCAGTCTGAGCAAAAAATTAGAAAAGTAAATTCCATAAACTGCAAATCTTGGTGCAACCATGGACAATACCTGCTCTTAATGTTTTTGGCRTAATGGAGGAATGTGCAATTTGCATTATAGAGTCCTATTCCCTACTTTTTTTGGATGTGAGTGGAGTCGGTGCCACTGTACTTAAAATTTGTCTCTTACCTGTGCTAACCATCAATGCAGATACTTTATTTGGGCAGGGAGAAGGATATTTGAAACCCTTGAAATCCTGTTTCATGCAGGTAAGACTGAGTACTTTACCAGCTGGATATAATGAACAGAGATTTGTCATACTTGTCTCTTAATGCTGTATAGGGAAGTATACAAGTTTTCTCTTTCTCATCTTGTAACTATTTAGTCACCTCTCTGCATCTTTTTTTATTTCTATCCCTGTGATTAATGCAGTCATGTTGGCATCCTAGTAAGCTAAACATTACCAGGGCTTATCTGATATTTCTGTGGTGTTTGGCTTGATCTGGCCGTCTTCCTGTTGTTTAATGCTCTTTCCCTTTGAAGCAGGCTCAGTCGAGTGTCTGTTGGGAATAGTGCCTAYCCTATGCTAACTTCTGAACTGTGCTTGGGAATTATATGAGGAAATGCTAATTGGACTCATTGAAATGTCTGTAAAAAACCTTCACGCCTGGGGTCCATCAATTAAAAGATATAGATGACCAATTCCCTGGTCCCAAGCTCTATCACTGTTTAATTTACTTRCACATACCCATTTGGTCAGATTAAAGGTTCATCAGGCTCAGCATCCTGCTTCTAATGATAGCCTGAAGTGGTGCCCTGGGGACAAGCATAAGGACAAAGTAAGCAAGTTTAGTACTCTTCCAACCTTCAATTAATTGAGACTGCATSTCAGCAGATGTGTTTTCAGTGAATTTAGYAGTYTTCAATGGATTTTTCTTCCAYTAGGAAGTACAGTTTTCCCCTGGATTCATGTAAACTTTKAGCATCTGCAATATCCTGTGGTAAGGAATTRCACCGTTTATCTTTGTGTTTGAAGAAATACTTCCTTTTGTTTATTTGAAACCTGCTTCCTCTTGATTTGGTGTCCCCTACTTCTTTCATCATGTTCCTGTTTTCCTTTTCAGTATCAATTGAGAATCAATAAGYTTCTATTGCACATTCCTGAGCGGTCTCTTTCAAACTGAAGAATATCAGTTTAGTTAGTGTCTCCCRCTATGAAAAATGTTCTGTATTGGATCATCCTTACTAATTGCTTCTGGATATTACTGAGTTCTGTTCCTRTGTTTAAAGATGSAAAAGACAAGAACTTCAGTCTATGTAATATCACAGTAGAATTCTTTGGTTTATTCTCTGCACCTTCTTGTCTCCCCACAGGGACTTTACTGTCTTCTCTTTAGCTCTGAGTGTGGCCTCAAGATCTCATTCTTGTTCCTTTGGAACTGGTCATTAACAGTAACTGCATTTAGGAAGTTGTGTTTGTATTCACACGTGTTATGGCTACATAGGGACATGAGGATTTTACAATCTTCATCATTTGATATATGTGAACTTCATTTGTCCTTTTGCTGTGTCATTTCATCTTATAATAGCTGTATTGAGTTTGTCACAGATCATCTTCACCTCTTTTATCCTTTATAATTTGATATTTTCACCAGATTGTAGTGTACTTCAATATGGTTTTTATGAGGTTTGAGTGTAAACATTCCAAGTCTTCCTGGGAACAAGCTTAGTGGAAAACAGAGTTTTGCAATACATAAATGCTGGTGTGGACTCTCAACCTCTGTCTGCCTTGGTTCAGAAATATAATATTTGACAGGTGTGGAGGGTTTTTGGCATTAGAAAGGTGTCTTTATCTTTAATGKCCTGAAAATGGCCATTTGCACATATGGAGTACAATTGTTCAAAAGCATCTTGAGCCTGACAGAATTCAGAACTYTGGTGATCCCTGTGGRTCTTTTCCAACTCACAATATTYTSTGATTCTGTAATTTGCTTTGGTCCACAAAGCTCTCCAAATTCCAATTTGTCCCACTGTATAGGAAGCTTCTTGCGTGGTGGGCCCAGATCTWTGGGCAAGACAGCTCACACAGTGCTCTGCAGAAACAGCCATGCCTGTCCTGATGAGCTGCCTGGGGTATCAGGAGCACTGCAGCTTCCTTAGGGGGCATTCTGTTGAGATATGAGGTTTAATAGTGTGAGCAGAGTACCAGGTTCTCTGAGTTCTCTGCTTCCACAAACGGTGCCTTCTGTGCCACTTTGGAGATTTCTGAGAAGACATGTCTGAGATGGATGACTGGATGTCATTRCAGTTATAATTCCTAGAGAAAGCACTTGCTAGTTTGGAAATGAGGCTGTAAGCTTTTTTACTCATAGCTAATAAATGGTAATTAATTTAAAATTAATGTAACAATTTTTACCTGTAACACATGGTGCACATTTAGCAACTGAGAACTGTTGCAGAGTTATGAAAAGGACTGTACTGACAGGTATCTAATGAGAAGGAGCAATAGGATAATCTAATAAACTGTATTGATGCTGCAATATTTGAAAGTAATATTTAGTTTAAATTGCATACATGCCYATGGAGCCTTGTAGTTCCTATAGTTTAGCCTCATACTTCGACACTTCTTTAAAAATTCTTTTATTTAATATTAATAAAACAGGCATGAATGCAAGGATGTAAATTTTTAGATGAAATCACAGAATCATGGAATGGTTTGATTTGGAAGGAAGCTTAAAGCTCATTTAGTTCCAATCCTCCTGCCATGGGCAGGGACATCCTCTATTATACCAGGAGCCCAAAGCCCCATTCAAACTGGCCTTGARCACTTGCAGGGATTGGGCAACTTCCCTGGGCAGCCTGTTCCAGTCCCTCACTGCCCTGACAGCAAACAACCTTTYTTTTATGTAATCTCAGTCTATCCTCTTTTTCTTAAACAAGTTTAAGTTGATGGGCTCTGTATGTGAGCTTTTGCAATTTTGAGTGAGAGTTGTTCTAAATGAGGAAAAGGATTAGAATTTATGAACAATTTGGTGAAAGAAGAAACAACAAAATTGTTGCAGACACTGGCCACTGTAGAAGAGGAGATGACAGAACTGTTTGCATTATTATACTAATAGGACTCAGTGTGTGCATATGAGCAGGGAAATCATTCTAGACCCTGCAAAGACAGATGTGGATGTTCCTACTGAAAGGTCAGCAATATACATCTATAAGTATACTTAAGTTCCAAAGCACTTTTTTTTTCTCCACTTAGCAGTAGTTGGTGTTTATTAATGCAATACTGTCAGTGATAAAAATGGTCTTCCTCCCAATCTCCTCCTTTCCAGTTGCTTCTTCCCATCCCCAGTGTCCTTGTGCACTGCTATTGCAACTGTTTGTGTGATTCCTAGTAAAATAAACAACTCAGGGGACTGTTTAGACTAAAAAAAGTGCCTCTGTTTACTGGGTTTATATCCCAGCACATTCTGTTTCTCCAGACTGGTATGTGGCTATTCTTCAGCAACCAATGTAATTCAGAAGAATAAGCATATTTAAGTGACTAAAAGGTGCTGCAAGACCTATACAGATGAGTTTTGGGGTTGGATAAGAACAGTATGATTATTTTTGGATGAAGTTACACTGAAAGATGTACTTTGGGAACAACCCTAAGGTGCTACAGTTTCTAATGGCTCTTGAATTCATGAAACCRCACTAGAGCTACTTCAGTGTAGGTTTGGAATAATTCCAACAAAATACAATTAACATCTAGTACTCTGTGCCATTTTCTCCATAAATCATCTCTTTTGTGCTGCACTCTATGCTCATATAGACATAAATAAAAAACACTTTGAAGAAGACCTGACATAACATGGCATGGAAGTCAAGGGTATTAAGGCTTTTATAAAGGATCTGCACAAAAGTTCAAGAATGTTACATTGTACAGAAGGATGTGTTAATGTAGCTAACCCAGCCAGCAGCTTTATGATGCTACTTTTTGCAGTATGCACATTCATCATCTTTGTGTATTGTTAAATTTTAGTTTAAGAAGCCAAAGAAGCTGGATTAGAAGAGCAGCTAATTTGCAACAGCTGCTGAGAGTTTCTGTGACAGTAGGTAAAATTTAGGKGAAGACAGAGTTGTCTTAGATGTCTACAGATGTATCACTGATCTTCCTGGTATGGTGAGGTGCACAGATAAGGAAAAAGGCTTTATCCTGGCACACTTCCAAGTTTTATGTACTTACTGGAGGCTAGCAATAGGTTAAACTCCTGTTGTTGGTAGCTGGGCAGTAGATACAGCTCAGATTTCCCAGGATGACCTTTCTAAAGGTAATTTCTCCCATTCAGTATGCTGCAGAATATTGTCCCACCTATTTATTCTAGACCCACTGATTTTTCACCCCTCACTGCACAGTGGTTCAGCTAGAAGAGAAATGTACTACAGAACCTACATGTGGTGATTGTATGAACAGTTGTCAAGAAAGTGGGAGCTGTTAATTTTCATACTCTCAAAAGGGGAGAAAACTTCCTGAATTAAATCTCTATTTACTAAGTTTTTTGCAAAAGGCAGAAATTCCCTACTTTTCTAGTAATATTTTGAACTGGCCTTAGTGAGGTCTGACTGAGCAAGGTGAGTGTGTTTTGAGSACAGGTCAAGTCTCCACCTCAGATAAGCAGCCATTAGGAGACTGAACATACCACATCTTTAAACTGTACCAGGATTTATGAGAGCTTTATGTAGAGTTTCCAGGTATAAAATATGCATTAATAAACTACTTGCTGTAGTCTAAGAAAGTAGAGATAACTGATACTGCTGTCTGTGTGGGCCTGATGAACATGGTTAATAGTAACAGCTACAGAGAAGGCTATTATTCTGGYTGTCATGTGACAGAAATAAAGCTGGAGGTGCAGCCTTTGGCAGAAAAGACATAGCAGTCCATCAGCCTGGGCAAACACTTGACGTGGCTTTAACCATCTGCAGAACATCTTTTAGAGTATAAATAACAATAGCAATACCCTGCCAAAACTATGAAAGCATGTGTGTCTTAAAAATACTACGTTCTGTGAAAGCAATACTATTTGTCAGCTGATGCTGAGAACAGATTGGCTTTCAGTTGCCTTAGGAAACAAGCCCTGAAAAGAAACTGGTTTATTCCTCCTACGGAAAAATCTTCATTCAACACTAACAGCAACCTGCTATAAACAGAAACCTCCCCACTAAAAGGCAGATAGAATGTTAAACAATTGTAGCTACAAGTCAAATCCATTTCAAGTATTTACTTAAGAAATGGAAAACTAATCTGCTCATTAAATGAGACAGTTTTTTCTTTTGAGGTTTTAATCTATTGACAGATACACAAGATACTCAAGTTCAAAATTACTGGGAAGATCAGTGAGGGGAAACATAGAGCCAAATTCAGCTATTAGTCTGCTTCTTGAGGGATGTAAGAATAAAACTCTCTAATGGCTCAGGGATTTGTGCAAGTTGAGATGTATTATGATTCCCTTGTGTTAGGCAATGTACAAAGAYAGGGTGGACCATTTATTTAATCCAAGGGTTATTATAACTAAAATGTAAGAATTGACAGAAGATGGATACCTGCAAAACAACAGACATGACTGGCTAATTAAAAAATAAATAATACAAAAATTGTGTTACACCTATTGTTCAGATTTTGTGTTCATAAGGCTGGAGGAAAATTGGGTWGAAGGGAGCGGTTATTGGACGGAAATAAATGGTATGACCTTGTGTAAGTCTAGCAATGCCAAGATGTGCACTGAGTTTTACATTTAGATGTCCTGGTATTTAAGTGTGTGTGCATGAAAACCTTCATGAAAAAAAACCTTCGAGAAAATAAATGATGACCAGAATTTTAACTRTGTCCATCCTAGCAGGTAGGGGAGAGCAGGATGAGGGAGTATTTGTGAAAATAGCCTGGATAAAGCAGAAACTGTGTAGAGGGATGAAGAACATTTTGTCTGTGGTCTGGATGTGCATTGTATCTGAGACTCACTTCAAGATAATTCCAGTTCTTGCTGATCAACAGATTCAGGGTTTTTTTACAGTGACAAAAAGAGGAAGCTTTCTCAAGTTAAAAATGTTGAGAGAAATATTTAAAACAATTCAAACATAGATTAGATATGAGGTACTGGAAAGTTAAGACATGCTCTTGGCAAGGAGTCAAATCTGGATGTAACTGATGACTCACAGAAATGATTGTTGATTTTATATTTGCAGATGAGATTAGCCAGAGACACTGTAGAAAGAGAGGAAAACTGGACCATGAGTGTTCCCTGTATGGCCTCTGCATGGAAAGATGCATGTATGAGTTGCCTGACTGAATTCAGGAGTCTTTTTAGTTTGGAAGTCCTTTTATTTTTTGATTATGAGGAAAGGTATAGCACAATAAATTATATGCAGTACACCAACTTTTAGACTGGAATGATATTCTGTATGTATAATGTATTGTAGAGCTCACCCAGATGAAGTCAGTAAAGAAATAGAATATCCACTCTTATTCTGAATGATGTTTTTTTGAGTTTTTAAAATCTATTCTGGGGCTTTCTGGAGAGTTATATTAGACAGCTGTTTGCACCCACTAAAGCCTTTGCACAGAAATACCAAGTAGGATTTGAAAATGAAGATCATTATGAAAAAGCATAGTGACTCTTCCTTATAAACACATTTTGCTTGACTGATGATACTTTCTGAAGAGAGTATTAATATATTCAAGTGAATGTTAACAATACATATTATCTAGGAGACTGAAACTCTGCTTTCGGATAGCTAATGCTTTAGGTTCTACTATTYTTCTTATTTCTATGAGTAAAACTTTAATATTGGGTTAAGAATTTTTCTTTCAAACTAGGTCTGGGAATAGATGATCAAATAATTACTATAAAGAGTGGTATGAMTGTTTTGACTGTTGATTTTGTTCTTATTTTTTTCCTTGACTTTGAAAGGTTTAAAGGACAAGAAAAAGAAATTAAAATGGTCTTGACAGCATAAGCCATGGCAGGATAGCATGCAAAGCAAAGTTTGCAAAAGACAAAGTCTAAATTTTGTGTGGCAGAAAAAAAAGCCAGTGTGCACATCTTAAGCATGATTAGGACATTAATTATTTATGCTGGGACATTTCTYATTGGAAAACAAACTTAATGTGAGATTGTGATTAGATTTGCATGCACTGCAGCAAGCAAGAGTCAGCCAAAATCTCAGTATTTTTTCTTCTTGTGCTGGSTAATATCACCCAGAATGATGAGCTTGTGTCTTTAGGTTTCTTTTACCTTAACAAGTCTCTTAGATAAAAAAGTGTTCTGTGTATCTTATATTTTCCGCTTAGCACAGCACATCTTACTCCCTTTTAGTATTCATTTCATAAATGATCTTTATCTCTGGTCAGCACTAGAGACTTTCAGGCAATCTCTTAGATTTCCACAGGACAGGATTGCACTGATGATAATAATCAAGATGAGATCCAGTAAGGAACACATTAAGAGATCATAGGACKCTTGTGTTTTCAATCAGGCATTGCTGGTAGCCTTGCTGAGGCATTTTCTATATGTGAAATAATATAACTGGACCTTATTTAAGKCTTAGTTCTCAATCCTAGTTCTGTAGGCTATGTTATAAAAGTTTTCAATAAGAATGTGACTGAGGACACTTTATTGCCTGTCAGGGTGCCATGGAATTAATAGACTGTTTTAGAAATCAGTGTTTGTGGATGCTGCAATGGGAGAGTTGAACTTTCATAAAGAATGTRTGAGAAAGGAATGTGTGCCTAAGCTGCTTGAATGAATGTGGATACAGTCCTTCAATCTGAAGTGATTGCTAGCTCTTCAGAATATGTTTATCAGTGTACTCCTGTTTTGCCTGTGTTATTTGGTTTAATTTTTATTTTGCTGTTCTGTGTCTGTGAACTCATTATTCTCATTGTGCTTGGCAATAATGGCACATGGACAGAAAACAGTCATATTGTTATTCTGTACATTGTTGGCATTTGTATTAATGTTTGTCTGTCTTTCAACACCTTCATGAARAAAGGAGACATTGTTAAATGAGAAGAATTTTGATGCCTTAAGACATGTACCCGCAAACTCTGTAATCTTCACTCAATTAGAACATCATCCTAAGAAAAGCTAAAATTATTTTAACATGTGACTGACACATTCTTCAAGAGAGAGTGATCATAGCAGTACCCAGGAGCAGTTGGGAGGAAATGTTATCCTGAGATAGTGTTCAGGGTTATATCTGCCTCACCCATGGGAAGCACACATACAATGGAGTATCATCAAGTCTGCTTAGAGCATTCTCAAACAAAATCTACWGTTAAGGCAAATTCATACTAATCTTAGATCATTACAGTACTTGTCTTTTTAACACAAATTCCACCCTCCATGCCCCATTTGGCTACAAATGAAATCTATTATTTGTATKATCAGTATGGAAACCTTGATGTCCCATTTTTAGCGTTTTTTCCCATATYTGAGATCCGTCACCATGTTCTATAACTTTTTTCACACTTCCTATCATTCTAGTTTTGAGAAGAGCAGAAAAACATGACGCCCTGAATGAGCTGTTATTTTTCATTGTTCTCATCAGTGGCAAGTAATCTAGAATAATTAGGGGTTTTTTCTGCTTGTATTTGACAAATGGAGAATGGAGTTTAGCCTGTTAAAAATGTCTTTGTGTCACAGATTTCTGTGCACTACGTGATCCATGACAATACCCAGATCCTTTTCTACAGTAGTGCTACAGGGATTATTCCAGTTGTTTGTGCATTGGATTTCTCCATTTGGAGAGCACTACACTGAAAGTTTTATTAGTATTAGCCTTGGGGTTTCAGTTGGGGTTTCTTTTGGGTTGGTTTTTTTTTTGTTTTTTGTTTTTGTTTTTGTTTTTTTTCTTTTTGATCCAAATAATTTTACATTTAGATTTTTACTCTACAAAGAGTGAAAATGGATGGCTGCCTTAGTCCTGTTACAGAATGAGGCTGTTCATTGGTGCAACTTTGGAGCCTTGGGCTGGCCTGGATTCAGATTGCTCTGTGCCTAAGGTTTTACCTTCAGTTGAGGTGGCAATTTGCTTTTATATGGCTTCTCTGTTAGAAATGCTTAGAGCTTGCTTAAGAATGTGACAGGTGACACCAAGCAGTAATTAGCCATTGGGAATATTTTCAGTATTGCTCAGTCTGTGTAAAAAAAGCAAGAAGGAAAGGTCTTTCTCCTGATATAATATCCAGTATGTTCAGGTGCAACACTTGTTTAGGACTCTTTCACAATACAGCAAGGGCACAGTTTGGAATCAGCAGGTTTTTGGTCATTGTTTCTTGAAAAGTGTACCTACTGAACTGTCTGATCTCTATAAAGCTTTGTGATTTATTGCTATGTCTGAGTATCCTAAATATATGGGCTTAGGAAGAAACAGGTTTTGAGGTGATGTCCTTCCTGATGATCCCTGTTGATTTTTGTTTTCTATAATAGAAGTGTATTTCTGCAATGTATTGTGCTGTCTCTTTTTGACCCTGCTTAGGAAATGCTCTTATGTTCTGCAGGGTTACAGCCTGTTTGGAAATGAACTTCATGTGTCATTCTTATGTTTCCTTGCATAGTATCTCCAGTCTAAACTGAGACAAAATCATTAGTTTGCTTTGCTTTCCACCCCTTTCAAATGACAGTCTCCCAGCAGTCCCGAGGTGCTTCACCCTGTATATTGCCATTTTCCTAAAGCATGCTATCCCATAMTCTGTGGCAGATTTACAGGTTAGGCAGTAGGAATATTATTGGGGTGGAGCTTGTCATAGCCCCAGCTCTTCAGAGATCTATCAGAAAATCAGAAAGAAACAAAGGTGGTTTTTTTAACAGAAGATATAGATGTTTTAAATTCATAACTTTCTCAAGAAAATCAATAAGCATTATTATGAGCTGAGATTAGTTTAAAAGAAGGTATGGAGAAGTGGTCACAAGAAAACAAAATTTATGTAGAGTGTTCCACTGAAACAGAGCTGTAACATAATGGAAAAAAAAGTATTAAAAAAATAACAAGTCATAATTGTCTTAAAAGTATCTAAGTATAATCATGGAGCTTTAGAARTTAAAAATTATAAGGTGTCCACACTGACTTAGTGGTATTATATAGCTTGTGTACTTTGGAGAGTAATTCAGCAAATGTTAACAATGACACTTTAAAATTCTTCCAAAAACTGATACCAGGAATTCCTGATTTGTATCATTAACAGGGCAGTGTTGCAGAAAAATCTTTATCTTCTTAGTTCAGTTTTTAGGTCTTATTGTATTGMATTTGCAAATATATTACTTTGCCATTCTAACATGGGGGAAATAGTGTTGCAAGGAAAATGAGTCAATCTTAAAGTGAACAAGTGAATCATAAGCTGTACTCTCATCTTGCAGAGGCTGTGGATGTACCCCTGGCCCTAATTAAAGAATTCAGTACATCCACTATTACACACAGCAGACTGAATCCCTCCCAGCAGTTATTCTGGGGCAACTCCATCAGCTTGTTCCATCAGGGTAATGGAMTGCAGAATTCACCCTAAGAAATACAAATAATTCAATGTTACATTAGGTTAGTTTTAGTTAACTGATAAAAAAGGCTTGACACTTTCAGAGTTGTGTCATCCTGTTTTTGCAATAAATAGTCTTTAATTTTCTCATCTGAATGTAGTATAAGCAGGCAGGAACACTTCATATGAAGTGACATTAATGCATTTTTCTCTCTTTTTGTTAATCTATAAGGTACATTGCCACAAAGCCACAATGCTGATTATTAACAGCCTCYTCTGCACTGCAGAGTGGCTTCAGCAGCTCTGCAAATTGGCTAGATTTGGAGCTGTTAATTATGCAGTATAGTGTGCTTCATAAAGACAGAAATGAGCATGACTTGGCTCAGTTCTTGTGAGAATAAATTGTAAAAATTGGACCTCTGTTTGGTTTAAATTCTGGCTTCTCAGAGAACATGGACATTCCATACTACAGGCTTGGCAAGTACAAATTGTGCACTCCATTAAAAAATCAGAATATGTTCATAGTAAAGTTGCACACCTGGCAGAAAGCCAGGGGCTCTGCAAAGGACCAGAGCTCATTAACAGGGGGTGCATTTGATCATTTTGTCAAAGAAACTGAGAAAAATCTTAAATCCAAATATTGTGTAAATCATAAGGAATGGGGRTGGTTCTTTCTTCCCTGCATTCACCAGCAGCACTTGTRTGTGTCTGAGCTGCCTGGTGGCATTTTGCAGTTGCTGTCTGCCTGCTGGAGAGGGAGAGGCATGTTCACCAACACACACTGCTCATCTCACAGCAGGGCAAACCATTACTGAGGGTGAGGGGACAGGCATCTTCTAGTTAGGCTCTCTGCTTAGCTTTTTATGGCAAYGTAGATGCTGCATAACAAATGATGACAAGATGCTTTTACCTTAGGTTTCCACCCAYACATCAAGGCATTTACAGGATGCTGCTACTTCTGAAGAGAATCTCTACATATTTGCATTGTTTTTCTTAAAATCTGAAAGCAGATACACAGGCCATAGAAGAAAAAAACAGCTCCACAAATTGGAATTATTTGTAAATCTTCTAGAAATACATTCAGATAAAGAGATATTATGTCAAATATATGTATGTACCTTTATAACTGTGTCAAGATTGCAGCAGTGTAACTGATACTAGTTGAAATACCCTGAAAGCAGTATTAAATGTTCAGTATGTCACAGTGATGGAAAGTAAAATGTCATTTTTGCAGTTCTAAAAGTTTAAGTGAGCTATTTAAAAAGAACAGTACACCTGGGATTTCAGCTGTGTTTTTTTAAACTGACAGTGAAAGAAAATTACTATCTCAACCAGTGTCTTAATCCAAAGAACAAAGAGGACTCTTTAGTTTAAACATACTAAAATAATAAGTGTTAAATTCCTGTAACTGTTTTGTGTCATTTGAACTTTGCACTAAATGCACAGATTTATCTGGTGGAGGGTTTTTTTGACCAGTAAGAAAGGGAAAACCTTAACTGTATGATTCAAGCTAATGTGTAGCAGTAAGTTTCTTATCAACAAGATGTATTAAAATGGAAAAAATGAACCAGCAAAGCCATCTTGGGAGTGGGRTTATTAAATTCACAGTTTGCTGCTGCTAATTTGTTAGTAGGCTTCAGTTGTTTGACAAAGCTCATACAAACTCATTTTGTAAAACTGATTATTAGATAAAATGCCCTCTGTCATTGCCACAGGAGAAATAGCTCTGAATCAGGGCTGTGTCACAAATGGAGTTAGCTGAATGATCTCAGCTCAATACCATTTACCTAACAGAATTATGAAGATGATGCTGATATAATGAATAGGTTCTGCTCAGGCAAATGTAGTCCCCTGGAGATAATGGAAATTCATTGAAGAGCTCTTTGTTGTCTTTGATTTTTATGAAGAGCTTGGACTCTAATTAAGTCAATCCTAGTACTTCTATTGGAATTATGTTACTTTATGATTCCTTATTTTGATTTGACAAACTTCATTTGAGGGACAGAGATGCAATAATAGAGCTTTTTAGGTTTGTTGCTTCTGGATGGTATTTTCTCTTAAATTATACTTCTTTAGCAGCTGTATTTGATTCACTTTGATGAAATATRTCTAAATTAGAATAGCATGGTTGTTAGAGTTAATATGGAACTGAATTCTTTCGTGTATTCTACAAAGACTATTGTATTCTGTAGTCACTGTTTCATGAGCAAACTCAGGAACTAGCTATAGTCAATTCTGAAGAAACATTCCCACCATTTTTTTCCTTCTGATTAATAATGTTCATATTCATCCTTGTAAGAAAACTTTCAGAAAAAAGTTGTTTACATTTTTCAAATGCAAATACTGAACCATATACCAGTATGGGTCAAAGAAAAATCATAATGCTGAGGACTTTGTARATAAACACTTACTTTAAGCATCTGATAACAGAAGTGAATCTCAGAATGAAAAAATGAAATAATGTAATATTAAGATTARGATTTTCAAAAACAAAACTGTACCCTGGTGTAAATTTCTGTTTCACCACCATGTCTTTGAAACACAGCAAGAAACAGGAATGTTGTTCTGTGGGAGTCTTYATGGATGTTCAATGACACTATGAAGTACAGAGAACTGTGCCTACTAGGGTGCTAGACATTTTTCAGGGACATTTATTTGGAAAGAATTTCTGTTGGAATGTAAGAAAGAGCTGTGCTTGTGCATTCAGCAGTGTAGATGTACAACAGACCAGAATGGTAAAATATTTTTCCAGTTAAAAATATTATAAGCTAGTATTTGCCATGAGTATATATATATAATAAAATAAATATTGATTCTTTTAGGGTGAAAAAGGAGATAAAGGAGAACCAGGACCAGAAGGCCTTCCTGGAACAGAGGTAAGTGGAATAATAATGGAACAGCCAAGTTACAAATTTCTGGGTGGATGGACAAGAAATGTAATTCAGACTTAATTTAAGAAGAGTGATGGATTTGGAAATTGGATATGCCTGGAGATTTTACATCCACAAGACAAYAGGGGRAAAAGRGATTCCTTCATGTGACATAGGAGTTCTTAGGGCTGTGGATAAGGATCTGGTAGGTTCYRTGATGTTTCTGCTCATGACTCATGRGATAAACTGAAACAARCATGGGGACTAAACATAATACAGATGRGAATCRTTCCTTGGCAGATAATCTGCTGGACAAGAAGGTGTTTTTGGAGGCATGGTAAAGCTATGGTTTGGTAGCTTTGRTTTCTGAAAGAGAACATACACAAGCTGTTAGCCATTCCTGGCTGTGTCACTCACTGTGCCATGTGTCTCTTGTGATAGAATCAAAACTTAACTTTCATTTTCTTCACTGCCAGATTTCACTGCCTACTTAGTTAATTGGACTGGACCTTATTTAAGGTAGCATAAATCTGTGTCTAAAGATACTGGATAACCCTRATGATTGGGTTCATATTCAAGTTTGAACCTGAGCCCACACTATAGGAATGACTATAAAGTAAACAGTACTTTTGCCTATTTTTAAATTTTTATTTATTTTTGTGCATGTGAAACCAAGATGAGAGGGCAAAAAATCAGTTGTTTTTTTTTTTTTCAATGAAATACTAAAACAGAAAACCAGCATGATTTCAAAAAGCAAGATTAAAAAAAACCCACATAAAATAATAAAGTCAAGCAAGCTGTTTGCTTTATACCCTCTTCCTGTCCTCCTCCCTCCTGACCTTGGTGGGGGTTACCCTGGCTGTAGGTTTTAATGCTGGATACTCTTGGTTCTCCAGTTGCAAAGCATTGCTGTTGAAGGCAGAGAGAATCTCCCAGATGGGGCATGACTGACATTAGGACTAGAATCCAGATACAGGGCTTGGAAAAAACATTCAGCAAGACTTTTTTAATCACCTTTTCTGTAAGACTAAAAGGGTCAGCATTTAACACTAAAATACTATGGCAGTCTAGCTRGGGCTACTGAAAATGCACTAACACAGGCTACAGAATTATGACACTTTTTACATCACCTGGTTTTCTATGCAACTTTAGCCATAAAACTATTTTTCCTGTTTTAGGTAATTATAATTTAATGCTGAGTAAATCAGGCTATTTKTAAGTAATAGTGGATGTCCTTCATGTGAGAACATACACTATGTAGTAAGCTGAAGCTACATTTAGGTATTTGAAGAGRTATTCTCTTGTAGCCTGTCTGTCTGTAAAGGTGAACTGTATACTTCTCTCATGCATACATATATGCTGACAGGATGGAAAAAACACATCTGTGTTTCTTTCCATAGCTCTGGTGACATTTCTGTGTTGGTCTTACATGATCTTCTTTACTACATGAGATCTTGTTCCATCAACCTTTTAGGAAGAGTAAGGTATACCAAGTATCTGATTAACTCTAGGACATATTTAACATAGTGGCACTGGGAAAGTGAAAAATACTGAACATTTATATTTTTAAATATTTGCTGAACTGTTGCAATGTGTCAGTAAATGGTAAATTATTATTAATATGGGAACTGTCATTAAATCATTAAAACAGAAGTAAAACTGCACATGGCAGTATAACATGGTATTGTTTGAATCCACACATAATTCCTTTTTAACAACACTTACATAAAATGCTTTGAACTCAGCACTCTGCAGAGAGATATCAGTCCTTAAATTTACAGGACTGTATCATTGACTCTTGGTTTCTATCAGTGCCTCTCTAACTTGTTCTGCAAGCAGAAATGTAACATCTGATATTTCTGCAATAATCAAGTTAATCTACTTACACTGGTGGGATCTGCAGTGCTGTATAAAAACAGCCTGAAAACACTTCAAGCTAGTGGCAYTGCCTTCTGGCAGGTGTTGTCTCTGCCTGGGGGAGTGAGGGTTTCCATCCTCACAAGAACTTGAAGATGATGACTGAACATTTTATCTTGAACAAATGGTAGAAACATATTTGAATGTATTTTAATCAAAATCAGAAAAGTAGGTGTCACAGAAAACTTTTGCATGCTGTTGCTAACTTGTGTTTTCTTAGCTGTACAGAAAGTTCTTGCTAGAAAGAAGTAGCATTACAGAGAGGAAGCCAGACCTGATTTGGAGACTAGGCTGTAGTGATGATATACCTAGAAAGTTTTAATTTCCTCTTCTCTCACTTGTGTTAACTGGCTCACTTAATCTCATTGAGAAGCAGGTTTCAAGGCRGGAGCTGTGAATATATCGAACTGTTCTGCACATCTCCCAGTTTATCTCTCAGTAATCTGAGCCAAGATCTACAATGCCGTGTCCCAGCCTGGGACATTATTCAAAATCCATCTGACASCATGAATACTTGCTATAAATACTACTAATGTGGTTGCCATTGTTTTTAAGTTTCTTAAGGAGTGGTTAAAAATAACATCTTACTAAYTATAGTCCTCCTGTAGTACATGTCCATGTCTCTAAGCAGGTATTTCCTTTTCTAGGGTAAACAGCCAGTTTGCTTGAATAGTATTTCTTTCATCCCTTGAGACTCTTTTAGCCACTTGACATTAACCTCAGGTGCCAGATTGCTGCCACTAAAATCCTGTAGTCTTTAAAGCATGTTGTTGCCCTTCACCATTCTTTTGGATATTTCTTTTTACATTTGGGTGTGAGACCTCTCTGCTTTTGTAACTGAGGAGTTATGAATTGTCTGGTCTAGTTGACAAGGTGGTTATCAGCAGAAGGTTGGGTTCAACAATCTTGGAAGTCTTTTCCAACCTGAATGATTCTGTGATTGTGTAAYAATGCTGTCATTTGTATCACTGTAACAAATGGAGCTTCATGGGCACTATCTGAAAAAAAAAAAACCTGATAAAAACACTCATAGCCTGTGTGGAATATGGACAAATTTGCAATATAAATATCCATTAAACTAACTGTGGAATATGTTCTCTGTTATGTCCATATGTCTGCCTGTTGATCTGAAGTGAAAAGAAAATCTTTATCACTGAAACTTTTAGACTCTTTTTGAGTAATTTTGTTTTCTTGATCACTGGTGCAGGTAGGAATGAATGCCATGGGACACTGCCAATTGCTATTTTCTTACATAAATTAAATCCTTCAGCAAAAGTAAGTCAAAACAGCAAGTTGTATCATATTTGTCAGCATATGTCATGCGTAGCTGGTATAGGAATAGTGTCTTTCTTGTAAGTGGGGAAAAAAAAGTAAAACAAATCTGAAATTAAAATCTAGTATATATATATTAAATCCAGTGCTTAATTAGTTATTTTTATTTCTCTTGCTAGGGGAGGTAATACCRTAAATTACTTTTCTAAAACTTTCCTACGTAAAGATTTACTCTTTACATTCCTAATGTCAAAGGCTGGGCCTCTTAAGTTCAGTAAGCAATAAAAGAATACCAGGTTTTCAATGGAAAGATAGAAAACATTTTAGAACTTTTTGTTTTGATGCTGGTGGGAAAAGGAAATCAGGAATATGATCATTTTTAAAGGGATCCTGTATCTTGATATAATAGTAATAGTTGTTTACCTTTACACCCTCAGGGCCTGTCTGTCTAATCTTAAACTCTCTAAGTATTAGCATTGCAAGGAAATACCTGAATAGGAAGAGAATAATCCTATTGCTTGAAAAAGTGAAGTTTGTAATGACATTTGTTTATATCTAGAGTCTGAGAATTCTGTTAGGAACTAAATATTAGGAGATAGTAGATTTATTTTAGGGTCCAGTAAATTCTAATAATATACCAGTTTGAAGTTCTGGAATTCCATTAATGTGAAAAGAGCATTGACAGTGTTTAAGAGTACCTGAGTTCATGTCTCAACRTGAACTGAAAAAAGTTTGGAGCCATGAAAACACTTTGCTAAATTAAATAAGCTATCCCAACATGTCCAGGTTGGCATTGTACAGCTGACTTTGAAGCTGTTGTTAACTTGAATTTTAAGGCTGCTCTGTGAAGAAAATGTAGTACTGTTCTTAGTGGTTAGAGTATTTCCAAGCTTCGTTACTCATTAGAGATAATCAATCTGATCTATAATAATGTGGTTGTTATTATAGATCCACATAACTATGTTATGTGGATCTATATGTTATGTGATCTATATGTTAGAGTGTTGGCTATTTACTGTATTTCCAGTACATTAGAGAATGTGCATTGTTCTAGGAGATTTCAACCTGATGTGAAATTGAACCAGGTTACTCTAATGAAGACCATGGAACTGCAAATAACAAATTACCTTTTCCCCAAAAGATACCTTTTAGAGTTGAAAACCTGTTTTCCTGAAGATATTATTGCAGTCTGACTGCATTTTCCATTGTCACATGTGTGCAGCATAGTTTATGCTGTGCAAATAGGTGCAATTCCAGTAGGCAACATTTGGCTTCTGCAAGGAGCTGCTGGAGTCTTCTGGTGGGGGTCCAGCTGATCTTTGCAGTTGAGAAGAGTACCTGGTGTCAGCTGTGCTACATTTTACCTGTTTTATCTGTTTTCCATTCATTCCACCAAGAAATACCATTGTCATCCCCACCAAAAGAAAACACTGCCTCTAATTCAATCTTTTCATCACTGACCCCAATTTACACCCTTACTGATATTTGTGATACACTTGTTCCATTAATTTCTCTGTTGATTGGGAATTGTATTACACTTATCAGTCTTATTTTATGTACGTATGTAGAACATTAGTCACTTCTGCTATTTCCAGTATTATTATCATTAGTTTGATTTGGCCTTGTACATGCATATTCTGATGCTTACATTTTGGTTTCTGTAGAGAAACCATCCTGTAAGTTTATCATGACTTGTAAAAAGACCAAGCTGCAGGCCTTTTAGAGGAGAAAATGCTTTGGCTGAAGACTGTTCACGAACTCATAAATGTGTATTATTATATTTGTCCCAAAAAGCTAGAATTAGACTGGGATGGGATTCAATACCCAAGTAATTTGCTCTCTGTTATAAGAGCTGCTGGAATTTTTAATCTGTTTTTGAATTTTTAGCAAATCTGGTAACAGACTCCTTAGATCAATAGAAATTTGTTTGTTTTCAAAGCTGACGTTTTTCTCCTAAAACATTGCAGAAAATGAGCTTTTCTGACTTAAGACTAACTCTAAAATAATCCAAATTATATCTGTTTAGATAACCACATTTATTTTACTGAAGCATCCTGTTCTGGTCTCTGCCAGAGACAGATACCCTACTGTACTGTGCTAAAAGGGGCTACAGATTTGACTTGGCACAGGAATTCTTACTTCTTATGGCATTTCTGAGACAGTAATCCAGCAGCTAAACCTCTCAGCAGCTTCAGAAGGGTGATGCAGGGAAGAATAGACATGGTGAATTCCCAGATGTGTTTTTTGCAAGCATTCACTATGTCTGGAACTTATTAAGTTTACAATATTTTAAAATGCGTATACAATGTGTAGGCAAAACAGAAATCTTTTTAATAAGTCTATAACTTTGGGTCCTTAAAAATCCTTGTTCAAACACTGTAAGGTTTCTTGTAAAACAGTTTCCCCTTGTCCTTTTTATTTGAGGTCAATTGCTGCGGTCATCATCTCTACAGTAGCTGTCTGACTGCACATCTCACTGAGGTGCTCTTACAGWAACACTACTAAAAGCTTTAAACACAGCAATTATGAAAAAATAAGGTTCATAGTTTGAAAGTGCATAGCTCAGGCTCAGTATCTTTGATTTGCAGTTACATTTTCTGTGCAGTAGAGACAGAGATATATGTCACCATCTGTGAGTTGCAGATTTTTTTAGCCTTATCTTTTGTCTTCTGTAAACGTATAACCTAAAAGCTAATTCCTAAACTGATAACTATTGTTCCACTGCTGATTTACTAGTATTGATTTTGAACCAAATCCACACAATTTGCATACCTGAAAAACCCCTAAAATGTCTTTAAGAATATGGAGTGGCTGTGTTTTATGCAGTCTTTCAGAAGGAGGTTGAAAGTAAAATGTAGCAAATGGAGACAATATTAAAGCTATGTCATAAATATGCAGATTGTAAAAAGAAAGCAATTTTTTTGGCTTGGTTTTTGAATCCATCTGCCTATTACATTTTTTAAGTTCAAACAGCAAAACTACTTCTGATTTTACTATTACATATTTGGCAAGCCTAATAAAGAACAAATCAAAGCTAAATCAGGGGTATTTACAACAACCACAAATTTAATCCAAAGTGGGTACTTAAATGCTCATATAGTTCTAAATGATGTTCCTTCCAGATGGTGAATTAATGTAATTTTAGCAGGAAGTGAAGTTGCACAAATACGCAGTATTTAGAACACTCACTGATTTCATGTTTCTGTACCCACTAAGGCACAGATGTTAGTTACCATTTTTGTGCCAGTTGTATCTATCTTCCTAATAATTGCAAACTGAGGAAGAGAGTTTGCAAGGATAAAAAGGGAGATGGTAAGAACTTTAAATTGTAAACCTTAATTCAGATGTAAATGGATATTTTCTATTCTTGACCTATTTAACCTCCAGAATAATAATGACAGTGGCCTACTTGTGGAGCATCTCATTATGGTTGGGTCTTGTATTGCCTAAATTTTTGCCATTTCATTTCTAAGTAAAATCTTTGAACTTGTTGAGGTGTCTTTCAACACATGCAGTCTCTCATGCCACTAAAACAGTGGGCAGAGGGAAGGCACAAAACAAATCTCTTGGCGTAAATAAAAATGAATTCCTGGTRGGTTGGTCCAGCATGAGAATGAAGTTCATTCAGTGTTGTGGAATGGCTTGAATTTGCTGGGCACATTTTGAAACCTTTCATTTTTCCATTTGTTTTACAGCAAGGAGAAGACAACAAAAATTGTGTGCTGGGTACTAAAGAAATTTTACGGGGGTTTTTGGGGGCGCTTCTAGTGAGAACTTCTTAGTGGAAGAGTTATATAAGAGATATTGCAGAGGGTAGATTCAGACTAGGTGTAAGTAGGAAATACTTTACAATGAAAATGG
>CADDXX010000089.1:0-63849 GCA_902810485.1 Alauda arvensis | reverse complement strand
AAGGAACTTTGCACTTCTACTTACTACTTATCATGATGGGGCACAATAAAGTAGATTGACTTTGYGTGTTTAATTATGTTGAAGACACATGTGGTCTTTGATAGATGTTTTTCTATTCACAAAATAATGGAAATAAAGAATTTTGAGATAGTATCAATAATGTGATAGAATTTTAAGGCCTATTTGTTTAGTGCATACTAATTCACCATGCTACAGGATTTTATCCCAGCATTTTTTGGAGGTGACAACAAATTTGCATTTCTCTTTTTGCCCAGGGACTAAAAGGTGACCCTGGTAGTCCTGGTGTGGCTGGCCCGAAAGGAGACAAGGTACCTTTTAAAATCTGTTACATTGTATGTATAAGTGATTGTGCATGATATTCTTCAGTTTTGAACACATTGCCATAACTTTGTGTGGCAAACACCCCCTGCTGCCATTTATGCAATTTAAGGATTATAGAATATGAGTATAGGCTAACTGTAAATGCAAAAGACAAGTACCTTTTCTCACAATGTATTTTAAAAGGAGCTCTGAGCAAGAGCCTAAATTTGGTGTTCTGAGTTGCTCCCTGGGTGCGCCAATTTGCTCCCATGAACTAAACCTGAAGGTCTCAGGTGTGATTTGTACCTCAGTGACCTAATTCTGTGAACATTTACACAGTCAGATGTCTTTACATATGTGAGCTGTCACACTGGCTTCAGCAGCCACCTTGTGCATGTAAGCTGCAGCTTGTAACTTGACATATGGAAATGTGTTTTGAARGATTGCTTTTTTTAAGCTGTGATTCATTTATGTAGAGGCCTGGCTTTATTTTTTTTTCCTTTAACCTGTGGTGAACTGTGTACAGCTATGCCATTATTGGAGAAAAATATCATTTTACTCTCACATTTTCATAATCAACATGTTTGATGATTGTACTGAAATCACTTCTGCACTGCTGCATATACTCTAAAAGGTCTAGAGATTAAATATATATATAACTAAAGACATTGTTGATTTCCTTCCTCTCCTGTTTTAACTAGGGAGAAGCAGGACCTCCAGGACCAGCTGCCTTGAGTGTGAGTACATGTGAAAAAACAAACAGCCAAAAGAAAGTCCCTAAGAAATGTTGCATGCTTTTCACTTATTTGCTATGTGAATACCCCTAAAATAAACAAACAGTCCCTTTCTTCAGATTGCCTCTGCATTTTCTATATGACTTATGAAGGGAATTCTGTAAACATTAAAAAAGAGCAGGTTTAAAACATCTTGTTTCCTCCCAAATGCTAACAAGGATATTATCTTGTTTATTCCAYGTATAAATAGTATAGACTTGTTCAAGTCAAAGAATTCCCTTGGTTTTTTTTAGGGAAAAACATTTTTCAGTAAAAGCTTGCAAAAATTATCAATGCTTTTAGGGTGTTGTATTCTGGCTAGATACTGCTGTATGGATGGCAGAAAATTTTTTTAATTYCCTTGCAATGATCCAGGCCCCAAGCTTGCACAAATCCTGAAGAAAAATATTCCCAAAACTCCCCAGGGCATGCCTTGTTTGCTTCATAAAAGTAATAAATCCTGTCTGAATTCTAGTGGTTTCTTCTAGTGGTTTCTCTTATGAGCTAAGATGAATAAAAAGCCCTTCCACTCAGAACAGTCCATTTGGGCAAAACCAATTCAAAATGGCTCAAAAGAGTGTGGCAAAAATGTAAAATAAAAAAAAAATTCTGAACTCCCAGGCTGTACTTTCACAATATTAATAGCTCTTCTCCCAGWCTCAGTGTTATGAGCCACATCTATACTATTCATATTACCCATGTAATCCTAAATAAACTTCAAAAGAACTGTCATTAATAGTGTAAATGATTATACATTTCCCTCTCTTAATTTTCAACACTGTAGCAGCAAGGATCTCCATTATAGCTTACAAACACTGAAGGATATAACAGAGACCCATAAGATAAAGATAAATTCTACTCTTAAGGTGTCAAAATTAAGTTGCTGTGTTTTAGATTACTTGGGTTTTTTTGTATTATGAATGATAATATCCTGTATCTCAATTTCCCTGGAAAAAGTTAGTGTTTTGTCCAAAGATCAGTGACTCTCTGATGCAGTTCATGTCCTGCCAGAGATAAACAGGTCCATTTATGTCCTTTAGTTCTTGAATATACAAATTGTGTATTGTGTGTTGGAAGAGTTAATATATTATTAAAATATTATAGTAACCTGCAATTTTACTGTAGTAGATGCATTAGAGTATGTCTTGTTTTAGATAGTTCCTTACAGGCCTTAAAGGGATCATAGAAATAGGAATCAGACATAACTGAAGATAAGATAGGAAAGCTGAGGATATCTGTTTTGTGTGTGCTCTAAGACCACAGAACAATCTTTTTCAGAATTTCTTATGTAAATGATTGAAAAATTACTRCATCTGTACTGATAGAAATACCTGGGAATGTTTTGTCTCTTTTTCTTGATGTGTTCATTGTCATAAGTTGCAGTTTTGGACACTTGGCTTGCCTAAGAGTCATACTCAGAGGTCAGTAGTATGAGATCAAGAATCAGAGAGTATGCGGAGTTGGAAGGGACCCACAAGGATCATCAAGTCCAACTCCCTGCCCTGCACAGGACCATCCCCAAGAGTCACACCACACACCTGACAACATTGTCTAAATACTTCTTGAACTCTGTCAGGCTGGTGCTGTGACCATTTTCCTGGAGAGCCTGTTCCAGTGCTCAACCACCCTCTGGGAGAATAAACTTTTCCTGATACCCAAACTAAACCTCCCCTAACACAGCTTCAAGCCATTCCCTTGGGTCCTGTCACTGGTCACCAAACAGAAGAGATCAGTGCCTGCCCTTCCTCTTCCCCACTCAAGGAAGTTGTAACTGGAAGGAGGTTCCTCCTCAGTCCCATCTTCTCCAGGCTGAACAGACCCAGTGTCCTCATCCTTGCAAGGCCCTTCTTCCTCCTTGTGGCCCTCATTTGGACACTCCCTAGGAACCTAATATCTTTCTTATATTGTGGTGCCCCAAACTGCACACAATRTTCAAGGTGAGGCTGCCCCAGTGCAGAGCAGAGCAGGACAATCCCCTCCCTTGCCCAGTTGGCAATTCTGTGCCTGATGTACCCCAGGACACTTTTATCCCTCCTGGCTGCCAGGGCACATTGCTTTCAGATTGACTGATTACTCCTTCTGTACCTGAAGTGACTCAGTTTCATAAAATGCATGTCAAAGAATTGCATTTCTTTGATTACAGAATGCTGTGCAAATGTTTCAGTTCATTGATTCCAAGGTGTCTCTGTGTTGGTAGATTTACTGATGGTGGTCTTTAAACTTTTTAAAAGAAAACATGTAAATTTTAGGACAGCAGACACAGACTTCTGAGGGATGTTAGTAACTGRTGTASACAAGAGTGAGTGTGAATGGGTTTTGCAGTTTGAAGACAGATTACAGCAGAGTGGGAATATACAACCCAGCAGGAAGGCTTTCTCTCTCTGCCACTGTAAATAGTTGTGCGTTTCTCTTGGCAAGAGCTAAAAGAAGATGAATTACATGAGTGATGGTGGCTAGGGGAAAATTCAGTTTTCAGAGTGGTTTTATTTGTGTGACTTCTGTGTGGCTGTGACTCTTACGATATATAATCATGAAGGGAAGATGTCATATCTTGCTGTGAATAAATAGTAGGTCAGATAATATCACAGTTCATGTGTCACTTAATGAGAACCTACTGTGTCAGAACCATTCATGCTGTTATAGCCAAAATGTGATGTAAGCGTTTCAGTTATGAGTCCTGTTAAAGTTTTAAAATGTTCCATTAATTTGGGATGAAAGCATAATGTCATAAATTTATCCTCTGTGTCTAGTAATTTTTTTTTTTTTCCTAATTTGAAGACTTTTTTTTTTTAATCTAAAAGATAAATTTTTATTGTGCTGGGGGCAGAGAGGGAAGAGGAGTGAAAATGATCACACACTGTTAGAACTAAGTCCTAAGTATTACTTTTGGGTAAGGAGGAAGGGAATATTAAAAGGGACCAGGTTTTGCTCAGACTGGACAACTGGCCCTGGGTCATTGACCTTCTGCCCCAGTGCAATTGCATACAGAGACAGGTGGTCAATGATGGCATCACAGAGAGCTCTACTGCCCTGTGCAGCTTTTCCATTCATTCCTGTGTGTTTCCAKAGTAATCACACATCAGTAGAGTAAKCTAAATGAGGTCTATCATATATTCTTATTTCAGTATAAACTGAAAATAAGACCATCAGTAGTTGTTCAGGGTCAGAACATTCTCCCCATACACAGACCTSTACCATGCTTCTATCCTTAGCACAGGGAGTGTGAAGATAGCAAAAGACAGATTGCTTCACTGCAGCAGCTGGTTGGTCCAGGGAGAGCTGCCTGTAGGTAATCTACACAAGTATGTAACAGCATGCAGTAGAAATTCCTGGGGGCTTTTTTTGTCTGTGCTGTTGGCACCTGCAGAAATCTAAAAGATGTCAGTGACTCTTCATCTAAAAGTGTTTGTTCAGCCCTGATGAGTAGGTAATCCCACATGGCTCAGAAGCATGGGAAATGGGRAAACATGAGAAAATACAGAAGAGAATTAAGGGATTGGTACTTGCAGGGTTCAACTGACAGATACAGAAACTTCAAGGCAGTATGTATGGCAGAATTCATAAATACCCAACAGCTGTAACAACCTATTAGGTAGATGAGTATATGCCAAACTGCAAAACAGGCAAAACAATAGCACTGCTTTTTAAGATGCAAATATTRTTTTATGAGTTTGAAATTGAAATTTCATAGCTCAGAAAGTGCATCTGAAGAGTAAAGTAGAGCTCTAGATCTTCCTATTTGATGCGAGTTAACAGAAAATTTCACACYGAAATCCTAACAACATGAACAGTTAACAAAACTCACTTGTAGCAATAGAAGAGAACTCAGAAAGGGATGGGATTAGAATTCCATGGATGTCTGTGCATTTATTTAAGACACATCCGTAAGTGTTGTTAATACGATTTCATCAATCATGCATGAAGAATTGGAGAAAAGAAACAGCATTGTAATGCAAATTAGAATAAACTGTTAGAAGAAATATGTGATGAATTTCATAAGATTTGCATAGAACCCTAATGAATTCAGCAATTTCAATAGTTCTAAGTATATTTGTTTGACTTAGGCATTATTCATGCAAATACATTTTATTGTAAATTTGGCATACATATGTTTATATTCGAGCCCTTTTAATAAGGATGTAAAATTTTCCTGGGTTTCTGTGACCCAGGAAACACTGTTAACACTCCCCAAGTCCAGATATATGTGTTTATTTTTTTTCTTCTCAGTTATGGTGGTAGTTTTATGGGAATAGTCCAAAAATCATGATTGATTCTCAGCMTTTCTTCATGCTGCCTCTAATTTGTTCTGCTGTGTTCTGAATTGCTCTGTAAGTAGTAGATGCCTCTTTTCTTTAGTACTTTTCAGGTGTCTTATGAATAAATATGATTATATTTTGAACTTTTCTCCTTCATTATGCCCACTTTATGCAGCAAYATCAGAGATGTTTAAAGCTTATGTTCCCTGATAACTTGTACTGTAGCTGGTGAACCTTCAGGGAGTAAAAAGGAGTGATTGTTACTACTGCTCTGKAGCATGGTTTTGTCAAGATGTGGGATTTAGTGGCAGAAGCTGGGGACTGTGTTCTGCAGGGTCACAGCTGGCTCTGCAGCTTGCCCCCTCTGGTATCCCCAGCTTAAGCCTGTGCGTGCCGTGTCAGAAGAGTGACAGGTGAGGGAAGGTAGCACAGCCATCTCTTGTAAAATATATGATAACTATTCCTCTCGACACTCGATACGCTGCCTTTAGTTCCTGAGGAAAATGAGCGTCCGTCCGTACGTTCCTGCGAACCTATCCCTTTCAGGAGTTATAAAATAGTCACCCAGATGGCACCAAGTGTTTACTCAGAAGCCAAGGCTTAAGTCGGTCACAGACAGAAGTCCCCAGGACTTGCTTACTAAACAGATATTTGGAATGTTGGCTCCTGGTCTGGTTAAAGCGATCCGAAGGAAGCTGCTGCACAAGTGCCRTGTGGAGGCGGCTGTGGGAGGAAGTTGCAGATTCAGGTCTGGGCAAGCTCCWCTGTAACTTTTGGCTCTCCCCTTTCTAAACAAACATCAGCTACRGAGTGCACAGCTTTCTCCTCAGTTATTCATGTGAAGCTTAACAAACACTCTCCAGTAGTAAGCAACTCAAGTAGTATTACCCTCACTCTCTTTCCATGTAATGACATAAAGGAAAGTAATCTAATTTAGCTAGACTGCAAATGACATTTTCATTCTAAATCTCTTCTTTTCATACATATACTTTTAGGAAAATCTGAATTTTCCCTCTCCGAGCTTTTTTAATGGATTTCCTGGAAATTACTAAACTGTTCTGTTGTTTTTCATTAAATATAGTGATTGCTTAACTTCCACAGCATAATTTAAAAATATTCTCTTCTTCAAAAAGCACTTTTTAATTATGGGAGCAGGTGATATTAAGATTACCCCTTTGTTGAAATAGATTATTTAGCAGTTACAATGTGGTTTTTATTTTCTTTATGCAATAAAGATGCTGAAGGCACAAGTGAAAATTGAAGTCTTAACCTTAAAGTAAATTTGGTTTTCAAATTTCAAATTCTTACTCTGAACTGGCATGAATGTGATTTATAAGTCCTTGGTTAGAATAATGATTTGAAAATTGTCCCATATGCAGTAGACATCAATGTAATGAATAATTTTGATTTACTCCTCAGGATTTTAATTATACTTTTTTTGTTTAACAAAWTAACCTAGGTTCATGAATGTAAACTTCTGTGAAATTACCCTTCAAATTTCCCTTTCAAATTATTGTCTCTTAAGGAAAGTACATTTCAAGTTAAGTTAACAGAGAGAGCTAAGTAAATGGCCAAGCCCAAAGAATAATTATGTCAGTGAGGAACATACTTTCTGTTTGCTCCAGTAAYAAATTATCAAGAAAATGTAGTTTATCATGTTTTCTGGCAGACTGAAAGACTTCTGCTAAATACTGTCTCCTTTTCTGTTGAAGTAAATGGATTGAAAGCAGTTTAGAAAGAAAGCGGTGTGACAGCAAAACATGGTCACTGCAGTAACTTTAGGGGCTGAGCAGGTGTGCAAATCTTTCCCCTTGCTGTCTCAAGGTACTTCAGTAAGGATGTGACTGAGATCAGATCATGTTTGGAAATGCTTAAGAAGGACATAGTCTAATTTCCCCCATAAATGGTAATACAACAGGAAATTAGTCATCCTTCTGTGATTTTCCTGTGCCATTTTTCCCATTGTAACATATTTGTAACAGCGAGGGGTGTCTGCAAGCTCTGTGGGCTTCCGTGTGGGTGGTGATGGACAGGGTCTTGGACAGACAAGAAGAGGAAACTATGGTAATTATATTTTAAGGTCTCCCTCTTCCTCATCCGTCTGTTTGGGATTCAAGGTAGGGCAGCATCCCAATTACAGCAAGTAAACTGCCTAGAAGATACCTGAGAAACCAACACTTTGACCATCTTGACTGGAGGGAAGTTATTCATATTTCAGTTCCCTTGCTTGCTGAGTGTGATAGTCTGTTTTTACCTGAGAGGAAGCCTTTCACTTACTTTCAGCATGGTACAAACAGGCCAAAGAGGAAAATAATYTCAAAATAGGGTAGAAGGATCACAGTCACCTGCACATGTAGAACTTGTTCTCTACAAACACCTCCAGATTAAGTGGAGGCCTTTAAGGCCTATTGAACTGCATCTTGTTMCATCCTGTCTGGGATGCTGTGCCATTCTTACATCAGTGCAGCCACAGCAGTACCATCCATCCCACAAGCAGTATTTGGGTGRCTGGTGAGTGCCCTTCAAGTCAGTCAGGCTTTGGTTCTTCCCTGTGACCACCCATTGTGTTATGTCAGGAATTTGGAAATCTGTGGTCACTTTTTACCTGACTCCTGATTACTGTGATTTCATGCTGCTCTACTTGTGGAGTTTACAGAGGGATCATTGAAAATGTAGTTCAGCAATGTGATGGCTTTTCTTTATCCTGACAAGGACTGTRTTTTTAAGTGCTACATCAGTCACTTGCAATGGGAACTGCCTGCTACTTTGCTATTGAAAATGTTTCAGCAGTGATGTTGTATCAGTGGAACGATACCTTTCTGTTTATCAACATAATGGTTTGAAATTGCTTGGGAAAATCTTATCTGTAATAGCTGGGTCTTTTTGAAGTAGCAAGTTTTATCATTATAAAAGTTTGCATATTCAAATGATTAAAAAAACTGCTTATTCTTACATTATCACAAGGTGTTTCTGCTTACCCAATTTAGACTTCGTCTCTGTCTTTGCTTAACTCATCTCACTAAATTACATACATTTTTCTCCCTGTCTAGTAGCATTTATTCTGTGAATATTGTTTGCTGGAATTCATTGTGAGGAAAAACTGGATGAAAGTAGCTTGTGTATAGAACACACAAACCAGTCCATAAATGCAATAATTTTTGTGCCTTAATTAGACCTGCATTATTATTGCTAACATTTGTATTATATGTAATTTGTGTTGAGAAGGAAACATATTCCAGCTCAGGATGTATTCCAGCAACACTACATACAAGTACATAAGGCAGCTGTCTACCCTTCTGCTTCAAAAACTATCAGATATGTTTTGAAGCAACTTTCAGAATCCCAAAAATATATGTACTTGCCTAATGTTTTGTTCTCTTGGCATCAACTATAATCTTCTGTGAGAAGTAACATGAATAGCAGCTTTAAGTAACCTCGCTATTCCATTTCAGCTGGGTTTTTTTTCTTTTTTCTTTAAAGTTCTTTGYTTCACCATGGGGTCACAATAAAAACTTCACTTTCTTGAGAATATGTTCTTAGACCCTTTCTCTGAGTAATTACATTTATGAACAATGCTTCCACCATGTTTCTGCAGATGATTGTTGTGATCTATCAGGTATTTAAAAATGCTTTGTACCAGCAGTCACATAAAAGGGATTTAGCCCTTCTACAGTAAGTGGCTTCTGATAGCTCCAAACTCATACACTTCCAATTAACAGCTTTTGAAACTTAGAASAGCTTAACTGGCTGAACTGTTCACTGATTTTTCTGTAACTTCCTAATATATTTTTTGTCTACTGTCCCAAGTTAAATAATCCTTATTCATTTTTATCTCCTGATACTTGCAAAAATATTAGCTGTTTAAGTACTAAAATGTTAATTCCTACAGATATTTTCAATACAAATTATTTCAAAAACTCACTTGATCTAATGCAACATTTTTAAAACTGCTGTTTTTTTCCTAGTTTCCCTCAACTAAGGCTTAGTTTTGATGACATTTCATTTAAATACCTGTCCATGTTCTTCACAGTGTGGTTGCTTTTTCTATTCTATATTCTAACCAGCATATTTTCCCTTGTCAACACTTCCCTTTATGGTTTACCTCTTATAAAGGGATTCACAAGTTTCTGCTCTTGACTTTCAAGATTTTGTACAACCCTTTTGTGCCTTCCAGCGCATCATGTCTCATCTCTCTTCATAGCCACCCTCACTCCTTGTGGTAGATTTTCTAAGTTCCAGTTGCATTTAAGAATGTCTTCATTTTACTGAATTTATTTTCCCAAAGCTACATGGTAACATTTGAGACATTTACACTTCATGTTCCTCAGGCTCCTTCAGGTATGTCACTCCAAGGKGTTTGCTTGGTCCATGAGAGGAGCAGGCTTTATAGACTGTATATGTGATTTTAATTCACTGCTCCACAAAGTAGGTAGAAGGCTACTTTGACCTTTCAGCATCAAAGATGGCCTGGCAGAGTCAGGAAAATCCCATGTGTGTTAGGTCATATCAAAGGATGTATCATATTTTCCTGCCAGCCTGATGTCACACAAAGAGGCTGGTTTTATACCTCACAGTGCCTTGTGCTGTTCCTGGACATTGTTCTGCTCATCATCTTAGCCAGGCTCTTGCCAGTTCAAAAGTATCAGTGTGACAGTGACACATAGTGAAYTATTTCAATTGCCTTGCATTACCTSAAGTGCACCATAAGAAAGGTGGGGACAGAYAACTGAGCCTGAGATAGGACAAGGGATAAAACTGAAGGAGGTATTAAACTGAAGGAGAGTCAATTTAGTTTAGATATAATAACGAGGTTTTTACAATGAGGGTGATGGAACACTGGAACATATTGCCCGTAGGGTTGGTGGATGCTCCATCCCTGGAAACATTCAAATCCAGGTTGGTTGGGACTCTGAGAAACCTGGTCTAGTTGAAGATGTCCCTGCTCATTGMAGGAGGAGTGGASTAGATGAACYTTTAAAGTCCRTTGCAACTCAAACCATTGTATGGTTYTATGATCTTAATTKCTTTGGCTGTTGTTTACCTGGGGAGTTTGTAYTTGTAGATTAGATTGCCTTCTGACATACATGTTTTGAACACAATCCACAGCATATCCCATATAACATAGACAGATGGATGGGTGATAAATAGATATAGGTATGCATATTCAGTCTAAATTCTATCTCTTTATCTGTGGTGGTGGGCTCCTCTGACCAACTGTGCTATCCATGGTTGGCGGGAGTCTTTAGTCTGCCTTCCTACAAATATGCACTTCTGTTCATTGCCAAGTTCTATAGGAGTTCAATGGTAGATGTTTTATTCATCTGTTYAGACAGAATTCATTGTAGAAAGTTTCTTTTTCATTTCTCTTGCAGCTTTCTTCTGCAGTTATTTTTCCATGATCTCTTCCWGTGAATGTTGAGCAGAGATAGCAGTGCTAAGTCATTACTTTGGCCAAGTTACTACAGTTTTCAATCTGTGTTGGTTAACGTGGCCCATGTTGTCCTATTGCTTCTGAAACGGAAGATCCCACTGAAGCTGGTGTGAACTTTTACCTCAGTTTCAATATCAGGATGTGCCTCCTTGTACAGGGGAGTCCTCCCTGCCTAGTCACCAATTGTACACAGCTCTCCTCCCTTTCCTTGAAGATAAATCTCCTTATCTGGTTCCTTTTTCTTGACAATAATATTGTAGAGAGAAGAAAAAGAATAAAAGTGGATAAAAATGTTGGCCTTTAATTATCACTATTGTGCAGTTACATTCTTGTGTAATTCTTGTCCCCTTTGGAGCCTTATTGTACAGATATGTGAGGCTGAGTATTTCCTCCCCCATAAAAAGGACATTACAGGTTTTCATCTCATTCCCCTRCTGAAGCTGTCATTAAAATGAAAAATTAACAAAACAAAATTCCATCTCTTCCTGAATTCCCATAATTTCTTTACAGAATTAGAATATTGGTAAAAGCTAGACAGAACACTGCAAGTTTCACACTACCTAGGTGAGAAAGTAAAGCTTTACAGAGGTCACACTGACATGCTGTTCATGGGTTTGTGTATGTATAAGCTACATATCTTGCACTGTACTTAACTTATGTGATGTTATTTGTTGGACACGACATTCTTATGCATATTTTAGTTCCATAAACATATGGGGAAAGGTGGAAATGATGTGCATCAGCTTTGTAAAAGATCCTACACCTTATCCTGTTTACATTATAAACTGAAATGATRGGAGAAATCTCTTATAGTGAAATACAGTCTGAGATATATTTTTAGCTCAGTGTTGGAAAGTAGAGAAATGGTAGAAAAGGAAAAGTTCTTGGAGTGATTACTTCTTTTTAAAATTGAAGTCAGACTRCATTCTAATCAACTAAAAACATTACTTAAAAATGTATGAGCTAGTAGCTTTGGAATGCTTACTTACTTTCTCAAGTTCAAATTGTGAATTAGAGACCACCAACGAACTTCTGAAATTCATTCCTAGAAATCTTTAAAAATCATGGTTGTCAGGGTGCCTCAGTTCACCCTTGTTGGGTCAATAAATRTGTGTAATTGTTTCTAAGTAAGGCATTTGAATTTGACCAAAGATACAACTCATGCTGAAGCAATACACAGATCTGAGTAATTTTAAAGATTTTCAAATTTTAAAATTTCAAATTCTTAAATAAATAAAATGTAAGTTCTTTAGTTTTGTGACACCTTGTATGCAATATAGCATGCAAGGCTTTTTTAAAAATTTATTTTAATTATACAGTGCAGAACTGTTACATATTCTTTGCTGATTACATGGAAAATGATTTCACATTTCTTGTTGCTATAATGGAAATTGGATTGCTTCCTCAAAGTAATTTTTTWAATTGTGTTCCAAGGTGACTCATGAAGTAAAGGGGGAGTGGGGGGAATGACTTTTCTAAGTTGTTCTGAGATGTTATTTGAAGGCTTTATGATTACATTGTACATTAATTAGATATAAAATTAAAGCCCCAAAGCATCAGAACTGGTCTGTGATTTGTCTGTGACTGGAAAAGGCAGCTCCTCACACTGAGTTCAGAAGGAAGGCTCACAATTCAAGGATATGTTCAAAATACTCAAAGCTCCAGTGCCTGTTCAGGAGAGAGAGAGAGAGAGAGAGAAAAAAGAGGCACTAAAGTGTTTTGAAAAGCCAAGCCAGATATGCAGAGGAAGCAGTTCAAGGCTGGTTCTTAGGATCCAGCAAGCATAAGGCCTTCAGCTATATTTAGTTCCCTTACCCTGCCTTCCCCTCCCCCTTCAGTGTCTATATTTCAATTTGAGTTGTAGAGTATGTTGTCTTTCATTTAAATTAATTTTTTGCCATTTTTATGGCATCCTAACTTAACAAGATAAATCTCTTTTCAATTAATATTGTAGTTAAATATAACTATGCTTAATTAGTGCTGACTTACCTCTTCTCTTCCAAAGAATACAGTCTTTGTGATGGAATGTGATTAATAATTATTGTTTGTTCTTTTTCTTGCACCTWAATATAACATTGAAGGAATTGTTAGGAATAGCCAATTCTTATTATTAGAAATAAATTCCTTRTCTTGCCATCTGGATCTCTGGTCTGGTCTTACTTCTATATAAAAGCAGAGGATGAAAATAGCTCTGAATATTCTAAGTGTTTATAATGTTTGTATTTTCAGGGTTTGCTGGAGGGTCCCCAAGGTCCACCTGGCAAAGAAGGTCAAAGGGTGAGTAAACTTGGTGAACAACTGGTGAGTGTGCTAACAGCTTGATGTGCGACTTCTGCCTTAGCACTAATAAAAACTGGTAAGRTAGCAGCTGAGTATGAAGCATGCTGACAAACTGAGCCTTGACACTTGAGGTTTCTCTTCAGTTGAAGGAGATTTAAMAATTTCAACCATCTAAAGTGTTTTAATGACTGGCAGCACAGATGTATTGTGTTTTGTCCAGTGTGTTTCTGCTGAAATTTTAACTGAAATAATTTTAAACTTTTCAGTTTTCCTTTTTTTAGCAGAGATGAACTATACCTTACAATAGCTAAGATATATAAGGATATGAATTTATGGTCATTATCTAAAATATTAACAGAAACCAGCAGTACTGGCCCAGGTCTTTCAATGCCATTATGCAAGTGTCAGCACCTAACATATGTGTACAACTAATATGATAAAGGGGGCTGAGGGGGCAGAAGATACATTAAATAAAACTTTGGTTATTTAGAATTTTAATATAATTGAGTAATTGACTGACTGGTTTCTCCATGTTCTGTGTTTATTTTTCCTGACTTATTGAATTTGATAATTCATCAGAACTGGTAACAAGGGTTTATGGTTGTGGTATCACAAGAATTATTTCAGTGTTGTAAATTTATGATCCAGTATGTTCCCAAAAGTTCAGGAAGATATTAAGACTCAAGCATTTCAATATTTTTACAAATTAACTGTGTGCACAGTTTGCAGTTTTCAAGTTGGGTCTCCATAATACTTGGTTTATTTGGGCATCTTGATATTCCATATCTCAGTTAAAATATCTGAAGTAAAAAGTTACTTCAGTGTTTCTCATCACTGATCTGAGTAAACTACAGTGATGTTTCAAAGGCTAATTAATTGATTCCAATAATAGTAATAAAACTAACARAAGAYTAGYCCTTGAACAAAATRAGTAAGRATGTGTAGGCCCCAAAGCTATGTTTTATGTTGGTTTTTAASTTTTAAAAATAGTACTAAATTCCAYTTAAGTTGAACACAAAGRTATGAAAGCTGAGTTTATTTACRTTTCTCACTAAGAATTGAGAACTTGCTCAGAAAAAAATCAGTGTAGTAATGGAGAATTCAAAGCTGTGTAATTAATATGTTATTAAAGCAGATTTACTAGCATATTAATGTTCTTATTAAGGATTTTATAATTACCATGGTTATTATGGTTAGGCAATTAAATATACAGAATACTGTGAAAAGATATTTGTATCCCCTTTTAGCATAYTTTAGAGTTGTTCTGTGGAGTATTGAATCTGCAGAAAGGTTCTCCTTTAGAAACAGTTATAAACATTCTTGTGTTTTAGAACTTCACTCTTGAAACTTCTTCATTTTTTAATGCAAAAAATTCAGAGTTAACATGCTGTATTATATTTAATGGTGGATACACTGATTTCAAAATACTTTCTCATTTTTTCCCATTTTGCAGTAGGAATTAGAGGGTTGGTGCTTTCATCACGGACATTTTCCTACTCACACMTAAAACTGAGCTGCTGCCACACTCCAGCCTCTGTAAAAAAACAGGAGCTCTGATGGTTTTGTAATCTCACCATGCACACAGCTGCCTTGAGCCAAACAATGGGAACAGCAGACTGTGGAGCCTCAGCATCTGTCTTTATCTTTCTACCAGTGAAATGCTCACAACAATACTCCTTCTGCTGGCCACTCCAGCCCAAGCATTAACARCATTGTTGGCAGTCTTAATTCAACTCCCATGTGCTTTTGCATTTCCAATACATTTAATTACACAATAACATGCCATTTGTAACAAGATCTCTGCTCTGTTTAATGACAAACAGGACAGYGCACAGCTAATGACTACTAAATGTTCCTTTTTATTCAATTATAGATGTCATGTTCCTCTGTTCTACTTTCAGCAGATCCTCCAAATCTTTCACATTATATGAAGTTATTGCTTTTCTCAKGGGCTGTCTTTTGAAGATTAAAGCGTATTATTGAGTGTGTAACTAGCTAATGATTTTTTTCTCCAACCTATTATTCAGACCTAAAAGCAATATTGTGTCTATTCTGAAGACTGGGAAAAAAATGAGGGGAATATACATAGGGAACATGTTAGGGGGAAAAGAGCCACTCCAGCAACACCTGAAAATATCAATTTGGATGCCACGCTTTGAGAACTTGAATTTTAAATTGCCATTTGTACACTATTTGCTATATTCAAAATTTGGAACATTTTAAAGTGTTCAACTCATTTGAAAATTGGTCTTAGATTAATAAGGAGCTGAGAGGAGAATCATATAGTGTGTAAYTTACAGGACCTCAGAATAAACACTGAAGCAAGGAACTGAGGTAAATTAACAGTTAATGGTGATATTGAAGAACATATAGAAGACTCAGGTTAGAGCCAGTGACAGGTAAATGGCAAKAGAAAATGAGTAGAAAAGCAAGGAAAACAGCATACATTTTCATTTTCACAGTGTTTTAAGTGAGTTTTTTTCATATCAACCTAGATCAAAGTTCAGTATTAGAATCACTGACAAATAGCAAGGTGCCCTGTCCCAGAGTGGGCACCCATCTCCCTGCATTCACTAAAGAGGGAATTAAGAAAATTGTACCCCTACTGAGAGGAGTAAGTCTGAGTAGTAGTATTTCTTTCACCTCACACGAATAATCTGCACAAAAAATTACATCATAAAATATCTATAATAATTCTTATAGAAATAGAATGTGTTGTTATTATTATAATAAGCATATAGATAACTGTAGTTTTTGACTTCAAAGTTATGTCAACCTTATTGACATATACATCAAATTRKCTTAGAAATGCAAATGCACATCATTACTTAATTAGATTATGTCAGAGGTTTATTTATTTCAAGTGTTAAGTGGGATAAATACATTTTTTTCAAATAAGAAAAATAAGTTTTTTTCTGATAGTTGCACTGTAGACAGTATTCCTGATGTCATTTGAGCCCATGAATGATTATTAAAATATTGAATATGTCACTTTATGTGTCTTTATGGTCATTCTGGGTTATCATCCTACTCCCACATCAAAGAGCAGTGTAGGTTCTTGTTTAAATGATGGTCAGCAATGGAAATTGAAGGCAGATGTGTATGAAATATCTTCTGTCTTAGTTGGCCTCCCTGGATGTTTTCCAGATATCCCAAAGTATAAAAAGGTTTGCAGAAAGCAGTACACTAATGTTACATGTTTACAGAAATGTAGTGTGGGGAGATCATCCAGAAGGAGAGAGATGAAACCCTGAAAATTCTTCAACTAGTTTTTTGCAGCACTAAAGGACCCTGTATCAGAATGCCAAGGTTCTACTTTTTGGCTTTATTTAACAGAAAATTGCAAATTTGCTGAAAATTTCAAGAAATTAAATGGAGAGCAATTAGTGTGAAGATAAATAAAAGTTGGATTTGTAATCATATTACTTCTCTCATATTACTCTGGTAGCAAAATGCATCAATATTTCTTTTCTAAATAAACAAATTGATTGACAGACTAGCATTTATCAAGAGCATTGGTTGTGTCTCTAAGAGTAGACTCATGAGCTCCCATTCTTYCCTCACTTATTGTGACACCTTTTCTTCTCATCTCCTTTATTATCTCTTCTCATTGTGCATGTGGCTTGCTTGTGCAGGAGAGCAGCCTTCATGAGCAATGGGTACAAATAATGATCTTCAGACTCACATAATCTTGTTTCCTTTGCTCAGCACTAAAAAGGGAGGAACAGAGTTTTGAGATAAAGTGAAGGAATTTGTTTTCAATTTTGCATTGTTTACTACCATGCTTCATCTACACAAAAGAAAGTTCCTAGAATTTTCGGTAGCTCTACAAAAGATCTTAAAAGATATTCAATGTTTTATCGTATATTGTCCATCCTTAATTAGACTGTTACTCTGAAAGCAACAGTAATTGTCATGGCAGAAAACATCATAACCTGSTTACATCACAACCTGACCATATTCAAAGAACACACAGTGAACTTATTTCTGATTGTTCAATCAACCTGAGACTTCTACAATACCCACTTAAAGGGTTGTAATAATGTCATCAGTGAATGTAGTTAAATTTYATGTGAGCATGTAGTGCCCTTGTGTTTCTCCTTTTGCCAAGATACCCACTGCCACTCACCACTCACATTTGTTAGCATTGTCTTTTCCTGTGGGCTCAAGGAGTCCTCCAATGTTTGCTCTTCTTAAAAAAGTCCAGTGTTTCCTCTTGCTCTACAAATAGTGACTTTGTATAACATTTTTGAAGGTTTTTGATGCTTAGTGAAATTGTTTGTGTTAGACTCAGCAGGAGCTTTGGGTTTTAGTTCTGGTCACTGAAAGAAATGGGCCTGTAGCAAGMGCTACTCATTCCTTATCCCTCATTCCTGCATGAGAAATACTAGMCTAGTCTGTGGGCAGGCACTACGTTCATACATAATTTTTCAGTGTCCATTACRTTGGCTTCAGGCTGCAGCAACTTGATACTATTACACAACTGCTTAGAATGGCATCAGGAGCTTCAGAAGGTAATTGCAAATTACTCAGAAAAGTCCCTGGTTCAATATTACAAACCCACAAACAATAGTAAGATTGGGTACTAACGTAGCATTGCATGGAATTCAAACCACAGTGGACTATTACGCCATCTTCTTCGGTCCTGTGTTATGCAGAATTATTATTTTCCCAGTAATCMTGCACTTTCTAGGTAAGCTTATCTTTTGCAGAAATCCAGCTTCCACTTCAAAGAACAACAACAGACTCTTTCCAAGTCTCCTTGAATTCTKTATTCCAGTGTTTCTTGTCAAACACACATTTGAAAATACACATTTTTACAGTGAGCATGTAGCTAATCCTCCATTAGCTCCAGCAACTGGGTTTTTTAATGTCTTTATATTGAAGTTTATATTGATGTCTTTATATTTAGAGTTTTTTCTCTATAATCAAACCTTTCCTTTGATTTTTGGAAAAATTCGACTAGGTGCCTTCAGCCCCCCTGCAAAGAATTTTCTGAAGTCTTCAAATAATTTTGTCATATTGCTGGGAATTCTTAAAAATTTCTGTGACCTATAGTTTACAGGCTGCATGGAGCTTTTCAGACTCTGACTTTATTATGTTATATCCAGTTAAGTTTTTATTTCCAAAATACAATTCCAAATTTTTTGAAAAGTAATGTTTTATTTCTGTTAGGTGTCTTTGTAGCAAGGATTTTCCCTGAACTTGGTGYAATTTTTATAAGTAATAATTTTTTCTGAAAACTATTCAATTTTTAAAATATAATACTTCCATGAATTCCAATTTTTTTTAATGCAAAGTATCAAGGAAATTTTATTGGACAGCTATACTGTGAAATCTAGGCAGAGTGATTTTGCATTCTCAGCTGGTCTGTAGAAGAGCCAAGCCCAGCACACAGCTGAAGTACACAGCAGTYTGTGCAGCAGTTTCTGCTTCTTTACAATCCTCTTGATGCTCCTAGGCAGTTTTTTGGGATTTGGGCACTTTTGGGAAGGCTCTGAGGATACTGAGGATGCCTGTTGCTTCCAGGTGAGGCTGAGGTAAGGGTAGCTCTGGCAGTTTCTGACAAGCTCTGTTGAGCAGCGGGTGCTGCAGCAGTGGGGTCAGGCCCCCTCTCGCCTGTGCCAGGATGAGAACTCTGGAGGAGCAGTTTGTGCAGCCACGGCAGAAGCAGCCAGCAGATGCAGCAGGTGGCACAGCAATTCATGCAGGAGGGCACAAAGAGGACAGCAAACCTTCTCTGTCCAGCATGCACATACTTGGAGATGGTGGTCACAAGGCACAGGACCAAGCGCTACTGAAGGAGCACTGACAGCTGTTTGCTGTCAGACTTTTGTACCCACATGGAGGACACAGCTGTCTAAGTCCATAGGGCCTCATTAAACACACACATTACAATACTCTCTTGATTGTTTTGGATGATCATGGTGACTGGGAGAGGCTCCTGAAGACTGGAAAAGAGCAAATATTACTTCTGTCTTTAAAAAGGAAGGTGGAGGGAACAGGCCAATAGGCTTCAACTCAATCCCTGGCAATGTGAAAGAGAAAATATTCCTGGAAACCATTTCCAAATACATGGAGAACAAGAAGGTGGTTGGGCTGGTCTCCATGGATTTATGAAAGGAAAATTTTGCTTGACCAAATGCATTGCTTTCTACTATGATGTGGATGAGAGAGGAGCAGTGGATGCCAAGCTCAGCTTTAGCAAAGCCTTTGACATTATCTCCCATTATCTTCATAGGCAAGCTGACAAAGYACAGGTTAGATGGGTGATGGTGAGGTGGATTGAAAACCATCTGAAAAACAAGGTCCAAAAAATTTTCATTGGTGGCACAATGTCCACTTGGAGATGAGTGGTATCACTTGGCAGATGATACACTGAGTGGTGTATCCCAGGGTGGCTACTGGAGCCAGTACTGTCCAATGTTGTCATTGACAGCCTGGACAATGGGGCAGAATGCAGCAGAGAACTGGGCAGAGGAAATCACATGAAGTTCAACAAGAGAAAATRCAAAATTCAGCATCTAGGGAGGAATAACCCCAGATATGAGCATACACTGGAAACAAACTGTCTGGAGGAAAGCTTTGTGTAGAAGAGCTGTTTGGACAATAGGCAGACCATGAGCCAGCAGCACATCCTTGTGGCATAAAACAGGCCARCAATGCCCTGGCCTGCATYTGGAAGAGCACTGCCAGCAAGTCAAGGRAGRTAYTCTTCCCCTTTGCTCAGCACTGGTGAGACCACCTCAGGAAAGATACAGACTTCCTCAGGGGCATCAAAGTGCAACTGGAGAAACTTCCCTGAAAGGAAAGACTGAAAGCTGGGAATCTTCAGCCTGGAGAAGGTTCAGTGGGAATCTAATCAGTGTGTAAATATCTGATGTGAGGGATAAAGAAGGGGAAGACACATTCTCCTCAGCAGTAGCTGGTGACAGGACAAGAGGGCAATGGGTAAGAAATTAAAACAAAACAAAAAAAAAACCCCAGAAAATTCTGTCTTTCTATGTGAACACAAGAAGGCACTTCCTTATTGTGAAGTTCATCAAATACTGGTGCAGGATTACCAGAGAGGTTGTGGAGTCTCCATCTGTGGAGATATTCAAAAGCTGAGTAGACACAGTCCTGGACAGTTGATCCTACTTGAGGACAGGGATTATACTAAGTGATCTCAAGAGTTTCCTCCAACCCAGAAAATTCTGTGGGTTTTATTTTACTAGCTCTATCTTATTCTCATCACAGCTGCCAACAACTTCATTTTTATGGATTAATAAATTTTTAAGTGTTTTTTACGTATTTGAACAGATTATTTCTGTTCAAATCACCATCATGGTGGCTTCCCTGGTTCCAGTGGTGAATGGGGTTCAAGTATTTAAAAATCCTTCTGCAGTATCACAGCCATATCCTTGACTCTATATTCCTTGGGATGTTGCAGGTGTCCTGAAGTAAATATTTTTGAAAGAACTTCCTTATTTCCAATAGYTGTGTTTACAATACCAAATACTTCACTTAGGAGGAAGTTATTTTAGCATTATCTTGTTAATAAATTAAATACCTCATAAAACTGAGAATCAGTTCTCATATCTAGTATTTCAACATTGGTTTCACTAAAATTGCATGTTTGGAGGGACCCTGTGGAACTGCATTATTTGTCTTATGTTAATAATCAGTTTACTCTGAGAYTACAAGTTTTTCTAATCAAGCATGAATAAAGTTAGTTTGATAGAGTGGAAAACAGATGGATGGAGAGCTGTTAGATTTTCTTAATGTAATTATTTAGCGTGGCATCAAAATTTAAAATCAGATTGCATTTATCTGATTTATAGAACTTAAATATTTCTTTGACATAATTTGTTTTCTAGTTCAGTGAGTAAATGCTGTACTTAACCAATTATAAAACAAACCTTACAGAGCAATGATAATGTCTGCATTGCAGGTCAGTCTTCTGGCACAATGCAAAACATTTTCTTCACAGCTAAATCTCTGGAGTTTTGGAATCTCTTTTAATCTTGTCAGTCCTTCTTGACTTTGATGTAAGTTTTTTATTAACATGCGAAGTTCCAACCTGATTTCATCTTTTAGTTAGAGTTCTGTATATTCCTTTAYTTTGACATTTAACAGTCCAAAAATGCTTAATGTAAAACAGTTTTTCTCCCAGAATGTCTCTACTTTGAAGTACATATCTAATAAATAAGGATACAGCTTAAAGATATTTCTTTTTCCCACTTTGGCATTTAAAAATTGACTGGAAAGTTTGTAATTTAGAATGCTATAGACAGATTTGTCAATTAGAAAATTTCTGGGTTTTCCCTTGTTAATTACCAYTGTAGAAATTAAAATCTAACTTTAATCAAATAGCAGAAATGGTTTAAGAGGGTCATTAAGAATTTCAGACTCTCATCCAAATACTCTATTATTAATGCTTTCTTTAATGTCTTTTGGTCAAAGATATAGAAACATGAGAGAATAAGAAATTATAGATCATAATTAAAAATTAAAGTATAAACTATCTAAATACAGTTGAAAACTATTTCTTTGAGTGATTTTGAAATAAAATTGAATTTTTATGGATACACTTAAAAGATTGTGATGGATTTTGCCTAGCRATTTGTTGGCAAAAGAGGTCAAGGCATTTGATTTCTTGGCATTGCTATGCCTATTTAAGGGCTCCTTTTGGTTTGTTAAATTATTTCAATTTTATGTAGTCTAGCTAGGCATTCCCTTTGAGCATTTTATTAATGTCATAATGAAGAAACTAGAGATTTTGTAAATCATTCCTAAAAGGATTTTGGAAACCCAGGATTGAGGGCAGGAATGCTTCTGCATTAGTGAGGAGCTCCCTACTGACTTTTCTCCCAGAGCAGGGGATTAGGCTCTGTGTGCTCTATTCTTCTGTGAGCCATGTGCCTGTGAAAGGTTTTAGTGGGGTATGATGAACAGACTTGCACTTCACTCCTGCAAACAGCTTAATCTCTTGCCCTCTGGCCTTATTTCTTGTGCATTTGTTCAGGTTTAACATCTAATACCGAGGTTAATTTGTAATATACTGGTTACCATATTATGTCCTCAAGGCCAAAGTTAATAGGATTGAAGAAAGGATTGTACATTCAGATCCTAACACTGTATTACTGAAGTTAACAAGGTTTCATTGTCTGCAACACAGATTTTACTTTGGGGGAGAGAATATCCCAACTCTTGCTGTAATCTGAGTTAGTGTAGGCACTGGAACTTCTCTGGCTGCTTGGTGGATTTTTGGGCATCTGGAGGAACAGTTTTTTAACTGTCCAGAGCTCCACTCGTGTGGCTGTGTTTTAGTACCCAGGGTGATGGCAGGCATCTGTGGTTGGGCACAATGAGACAGGGGTCTTTAACTCCCCACCCACCTCCTTTTAGTTATATCTGTGCCTTTTAAAGTCTGGTTTTGAGGATTAACCAAGAGAATCACAGTTTGTCTTGGCAAAAAAAAAATTACATAAACCTCATTAATTTTGCATAACACCTATGGTAGCTAAAACTTTAAAGCCCAGATTTCTACTTTCCCTAGAACTAGCTCCTGTTTTGAAATGTGATGATGTGTTTCAAGAACCACTAATTAGCACTTTCCCTTGAAAATTCACATGGGTTTATTCTAAGAACTTTTACCTTCATACTCAAGTGTAGAGTCTTTAAATTATTAATTCCATAAATCATGTAGTGTTCCTACATAACTGCTTGATTTTATCCTTAAATAATCCACAGCTTATTTTTAAACACTAGGATTAGAGATCTTACTCTTCTAAAGTTAGAGAGATGTGAATAGATGGATATGGCATGGTCCAGCAGGGCGTTACAGTACAGATTTTGAATATTTCCACTGTGTGCTGGACCTGCAGCAGTTCCCAGGGGCAGCAGAACCAGGGCACAAAGCCTATGGGAGGATGGCCAGAGCCTCTCATCTRATTTATGGAACTTAAATATTTCCATCTCATGTCAGGCAAAGCTCAAGTCATTTCAATTCACAGAAGGGGTGAGGGAAGATAGGAATAAAGCATGCAGCTGGCCACATACTTCAGCTAGGCACTCAGCTGGGTTTCCTGAAGCACATAATCTCTCATTTACTTTATTTTTAGTATTTTATCTTTTTTTGCCCCTAACCAAACAGTTGTTATTTGAATGATTTGTCATTTGAATGATCTAGCTGAAATCTGTCCTTTGGGAAAGTAGCCTGCTGTACAAATCAGCTGGGGCCAGGCATTTCAGGAGTCAAGGGGACAGCACACAATATCAGTACRTTTTCAAAACTTCTTATCACATTGATTGGCAGCAAAAATATATGCAGCACAAAGGAAATAACCAGCAACTGTTTTAGTCTTCTTCAGGTATTCTAAGTAGCATTAGACAACTTGTTGACACCRCATATCGTTTTTAAGTGAATGTAGGTGGTATTGCATTTTTCATTTAGTTAAAGGAACAATGTGRTGCCTGAGACATTTATTTATATTTTGAGTGGTTTTATAACCTCAATATTTGCTCAGTGATCTAAGCTAAATGAAGGCCTCCTGTGTGGGCTGCCAGCCCTCTGCACCGCAGAGTGGCACTAAACACGGCTCTCAGGGGGCTACCAAGACYCTTTGCTGAGGAGGAGATGGGAACTGTGGCTCTCTGCTAAGCCCACTCTATAAATTAGAGAGGGCACTGAGATGTTTTTCACTTCTTTCTTGCCAGAAGGATGACTCAAAATCAAAATGTAAATATTTAGTCATGGTCTGCTCAAGGCAGCATCATAATAGGCTTGTCAAAAACAGTATTATAATTGTTTTAATTACCCTAAACAAAAATATGGACTGATTTTTATTTTTTTTTTTGCTTACACTGTTGCTATAGTTTATATTTTATTTTTTTTCCCTGCTGATGCTGAGAAGTCATAGAGAACCAGGAGTGCTGACAAGTAGGTGGAGCTTTGGGTATTCCTGACTTTGAAGTGTCTGTGTCTGAAAGACATTGCTGAAAGGTAGTGGCCTTTCATACATTTCTGTGTTAAATTTAAAATGCCAAACAGTTTATAAAGGTGCTTGGAGGCAAAAAAAGGACTTTTATTACTCTATAAAAAGCTTATGCCTCATACTGATCTGTGAGGTCGTTTTACATGCAACATTGCATAATAGCTAATAATRTAATGATGGGATAAAAAGTGAGGCAAATGTTTCTTCTGTGTTTTGCAGAGTAGGTGTTGTAGTAATTAATAAATAACAGTTTTTATTTTTTATAACTGATTTTTTTCAGAAAGTTCATCAAGTCTTTGTTATGTCATAAATCACATTTTAGTTCATCTTGTAAACAGAGATAAAATTGCCTTCCCAACATATTCCATGTTTTCCTGTGTAATTAACACCTCGTTCACAGTTGTGTCTGCCAGTCAAAGCCCTGTCTTCTCCACGCTGACAYTTCCTTGATACTTTGTTTAAACTGCTGTGACTTTAAGTGTCATCCTCAGGATACTTTAAATAAGTTCAAACAGGAAAAGGAARGTGCTTCAAGAAGTCAGCGCTGTAGACCATTATAACTCAGAGGGGCTATTTTAAAAGTATGGAGCAATTTATCTTTGTTTAATACATTATTACCYCTCAGTCTGTTTTTCCTACTCTCTAAGGGAAGTTTACTGCTTCTTTAAAAAAAAAAAAAAAAGTCAGGAAATATCAATTTCCACCTGTATTTCCAGACTATTTCCAAAAGTCTAGAGGTAGCAAACTGCAGCCCCCTTTCCTTGTGTTTGAGTGCCTTTCCCCATGCTGTGCCCTTTCAGGCCAGGCAAGCTCAGTGAACTTTATCAATGAGCTGACCAAAGTCAAAACCCACTCCACCATAGCCCCACTGAATTCCCATCTCCAGCTGCTCCTGGGGCTGCAGGGACAGTGCTACCAGCACAGCAGAGGATCTGCTGGGGTAGGGAGTAAGGGCCAGCAGAGCCTTGAGCCCAGTCTAAGCACTTAGTACTGTGTTCTGGTTCTGCAATTTACCCATAGCTGCCCCAGTTAAAGCCCTGCATGTGCAAGTACTGGTGGGATTAAACAGCTCAGCATGTAACATATGTCTCAGCTAGTTAAGACCCAGGAATTTGGCACTCAAATATGCTGAGGTGGTTTTGTTTCACACTGCCCTTAAAACACACTGGCTGACTGAGGATTTTGTACACTGTACATGGTGGCAGTGTACATGTTGTGTGGCACAACACAATGGCTGAAACACATCCACACAATCTTTGTTCTGTTTCTTCTTCAGCTTGAAGGCCTTGGGATACCTACCTCTCTCAGGAGAGTCCCTGGCTTCTAGGCAAGAGGTTGCCCTGGAGAGCTGCAGGGTGTGAGGGAGAGGGATTTTCCACCCTTACTGTCATCCCCTCGGTAGAGATGAAGAATAATGAAAAGCAGAGCATGAGAGTGCTTTCCTACAGATCAGGRCTCTCACCCAGAAGCAGCAAAACTGTACTTCACTTTCTGAGAATACTTCTGCWGTCTGTGTGACACTGTTATTTAATAAACTACAGAAGCAGGCTTAGAAGTAGGGAGCATAGCTTACAGAAATATCCCTATGTGTTAGTTGTGAGCTGTCAGCCAGAATTTTAATTTTTTTCACTTTTTAAGCCAAGTTTTTGGCAGGACACCCCCCTAATGCTTAACATTAATTTGCATTTGCCATATGCAAGGGAAAAGTTCACTCTTAATGGATATAATACTTTTTTTTCTTTGCCATTTGTACCTAGATATTAGTTCTCAGCTGTTGTTTCTAAAAAATGTGCATCGGATTTCAGCTTGGCAATAAAGATGTTCATTCCTGTAAATTACTTCCATTTTTATGTTGATATTCCTAAAAAAAAAAAGCATATGTGAAAACAGTTGTTCAAGCAAACTCTGTACTAAAAAATTGTAATAGTTACATATGCATGTGTTTTTTAGMAACTGAGTGGAAAGTCTCCCTTAAGCAGACTTTTATGGACGTTACGTTTTAATGCAAATGATTTTCCATGTGCATTATATATACACAGATGGTAGTGATTGCACAAAGAAGGTGAATTGTTTTTACAAATAAATCTCTGGCTTTTGTGCTCATTATCACATCCCAGAGAAGAAGGGGATGTGTTTGTTTACTGGGTTGTATTGCACATACATACTGACTGTGCAAGTCAGCCTGCTGCAGCACAGTTTAACCTCCCAAGCTCCAGTGTATTCATACAAATATAATTTCTTCACACCTCGTCAAGATACTTTGTTAATAACCCTATCAATATGCACTCATATTTGAGACACAGCTTTAACATGTTGTTACTGGGATGGGGGTGCCAATATAGTTTGCTGTAACTACTAAAAGCAATCCTAGAACTACTCCTATTAGATGGTATTGCAGTGACTGATACAGAGTATTCATTTTGGATGGGTTTTGATTAWTTTTTTTCTAATATGTGAGGCAATAAATCTTTTCTTAAACTTCTTGTTTCATATCAGTCCCTAACCACAGCATTTACAAATGTCTGTTGTAAATTTTTATTTCCAGGGGAGACGAGGCAAACCAGGCCTTCCAGGAAAGCCGGGGCCACCAGGACCTCCTGTGAGTAACTAACGAGGGGAATGGGAAGTTTTCACTCAGTCCTTGGACTTTGTTAACTCCCCTGTAACAGGCTACTGAACCATAATTATAGCTGAAAATAATTGATCTGTGTGTAYTCTGCTGTATTAAACAGCAGCTACWACTGGTAGCCTTTTGYTGCAGCAAAAATTAAAGGACTGGGTCYACAAGTAGGAGGGACTACACAGGAGGGAAAGAACAAGATGGAAACTTCAGCAGAGGAAGCAGAAACCGGCATTTCAAAGAAAGACTGGTCATGTATGCTAGCTGTGAATRCTGTGCTTTCATTCCCCTTGCAAATTGCGTGATGCTCTGTAGAAGAAGGGATAATTTCTGTCTCAGAGGGGTAATTTGAAAGATGAAGGACTGTGTGAAGCATGTGCCAACTGTCTGAATGATGGGRAGGATTATACCCAGCACTAGAATGAGCACTCAGCTGTAGTTCAAATGAGTTGACTGAAGAATTAAAAAGATTAAGAAATACATGACTTTATGAAAGGATTTGTAATATGAAGAACTAAAGGGTTTAGCTCAGATCTAAGAGGTTTGGGATTTTTTTTCTTCTCTATTTTTTTTAAATATAAAGGATTTAAAATTCAAGTCAGGCRTGAATGTATATTAGTCTGCAATGAAAGCAGCCTTTTTTGGTAGAGGAAGACAGTCATATTTTTAAAATTATCTATATTTTATTGTAAAAATATTGTCATGTGCAAATACAAAACAGCTATTTGTGGATTAAGTAAACTTCTGCTGCTTTACATTCTTAATATAAAACAAAAAAAATTATACACCCTTCTTTTGCTTACCTGGATATTATGCAGGTTTTATGCATCTTGACATTTGGTTCAAATGCTTCAACCTAGTCTTACATGTAGAGAAGAGAATAATGWACTGCATGGGAGACAATGACTAAAATGAAACAGATGTCATCTAAAGTCATCCAAAACAAAAACTGCATAGATGTCCTGAATAATTTTTTCTTGCAAAATGTGTTCAGAAAGAGGTGTTTATGATGGAATTAATTTATCCTGCATAAAACCAAACAGTTAAAAATCCTTCTCTTTCACTCTTWTCCCCTGCACACAGTCATATTGAAGCCTTGCTTCAATTGCACAGTCCTAATGCTGAAATGATATTGCAGATTGCAGGARGCCAAACAGAGGAAAGAGKGATGCAGAATATTTCTCAATACAARTGCCAAATATAACCTTTAAAGGATAAAAAAAGCAAACAATAGCAGAGGTCAATGTTAGACCTAATCTACTTAGCTTTTTGTGAACTAGTGAAAAGCTGTTTCTGTGTTACAGATTTCTGCCATCCTAGATTTGCTGGCAGGTCAGGCTTGTGAAGATGTATGATCTTTGGCAGATATACCAGAAATTTTGAGTGGAAGCTAAATTGTGCTTCTAATACTGAGATTTACCTCAGATTKTTTTACAGCAAGTGGAAAGCTCAACTTTGTCAGCATGGCAATGTCACTACAAGGAACTCTGTATTGGGTACTCTAGCCTAGTACTGCATACAGAAAAACATTCCTTAAACAGCCATGGCTTCAATATTGGTTTAAAGTATTTATTTSTGGTATAACTCTCTTGATGCACTCCTCATTTTGGATACAGCTATACCACCATCTTGTGTTCCTCTTCCAAGACTGAGAACACAACACATAGAAAAGGCATTCCCTGAAAGCAGTAATGCCTGCTAACATGCATTGGCAGGATCTCCACATYTCAAKTGCCACAGCTTGTACACACCAGAAAAAACTTCAACAGGATCCATCATTCCYCCTCTCTTTTTCAAGRCTCAAACAATATTCAGTTTTGCTGTGCTTCCAGTTACCCTTCTCTCCTGACAGTAAGCAGCTTTTCTTCATGCACGTGGATGCATTGTTAGCCCTTACATTGGCTTTTCCAAAGTGCAACACAACAGTCACACCTGCAGGGTTGCTGTCATWAGTTTGGCATACACAGGATACAAAGTGGACAGATTGACTGAATATCTRAAAGCTAGACTCTCCAGCATAAAAAAGTTTGGGTTTTGGCTGATGTTTCAAAAAAATTATGAAATTTCTTTTTGAGAAAAAGGAGATTCAGTCATTAATTGTTAGGGTAGCTACATCATGCAGTGTGTGTTTGAAATTAATATATTTACCTAATTTATTTATCAGYTTATGCCATGATGTTAAGTATTTCATTTAGACATTAGAACAGTCAAGTGCTCAGTACTGGCAAAAAAGGAAAAAAAAAAAAGAAAACACAAAAACTGTGAGAAGRAAATGCAATACTCAGGGTATTTATTGTGAAGGTCCTAATAACAATGTGTGCATATAGGGATTTGTAGGGAAAAGACTGGGGTAAAATTAAAGAAAACTGGAAAGTTACAAAAATTGCAATCAGCATCCATGCTGTGCTTTCATGAGACAGGAATGTAAAAGTGCCTGCTAACAGTCAAAAATCTACYTGTCCCATGGCAGCATTTAAAACTTTTCTAACCTTCTCACAATATCTCATATTTTTTCTTTTTTTTTTTCCTAACCAAATTTCTGGGGCTTTTTTTTCAGTAAAATTAATGCTTGGTGGGAGTTTCTAGTCCCTTAACATCATCTGCATAGCTTTGGTTAAAAACGTATATCACTGTCAGAAACATAGATTGATTGGCATCTGGTAATGAAACTGCTCAGTTAAAGTGGAACTTTCTATGAAATTTCTTCCAGGTATCCTTTCTTTTGTGCCATTTTTTCCTTATCCTTTCCTTTATGCTGTTTTTTTTTTTCTCTTTGGAACAAATCCTGTGCTCACAAAAGGCAAGGAGTCAATGAGGATTTTTATTGATCAGCTATAAAAAATATTTTTATAAACCTGTGGAATATATTCCTCCTTTGAGTATTTGTTTAAAGTCTATTACATGTTATAGACTTTTAAGGTGTTCTTTGATTCCCTTCTGGTTCAGAATTCGTGGTATGCATCCTTGCTGTCTGATGTTGGTTTTGAGTACCGTTCTGTTATTTCAGTACAGGAGAGCCGGGGTGTGTGCTCACACCCATCCCAATCGAGCAGGTAGCAATTTGTGCTCAAAWCTGGAATACAAATAGAGCAGCAGCTCCCTCTAGTGCTTTTTTGGCCCTTTCTCCACTGATAAAGCACCTGGATAGCGGTGAAAAGCTCCTGTTAAACACACTATTCACTTTGCTCTCACAAGCATTCTGAAAATTGTGATTGTAAAATCAATATCTTTGTACCCTTCAAATGTATCTCATATATTTTCTTACTTCCATTTTTTTCTGAAGTCTTCTGAAAGAGAGACTGTCACATGCTGTTACCCTGCTCAGCATGTCTCTTCACTGACATTGAAATGCTGATTTTATGAAACAAAAAGAATTACTATGATAATAGGATGCTATGAGGTTGTAAGAACAGCATKTTGATCAGACTGCAGAACTGAGCTGATTGCTGTCTTCTGCCATAGCTGCTAACTAAAAGTCTATAGGATTCAGCAACACAGACAGAGTCCCCAGCAGACCACAGCTTGTTTTGCATTATGTATAATGCATTGACTTTCTAGATACGACACCTTTTTATTTTAAAAGCAAATCAAAGAATCACAGAATGAGTAGGATTGGAAGGGATCTCTGTGGGTTGTCTGATACAACCTTCCTGCTCAAGCAGGGTCATCTGAAAGCACAGGATTGTGACCAGATGATTCTTGAATCGTCTTCCAGCATCATTCTTCCAGCAAGGAAGACTCTACCACCTCTCTGGGCAGTCTGCTTCCCCATGCTGTCACACACACTGAAATGTACTGAATGTATCTGACCTTGGTGTCCTCAGCCTAAGGAGGTACCGGCCCCAGTTCTGCACTCTTCACTTAGGCAAAGTGCTCCTCTGGTCTTGGGTTGTGGAATTACTATCTGCCTCCTTTTGTGTAGTGTTCTGTCAAAAGAAGATAATTTACATTTCTGTTCTGCTGGGAGAATASCTGCCTGATGTCTGTCACTGTTGAGGTTGGGGGTTTATTTATGATTTTTTTTATTTGTAGCTTTAAATGAATCAGCAGGTATATCTATTTACATAGATGGGTTAGAGAACAGAAAAAAGAACTTTTACACATTTCTCCATTGAGGGTTAACTTTATCTTTCAGTCCTAATTTTCTCTGTCYCTACTGGAACTGTTATGACTGGAGGAATTCCATTTAGCTTATTTTTAAAATCAAAAGTTCTAAGCTAGAGTTGTGCTACAGGCTTGCAGCAGTATAACAAAATGTACTGGTTTGAAAGCAAAACCAGTGAGAGACTAGGTCARAAATACAATTTAACAGGAAAACTATAAAACAAATATAATAGTAAAAGGAACAAACTAAAAGACCCTTGGCAGAGTCAGAATACAACCTGACACCCTGTTCATTAGGGTGGTGGCAGCAGTGCAAATGAAGCAGTCTTGTTGAAGCAGTGATCCTGTAGAAAGATCTGGCAGCTCCTGTCCTCTGGGAATCCAGAGCTTTGTGCTGTCCCAAACTSCAGATTATATCCAGGTGGGAATGCTTGGCTCCTCCCCACTGGGCAGAGCATCTCACAATGGGCTGATRWCATTCYATGAGTCABACARTGGGTCCTTGATTGCCCATTAAGCAGAGACAGCTCCCGAGGGGAGTCACCTGTGAGTCATTAGGCAGGACATTGATGGGCCATTAACAGCAGATAGTCCTGAGGGAGGGGGCAGGGAAAACACTGCCCCACCTGGTTTCAACAGCTCATGAAGATGGGAATAGAATACATACTTTGGGCACATCTTACATTGCAACCTAGGACACAAAACAATTTAAAAGAAATTCTTTGAGATGAGTCTGACTTTTGCCCAGTTGTTCTTTAGCAGAAATKAAATGTTACCAGCACTGGTTTGTCAAGGTAAGAAACATGAGGACTGCCTGTTSTGGCCAAACAGAAACTTGTCCAATCTACCTGTGGCAGAAGTGGGAAAGAAACTTAGGGTGTGCTAAATCACGGGCTAGTAAACTGTAATCAGAATTATTCATTCCCTTAAACTGATACATTCAAAGCTAAACTATTSTTATCAACCAATAGATTCATTTCACAATTGCTATAGCTTTTGAAGCTCATAATTCAGTTTATCATTTACCTTTGCAAGAGGCTGAACATATTTTTTTATCTTCTCAAGTATTTTTGCTTAAAAGATGAGCTTTGTGTTACTCCCTAAAGTTTTAAATTAAAATAGGGTTTCATTTTTTGTCAGTTTTGCATGTCATGCAGTAGAGGAGTTCACTTGAACTTCTTCATTTAATTACATACACTTTTGGTGTTGTGATTCAATACATATGTCAGTGCCCTCGAACTAGTTATCTTAAGTAGCCAGCAGTTCACCTTGGAAATTTCATTTCCTCTGCCTCAGGAAATACTGTCATTTCTCTCCCAATATTTTGGAAGTGAATGAATGTTATCACTTAATTACAATAAAGAAAAAATCAAAGCAATGATAAGTGAAAATTGTCAGTAGCATTTCTGGTTTTCCTGGACCTTCAGCTGCTTCTTASAAGAATATTGGAAATGCTTACATTATAGTGTGGGAATGGCTTGGAAAGGTTGATCATATTGCTTGTTTCTATGCATTAAGTTTTTTTATCCATATCAAAATGTAATTTATTTCTTGTGTCCTATTGTGGCAGACATCATGTTTTCATCATTCTTTCCATTTGCTCTTTGGAATAGTTATACAATATTGCACATCTGCTCTGATGAGTTTCACGATGTTTGGCATTAAAATAAGCAGAAAAGCAGTGTCTTATTATAATGGGCAGGCCTCAAAGTGAAATACAGGGATAAAGTAACTGCACTGAGACACTTGCAGGCTGTTTTCTCTGAAATTACCTGGTTTTGAGATGCAACCAGTGCAATTTACTTGTTACCCATTTTATGCATGGACTGTGAGATTAKGTAGACTTCTTCAACAATCTCATCTTTGCAGAAATGCAGAGGAACTATAAAAGTTAAGGGAGGAAAATACATTGTAAACCCCAGTAATTTCACCATTTGGAGCTGTTTCCCTTTAAGCACCTGTGTTTCTATTCCTGCCTTGCCTGTAGAAATAACATCTGAAACCTGTTTGCAATTTTGGAAAACAATCAGGACACATTTTCAGTTCTTTTCTTATTCATACAACTCTACTTTCTGTGTGCTTTGCTTCTCTCAATTACACAACTTGATACTAGGAAAAAGGAAACCCTGCTCAAGTGAGGTTCAAAGTGGCAGATGTGCAAAATTCTCATTCAAAAGCTAGAAACTGCTGGTAGAATAATTCTTCAACTGTTGTTAATTTAATTGCTTCTCCACTTTCAAACCAATGCTGCTGGGTTGTTGTTTTTTTCTCTGTAGAGATTTCAGAGTAGATTGTACAACTATATTGGTGTAGTGAAACTGTGGAAGAAAAGAGACTTTGGGTTAGGGAAAAAAAGTATTGAATAAAAATATTTTCTGCTGTACACTTGTTTTACTAGTTTTTAACACAGAAAAAAAATGATGGAAATATAAAAATATTAAATTGATGTCAATTTTTGAAAAACAGAAGCACTAAACKGGTAATGCAAAGGCTGTGGCATAGTCAAGAATGCAACCCAATGCCTCAAGTTCTTGACTATCTTAGTCATGAGACATTCTTGGGATTTTTAAGGATATGTTTGTTTTTCAAAACTGTGCCAATTTTTCATCCTGTCAAAAATTATTTRTTTATGCACAAACCATATCTGTGAKATTGGGGATGATGGCAGACACAACATGAAGTTCTTCCTGTGTCTGCAGCAGTTTCAGTTGTGGAAAAACAGTAAAAGAAGCATGGTACATGATGTCAAATGCAAAGGGAGAAGTTGTTCTTATTTTTGACTCCTGCAGGATTTCTGAATTCTCCAGGAATCCTGGGTTCAAGGACTCAACAAGGCAGGTTTACAGTGTTGATGTTATGTCTAGGCAGTGCCATCATACTTCAGTCCCAGTTCTGGATTGCCAGCTTTATTATGTATATCAAAGTAAAATTTCTGCCATTAACTTCAGAAATCAGAGTGGAGTGAGATCATAGTGAAAACATCATKACTGTATTGATCTTATTTTTAACATAAATTTGAAGTGACAATTCATTTCAAAATATCGTGAATGTACTTTTGTCTCTTTCAATGTAGGGAAGAAGGAGGGAGTGAAACACCTGAGATGTTTCAGGTGGCYTCCAAATTTTCCTAGTATCTACACTAAGACAAAAGCTGCAGAGGGTAAATTGTACTTTTAGMAAGCCCCAGGGAGTTGCTTTTGTGCCCTGTCTGTTTTACATCCAGGTCAATCAGGCTAAGTGACTTACTTGAATATATTGTAATCTTATTAACACAGTCAAATGTTTCTTACAGCCATCATGAGTGGTTGTTGTTCATATTGCATTATGTGAAAGCTTCAACTCAAAGAGAGTAACTATGCTAATTTGTAAATTTAATTGAGTCTTAGTTCATAAGTTCTTGTACTTTCTGTGTTCTGTTCCACCTACCAAACTTAAAAATCTCATTGAGGGCATGCTTTTTGACAGATTATGCCTAAAAATGGGGTATTTCATGTCCCAATTTTTTTTTCTCAAACATATTTTTCAGTGTTTCTGTCCTAAATGTTCATTTGATCAAGAAGTTCCTTTTTCAGTGTTGAATTTTTGGATGAAACATATGTGTTCAAGTAAAAACTTGCAATGCTAATAAAACTAGAAASTTAATATTCTGGGGAATTCTGTCTTTCCTCAATTTCACTTACTGTAGTCCCAGGTTAAAAACCTATCTGTTTACTCACACCAGGAGCTGCTTCTACATCGAGACTTGTGCCTTGAGTCAGTGGAAAGAGTGAGCATTTTAAAATGCTGCAGAACAAGAATGTTGTTCATAGCAGAAGGAACTTATATTAACATTGAAATGGATTTCATTTCTGCTTTCTCTGACTGACCAATTCACTTGAAAATAAGCTGCTGGTTTTCAAAATTCAAAGATTTAAAAACTGACTTTTTTCTTCCACTGTGCCAGAAAAAAAGAAATAATGAAGTTACAGAAGATAATTTATTGTACACTCAAATAAAAATCAAAAACCTTTTACATCCYCACTGCTCTTTAAATATAGATATGCAAACATAAAATTAGTTAAATTAAAATGACCTTCTGATGCATATTTTTCCATATAGGGTCCTTCTGGACTGAAAGGAATCCTGGATTCATTGAACAAGCATTATAATGAGGTATGGAGATTTGATTTGGTATCTTAGTGGGTTTATGACTGAGTAGTATCTAAAGTAGAAATGACTACAGTTTTGATCCCTGTAAACCACATTCTAAATTAATTCAAAAGGTAAATTCTTTCTTGCTCCCCTTCTGAATCCCTTTACAAGTTTCAGTCCACGCTCCAGTCACGTGTAAAGGAATCCTGCTGTGTCATCTGTCTTGCAGCCATGTGTCTTGCCTCCCATCCATCTTCTACTTACTTGTTTTTGACTGGTAAAACTCAAAAAGGAGGTGTGTGGACCACCTAAAAGTTAGTGTAAAGCACCAGCTCCCCATTTCTAAACCTAATTGCTTCAAACTGCACTTGATGTTTCTTTCTTGACCAGCTCTGTCATGATKCTAATAGTAAAATAGAATGAAAAGGAGGCATAATTTTGAAAAGATCTSCCAGCAGTCCTTGAGAATTGTCCTTATGTTTGTATTGTGGACTAATAAAAATGCTGTGTCAATTATAAAACCACCTGCAGCTAAAAGAACTTAAAAGAAAAAAAAAAAGTTAAAATTGAATAGGACTGTGTTCAATTTGACAGAGCTTCTACATTCTCACTGCAGGTATTTCAAGTCATTTAAGCTGTGGTAGTGTCTGTCATTGTATGAGAATAGAGAAGTTTGCTTAATTGATTTGGGAGTGAGTAACCTCTCTGATCAGAAAACTGTTTCATTCAAAGATTCATGATGCACTATTACAGCATTATTTCCCCAGTACAGGGGCTAATGTGTGTATCACAACTTAAGTCATGCAGGTCAAGCCTGGAGGGAATTAATTTCTTTTAACATTAGAATATATTAACTATAAAGAGCATCTGTATTCAGGGTATTTTTCTTATATAACATTCCCAGGTGAGTGCTCAAGTCTTTCCTTGAACAGGGACTCTGGAGTCAAAGTCATGTCAAATATACTTTCCAGCTGCTTTTATGACTGAAGTGATTTCTCTGATATTAATTCTGGTATTTAATCTATTCCAAATCAGTATATCACCTTAGAAGCATATATTAGGAATTAAGCACAAGCATTTTATGCCTAGACATTTCATTTCTGTATTTGTTCTCCTGTTTCATATCTATGTGTAGAAGTTTTATATATTTTGGTTTTCACGTTTGGTTTCTTTGTCTGTTTCATTTTCCTGCCAAAGAGCTTTCACTGATATCAGCACTGTTTCCTCTATTGATACCMTATTTATTATAACTCATTCCCCACCTCTGCCTTATCAGTCTCTTTTATCCTGATGGTCCCTTTAAGGTTAATTCTGCAGGAGGAAATACAGACAGTGGCAATCATTAGGAAATGGCACACATCTGTATCCCAAAATCACGTTTCTTATAATTATATAGCTCTAAGTGTTCTTAAGGTGGCTTGTATTTCTTAATTAACAATATTCTGGAAAAAAATGTAGAGCAGCTGGCATGTGTCTATAAATTAATTAKCTTTTAAATCCTGGATCACTTACCAACTTTCTTCTTCCTTCAGCTGTCTAGTTGGAAGATTCTTTTTAATGACTCTGTCATGAGCAATTAACTGTTCAACAGGGAATTTCTGTTTGATTCCAGATGAAAGAGGAGTTGGCTTTCTGATTCAAATAGAAGGTTCTAAATATGCAAACTTTAACTAAATATTCAGACCCTCCTAGAGTCAACTTAAGTCTCCAACAACAAATGTATTAATTTCTATACATTTTATGATGGGAATGAGATATTCCCATCAAGGGCAAGACAAAGAAGTCTTCAAAGAAAAGAGCAGCTTCCCTGCTTTGCCATTGATTCACTTAGGCAGATGTTTGTTCAGTAACTTGTCTTTTCTCCATGCTGTTTCCCAGTATGACAAAAAACTGATTTTGTCCACAGCATCTTGGAGACATCAAGAAGTCTTTCACACATTCCAGTATTGAATTTACAATGTGCCTCCATTTTTTTATTCGTAAAATTATATTTGAGTGATACTCTGAGGTTTTTGAGATTCCTTACAGCACAGGAAATGGTGATGTTATTTTCCAAAACAAAAACAAAAAAAAAAAAAAAAAAAAAAAAAAAACCACACCCAGAAAATGATAGGATATTTGTAGGGCTTCTTTGTGTTGGTATTTCTAGGAACCATAAGAAACTGATACCAAGAAATGTGATGGCTCTTAAGACCCATCATAATTAACAACGTTTTTTTCTGTTTCTCTAATTTATCTGTTTCTTATCAGATTATTTGCAATTTTTCTGATTGCTGTATGGTAATTTCTGATTGCTGTAATAAGTGTTGGCAATTGCTCAATGCATTTAAATAATTTATTGCAACTAGGATTTTTCTGGGTCAGCATCAATCACTTTATCAGAATGATTTTTAGGGAGGCTGGAGTGCTAGCCTTTAAAAGCATAATTTACTTGATCCATGYATACAGTGAAAGAGCACTATAAATACAGTTGCTGATTGCAGCAGCAAATTGTGCAGAGCAGCAAACCAAGATCAGCAKTCTTTCTTTAATGAAGGTGAGAGGAACCTGCCGAGTTTAAGCAGYAGCATTGATCCTTAATGGGGTGGGAGACAGTGCTGGGGCATTGCTTCCCTCATTCTTCCTGTGTGCCTGTTTTTACTCCTGRCTATTTTTATATYCCTTCTTGTTATGTCTTCTGCATTTTCAGYGTAAATCAGATGCTTTGCATGTGTTCAATAAATGCATTTTGTTCTCTTCTTTTTGCCAAGAAACTAGTTCTGCCCTGTTCTGWGTGTTACACTCCATCAGAGATGGATAAGTGATGCCTTATGATTTGCATTTATATACTCTCAGACCTCTGTTATCCTTTGCTTGGGTTTTCAAGGCCTCTGCTTGTCATCCTTCTTATTTACCAGTTTTCCACACATAGACATCAGGTCATTTAGCCAAACTTGCTTCTAAATATCTTTGGAAAGGGCATATAGATCAGTTTAATCAAAAATGTTCTCCAACACATAAAAAATTAAACCAAAACACAAAGAAATTGAAACTACAACACAATCTAGTCAGGAAATTCTTCAAAATAATTATAATTTGTAGTAATTTTAGATTATTATGGGGTAAAAATAATTATTAACTTTCTATTTTTTTGTTTTGCTTTGGAGTATTATACTTACACTTGGTTGTAAAGAACAAATTACCTATTAAACTGCAAAATACATGAGTTGTTATTTGTCTAATAGCCTTTTCCCTTTTTTAAAGTTTTTTGCTCCATATATGCAAAAAAAAAAAAAAAAGGCACAACACAGTATAAATCATAATTTGTACTGTACTCATGGTGACAGACACCTGGATTCTCAGTAGTCAACTACTTTTCATCAATACTCAGGTATCTGGGTATCTGCCTCTTCCTTTGAAGCTGATTTTGGTAATTAGTGTACTAACAGTGTTACAGACCCTAAACACCAAGGAGAATCCATCAGGAAATTAGAATTTCTAAAATAATCATAGATTTTTTTTTCAATTTATATTCAGTTACCATCTTCTGAAAATATTATCACAGTGTAAATGGCACAGGTATTCATTGTGATATTTTCCCATTTTAGAGCTATGGAAACTGGAACATGGCAAGGGGAGCTGGCTTATTCAGGGCTCCTGCTCACCCCAGTGGCATGTGTTCTAGGACTGGGATTCCCTGGGTCTTGACTGGAGCTCATTTTTCAGGGTTATTGGGGTTTWGTTTCTTTTTCCATTGTCATTGCAAMAAAACATGTTCCCTTAGGATGTCTGGCTGTGTGAAAAGGAAACCATTTGCTTTTGTGATTTATTGTGTCTTTACYTTGTACAGAAGAGTAAATAAATGCAGTGCAATAACAGCTGAGCAAGTATACAACCTGAATCTCTGCTCCTGAAGTCAGTCTTCTTTGAGAAGCAATGTGAGGGAGCCTGTTCCATCTCCTTTGTCTTATACTGTAGTAGTCTTAAATTAGTTCTACTTTTTTTTTTTTTTTGCATTTCATGGTGCTCCAAAGTAAAAGGCTTATGGTTCTTTTTCACAGCAGTGGGGTTTTTTGTTCTTTTCTAACATACTTGAGGAATGTACTGTAACAAGGAGCAGAAAAATATATTCTTTGTGTTGAACTTAAAAAAATCATAGATTTGCATAGCAATAGTCAACGTAGACATTTCCCTTCTATGCCTYTGTTCATTTTCTGCTAATGTGGCAGGAGTGTGAGGGTGAGATAAAGGATGTGTTCTGCAATACACTACCTAGCTGTATTGCACAGGCATTTATTATTACTCCCTTTCTAGCAGTAAATTAGGACTTCTGAATTTACAACTGGTAAATTACAATAAATTGTTATGGTAAATAAATTGTTACTGGAAGWAAATAGTGACATTTTCTGATCTTTGTGGTGATATTTCTTTCCAGAGTGATACAAGACTACTAGGAGTTCTTGGGACCCCTGGATTTAAAGGCCAGAAGGGAGACATTGTAAGCATTTGGGGTGAATTTGGAGAAGTTTCAAAGTGCCTACCCAACCTGTCCCTGCCACCCTGCTACCCTGCCAYCGTGCATTTTATTTGATTTATCCTAATGGGCTTTGAAGGAATAGATTTTTGAGATGACTGGCACTTTAATCTGTGTAGTCCAATATCCAACTCATCATGCTATCCTGCAGTACCAGCATGTGATCCTCTCTCCTCTAGTAWAAATAGAAAGGGGAAATGCTGAAAGAATTATGTATGGTTTTCTAGAATGCCATCTGAGAAGTCAAATGAGCTGTCCTGCCAGTTATGTGAGAAAGACTCTGAAGAAGTTGAAATTCAGAAAATATTTTGGTTGGTAAATAATGAATATTTAAAGCAGTYTCTCTGTAACAAGGAGGCTTTCTATTCCAAAATATACTCATAGACAGCCTCTAAAAATTACATGGAAGTCAAATTCTGAATCCACACCATATGGCACTATATTGTTATAGTTCTCTGTCCCGTATAAACAGCTCACCATATTTTAACAATTGCATGCCTTTCAAACTTGAAGAAGAGAAAAGTRCTCTGGATATGTGACAGAACTGACAACATTTTATTGAGAAGCCTGCAGATCTGCTACAGAAAATAGTCATTTAAATTCATTTGCAGATGTTTAAGATTGATTTCCATTGGAACAATGGTTRATAGTTCTGTGGCCCACACAGAACAAAGTACCATTAAAGAAGAGGAGGGGGTTATTTACATTTGCCAGAATATAAAGAGTTTTAATTTAATTAATTTTGTTAAAAGGGTCAAAAAGGAGAATTGGGAATGACTGGTGCAAAAGGAGAAAAGGTGAGTTGATTCCTTACTTCTGTGCTCATGTGTTTACTAGAAGTTGATGCAATGTAATGATGATTAATGAAATCTTGTAAAATATACAGGAGATCAAGAAAAAATATTTGAGCATGGGAAAAGTTGTCAGTCTCTCAATGTCATTAGTAATTTATTCAAGCCTCTCCTTGGGAGGGTATTTACATATCCAAGTAACTTTCCCTGTTCTATCAGCTCACAAATTCCTTAGCTTTAAAAGCATTCAGACTTTTACTTAATACCATTTTAAAATTATTTTATATATGTTTATGACCAGAGGCTGCCTCATGAATTARGTGCCAGTCATACCTTTCCAAGTTATGAATGTGATCTTCAATATCTATATGAAAAAATAAGAARCTTTAAATTATTAAAATATACAAATCAACATTCTAATTTAATATACTTTAGTTTAAGCATGAATTTTACAGTATGATTTGGGAGGTATTATTTGGGAACAGGTGTGTGTTTTGCTTTTCTAGGAACTTGTGTTGTACATAGTTCTACTGATTAATAGGTGTTTTGCCATTCAGCTGTGAGGCTTTTTGGTTTCTTTAGTCATATCTATATAAACAGTTTTCATGCAGACAGAATCATTATTTTTACTCCCTTGATATCACAGATTTATGATTTTTTTTTGTGTTATAAAGCATGTGTGTTTCAGAATCTTTCGGAWTTGGATGCATGATCACTCTCTTTAGTTCATGTTCCTGACCCTCTCTTCTGCTCCTGCTTGAAAGGATCATAGATGTCATGGTCATGATACTAAATCAACATCCTTTAAGTAACTTTTGTAGTTCATATTTTAGTCCGTATTTTAGACAGGTTTGAAATTGCCACATTTGCCAGGACTCTTCAGCAAAACCAGGCATATGTGTCATTTACCATATTAAATGAATCTCTTAACCTCCTTTCTCCTTTTCCTCAGGGAGAGCCTTCTGAAAAAGGGGACAAGGGAGACCCAGTAAGTATAGCATGCTTTGAACTGCTGTGAATAATGTACATTTGAGATTACTTTCCTACCATATTCATTCTGTAATTCTTTCTTTGTAGATGTTCATTAGATGCAGGGATTATGTGGGATAGCATATGTATTGTCTACTTCTTACGTATACATCAAGGTCTCCCAGGTTATAAATAAGAACCAGAGGTGCCCTGGTTTTCAGCATTCTGTTCCTGGTACTGTCCATATACTAAACTGAGTTTAGAGCACCTGCCTTGTTTTTTATTCCATGAAGGTTCTTTCTTTCAGCTGTTTCACAAAGTTTTCTGTGGCCTGAACTGTACTGTTTTGGTGCCACCAGACTGGCATTTAACATCAGACTGTCAGACTGTTCTCATACAGCCATTTTATGTGTGCATAACTTTTTCTTATTTTGAGGCAAATTTTCTGAACACTCATTCTGCAAGAGTCTCTTTACCTGTGTTACATATTTATAATTAATTATTGTCATCTACTGTGATATTTGACAAAATCTAGTTATGTTTTTTAATATAAAACTCAAGGTTGCTGAGATATTTGTRGTTAACATATGATAATAATCAGAATAAGTCCTACTGTAATAATGTGTGGGTTTGGAGSTRAATACTGGATACCAGAAGAGATGTAGTGATGAAGAATAGGATTTTGACTGGAAATGCTCTTAAGGAAATGAAATGTTTTCAAACATTTTTCCTTTAAAACATTGGGAAAACTTGCAAAAAATTAGGTTGCAAGGGGAATGTCTTTCAGAGTTTGGAAAAACCATCAGAAATTATTTCATATTTTCTCAATATTTAAGTTTGCAAACTGTATTACAATATTTTAAGGTAGCAAATTAAACTCTTCRTTGATCCTACTTAAATTTCTAACTCCTTATGGATGTATTTACTATTTCTAGGGAGAGACTGGAATGGAGGGATCAAAAGGAAATAAGGTATTTTTGGACTTGTGCATACTATATACATTGCCAATGTACATAGCTGATACTGGGAGACATAGCAGTAAACTTGATTTTTTTTTTGTTTTCTCTAACAAAATCATTAGGGTGAMATGGGAGATCCTGGACCACCTGGTCTTATTGGAAATCCAGGATCACAGGTAAGTGAAAGTTTTTTCATCCAGTAACAGTTGTATTCTATGCTGTTTATAAGAGGACTCTGAAGCTATCATTATTAATACATTAATACAGCTAGTATTAATGGGCAAAGAATGCAAATAGATTATATCAAAAGTTTGTGCTTGGATCAAGGCTATTTTAGATCAAATTTACATTTTACATGTAGTTCTTGTTGCTCTCAGTGTCACTCAGAAAGGAATATTTAAGCAACACTCAAGTGTTATTTTGTCACTTGAAAATATGAGCACCGATTTTGCAATTAGAAATCCACTGGTAGCTGGGTGTATTCTATTTAACATTAGTGAGGCAGGGAGTAACCACTGCCAGTAAGGTTCCTTTGTTTAATCCTCCAAGACAGCAGGTAATGTTAAAGCAGTCATGGCCTTGCTTTGAGTCTATCCTCAYAGGCAAACCTCAGGAAGAGTGGGCTGGATGAGTGGACAGTGAAGGGGATTCGGAACTGGCTGAACAGCAGATACCAGAGGGTCATGGCACAGGGTCTAGTTGGAGGCCTGTCACTGGTGGTGGTGTCCACCAGGGTTCAATACTGGGCCCAGTCTTGTTTAACTGGTTCATCCAGGACTTGGATGAAGGAGCAGAGGCCTCCTCAGCAAGGTCCGTTCAACACAAAGCTGGGAGGAGTGGCTGATATCCCAGAGGGCTGTGCAGCCCTTCAGAGGGACCAGGGCAGGTTGGAGGGATGGGCAAAGAACTGTCTGAAACTCAACAGAGGAAACTGCAGGGTCCTGSACCTGGGGGAGAATAACCATAGGGGACACTTGCTGGAAAGCAGCTCTTTGGAGAAGGACCTGCAGACCCTGGTGGACAACACCACGACCCAGCAGTGCTCTTGAGGCCAAGAAGGCCAATGGKGTCCTGAGGTGCATTAGGAAAACCATGGTCAGCCAGGTGAGGCAGATGATCTTGTCCTTCTGCTCAGCCCTGGTGAGGCCACATTTGGAGTGCTGTGTCAGTTCTGGGCTCCTCAGTACAAGAGGGACATGGAGTTCCCAGAGCAGGTCCAGTGGAGAGCAAAAATGACTAAGGGATTGGAGCATCTCTCTTACAAGGAAAGGCTGAGGGAGCTGGACCTGTTCAGCCTTGAGAAAAGTCARCTGGAAGGAGACATCACAGATTATATGTGTCTAAACATTGGTGTTGAGGTTTCCAGGCTCTTCCCAGTGGTGCCAACCACTGGACAAGAAGCAATGGGGAGAAACTGATGCACAGGAAGTTCCACCTGAACATGAGGATGGGTGACTGAGCAATGGGACAAATTGCCCAGGGATGTTGTGGAGTCTCCCTCATTGGAAGAAACTGCAATGTGCTCTAGAATGACCCTGCTTGAGCAGGAAGGTTGAACCTACTGTGGTTGCTTCCAACTTCACCCATTCTGCAATTGTGTGATTATGTGAAGAAAGTAACACAGCACAAATGTGCTTGAGAATCTCTGATGATGCCTTGAATTGTATCAAAGATAGAATTAGAAACTAGTAAATCTAACTGCCACCCAACACTATTAATGCTGGATGCTACCTGAATTTTAGWCTGTGAAAAGGCCCTGTGAGAATGGATGTGGCTATAGAAGCCATAAAATTGTTGTCTTAAAAATGATTCTTGAAATATTGATCTATTCTTTTGTTATGTCATTCCCTTTAGATATTCCCTTTGTATTTACTTGTAATTGCTTTATATACATACTGTGGATTTTGTATATCTCAGTCCACAAGAATTATTGAACTAAATGTTAGACTAAAGAAGAATGAGCAAACTCTGTACTTCTCACTCCATGTGGAAGATAATTCTTAATGCCTGATGTTTTAATATCTTTATATATGAATGCTTTACCCCATATTACAATAGTTGATTGACTTTYACCTCAGGTGTATATTATATCATTTCACAGGGACTACAAGGCCCTCCAGGACCTGTTGGACCCAGGGGACTGCCAGGAGAAGTTGTATGTATTGTGCCATTTCTCCAGCTGTAGCTGTGGTGCATGAACAGTTAACCAGTGAGGCAGTGCCACAGAAGTTACCATAACTGCTCCTTTTGTGGSTGGTACTGTAGCTATCAGGTGTTGAAGCACAGTAGGATGGGTGCCTCCCTCAACAGACCATTACCCTGAGTTTCAGTAAACCATCTATATCCTGCTTCTGATGCTGTTTGACAGCCTGGAGTGCATCTGGACATTGGGGTCACTGAAATGAGAGCTTTATGATGTCTCCCTTGTTCCCCTGTTAGATTTATGTTATGAGGCTTCCCATTCCAGAAGGGATATCATTGCTTGGTTGGGATAGTTAAGCAACAAGTGGTCTTGGTTTGTGTTGTGTACCTGCTTGCAAGTTACCAGGCACAGATGATACTGGGCAAGGCACCYCAGAGAYGTRGTGTGCTTGTGGGTGTGAAACTGGYKGGTTGGGACTGTCAAGCAGGGGTACTTGTCAGCAGAGTTGGAATGTTCCTGTACTTACTGCACTTCTGGGTGCCAACTGATTGGGCAAGGTGATGGGGACCTCCTTCATGGGAGCTTCCCTGTAACAATTATGCCACTAGGTAACAGCCTGATGGGTCTCCTGGCTGGTTGGGATTTCTCAAAGTGGTAGCACCTACCCCAAGGTCCAGCATAACTTTGACCCTTGTGCCTCTGGGCAGGAAGAGCRAGGGTAAAATGTCAATCCAGTCTGGATTCTCTAGGAAACATCTTAAACTATTAATCACMATTATAATAAACTTGAAAGTGTCCTGGGCATTTGATTTGATACCCACATACAGCAGAAGCCTCTCCTGGAGCAGTGGCTGCCTGTCTCCCTTCCAAATTATTGTACAATCCCTCTTTCAGCATGTAGATAACTATTTTCTGCCTAATTCCCTGTGTTTCAGCCCACAACACTTGTGCTGTCACATAACCTAACAAGTGGCACCTACCCCCTCTTCTTGGTCCTTGTACCTTCCTTCTATAAACCATAAAATGGCTTCTAAATAACATTTTGGAGGTAAGGGTGGTTAGATCCAAGAAGTGGATCAAGAAAAGCAGACAATAAAAAGCTTAGCTTTAGCCAACAGTTCAGCCACTCACTTGAAAAGGACTGGGATTTYGATCATTACTCTGTGTGTGTGGTTTTGGTTTTTTATCTTTTTTCTACCAACAGAAGCATCTAGAAGCTGATGTTGCTGCTTTTTCTCTTAGGCCTTGCTACACGTGCCCTGAGACTATATTGTGGAAGGAGATTCTTATTTTGAACAGACTTTTAAGCCATGTACTTTATTTATATTAAAATACCCTTCTGAGTGGTACAGAGCTGACAGAGATTTTATTGGTGACTTAAAAAATCTTAGGGAGATAAGCAAGGTGACCAGTAGAATACAGCCCTTGACAAGGGACAAAAACTCTAACTATGCATGTAGTCATTTTATACTATGTTACTTATTGACCTTTTTTTTTTATATCTCCTTCTATTCAGTTGAGACATATGTTTYTTCAGATGTGTCTGATTTAGCTATCAGCTATTCAAAAGTTCATAAGCCTTATCTASTGTGCTTCTTTTTATGTATGTCACCAATCCTACTGTGAAAGATAACAAAATACTAATTTCTCTCTTGCTTGTGTTGCCATCATCCTACTTGAGTTCATAATTGCTRCTTTTGAAACTGCTGTTCTGATGGATCTTTGATCAAGAGAACATTATGAACAGATAAATACTAATTACAATATATGTAACTCCTAGATATAGATGATCCTGAAGACTCCTATCTGTGCACAGAATTTTAGTACGCAAAAACATAAATGTAAAGGTAGCAGAGAGACATTGTGCTTAGCTATAAGCTCCTTGGTTTTTTATCTTCTAAAGATGAAACATTATAGATTAAAAAAACATAATAATTCATTTTATGCAGTATGATGACAATTATGAAAGTTTGAAAGTTGTTTTACATTAACTTACGTCATCAAAGAGAGTCATGTAGCGGATAAGAATTACTTCTTTTCCTAAAAAAACACTTTAGTTTGGTCTAACCAAAGAAAAGATAAATTTGGGAAATCCTTAGAAAAGAAGAGAGAGAAGAGAGGCTGTATGTATTTTATGCCAATATCAAAAGTGGATAGAGTAGGCCATGATCATTAAACATAAATTTCCATTTCCATAATGATTTTGTGTTGGTATAAGCAGAATATTCTTCATTAGGGTACTTTTTTTTTCTTTCTTATGCTTTTAGTTTGGATGACTGTGTGAAACAAGTAGCTGTCTGTCTGTMTTAAGTACAGGATGCAGCAGAGAAAGCAAACACAGCTGCTGARCATTCACTGCTGGCATGAAAATGTCATCTGTCATATGTCAGCGTGCACGAAACTGTGTTTTACACTGAGAAGAAAAATTAAAATAGTATATGTTTCCTTGTCTTTTTCTTAGAGTTCATTTTTCAGTCCAGCTTGTCTCTTAATACTTTGATTTTACTGTTCAGCTTGGGCGATYTTATCCTTTACTGTGAAAATTACTGGTGTTCTTAACAAAATGCTAGACTAAATAGTTGGCTGAATAGCACTGAAGAGTCATGGAAAAAGTTTTCTGTATTTGTTGTAGTACAGTGAGAGCACTCAATTAAGTTTCACTTATTATTTAAATAGTTTCTATTTAGATTTTAATCTTTTTCATTTRTSTTCATTTCTCTGCATTTATAAAAGTCCTTCATGAAAAAGRCAAGGGAAAATACTGAAGTYAAAATCAGAATGTGAAAGATGAGAAGATTTAGAMAAAAGAAAGGCTGGAACATCCTTYATTTACTGAAAACGTTTGACTGTCCATGATGTATCTAAAACATTTAAAGGGATTCATTGGATTAACTAATGTGAAGGAGTAGGAATTCACAGAGGCTTTTAAGATACCAGTTTGAATAATTAACTAGTACAAGAAATCATGCAGCCCTCCATGGGCAAAAAAGATGAGACACTTACTCAAAATTCAAGTTTTTATGTGCTACTGCCTTCCTTGAAAAAACAGTTGGTTTCAAGTCTTGGAATTACTTTGAAATAGAAGAAATAAACCTTTTGGTCTCTGCCATTCTCCCTTGATAGGGTCCAGAAAATAATCTTGATTGTTGCATTTTAATATAAAGAAAAATTATTAATATATTTAATTAAGGAAGCATTCATTAACTTATGGTCTTTAGCATTTGCAGTCAATACTAATGCACAGTAAATATTCCAGTGTAAACTAATTTTCATCTGTATTTTTATATAACCTTTAATGGAATAGCTATAAAAACATACAGTTAYATTTTTATTAATTCCAGGGCTTACCAGGAGATCCTGGGGTGCCAGGAAACCCAGGAATTAAAGGAGACAAGGTATGTTTTARGTGTTTTTAATTAAACTTGATTTGTTAAGGCATTTTAAATTTTCACTTCAAGAGTAACCTTCCATTCTTCTGTAATGCATCTGTGTGGCTGCTGYATTAAGTGATTTTAAAATGTACCAGCAGCAACCTCCTGTGTCTTGGAGAAGAAACATCTCTGCATTTGGAGATGGTTCAGGCCAGTTTGGCAACCCAGTTGCTCTTTAGATGAATAATTTAAGTAATATTTCAAAGAGGCTGGACTGTKCCCTTACATTAAATCTGTGCTGTGCAGAAATGCCAGTTCAGTTCAGGTCCTGACTACAGAACAACCTTTTCAGTGCAGTGTCCTACCCAGACTAATGTGTAAAATCCCACTTCACAGTCAGACATATTCATCTTGGCACAGCTCTAGGGCAGCTACACTGGCTCAGATGCAAGCCAAGGCTGGATCTCCTTAGGRCATTGTATTTTGCTGTGTAGAAATCCCTTAGTTAGAATTCAGCTGCACCAGCAAGAGCCAAAATTTCTATGTGTATATACTGAATGTAAAGGAGGAGAAAAAGGGGATATACAGGTGTGCTCTGAGCTGTGTGATGTGTTGTGGTATTTATACACTGTGGGATACAAGGGAAACCAATAAGCTCCAATCTGAAGAAGTGAGCTGAAAGAGAGGCAAAAAAATAACTGGAACRAGGACAAAAATGTACTCACCTTGCAAAGTGGGAAGTGGTGGATTCRGAAAGAAATGCAGAGGATGTTGCAGGAGCCTGCAAAAGACAGGAGGAGGGCAGCATAATAAGAGGCACAATTTAACTGCATGAGCAGCAGGAGTTTGGAGATATGGAACAAGAGACACTGCATGTATTGAAATACAGAACCGAGGTATAAAGAGAAACACACTGAAGACCCCAGGTTTAGCACTAGTGGTTGATRGCTGGGGAGAGACAGCTGCTGTTTCAGCTGTTGCTATGAATTAGTTGGCAGGGTTTAATGACAACCTGCATATTAGGAGCCTGGGGAACAAGAAATGTAGATCAGATGCATTGCAAGCAAGGAAAACCAAGAGAATACTAGTTATTATTAATGGTTATATGATCCATGTCTCCAATTCTGTCACTTTTTGAAGGAAAATATAAGGTTGTGGTTTTTTTTTCCTCAATATTTTCTCAAAGTACTGGCACTTTCTATGATAAAATTGATAATAATTAGACGTTTTTTCATAGGGGAAAGTTCTCATGTTTCAATTAATGATTCAAATTTATTTTGTAGGGTGACCCTGGTGGAATTATGGGACCACCTGGACATCCAGGTCCTAAAGGAGATATGGGGCCTCCTGGACCAAGTCTGCCTGGAACACCAGTAAGTTCATAATCTGAAAAGACTTTCCTGACTTTATTTTCTGCAGGGGCAACTAGGAAAGAATTCTCACTGTGCAATGAAAGAAATCACATAATGGTTCGTGTTGGAAGATACCTTAAAGACCATCTAGTTCCAACCCTGTGCTGTGGGGAGATACATCTCCCTCTAGACCAGGTTGCCATCCAACCTGGTCTTGAACACTTCCAGGCATGAGGCATCCACAGCTTCTCTCAGCAACTTGTTCCAGTGCCTCACCACCCTCACAGTAAAGAATTTTGTCCTAATACCTAATATAAACTTAGTCACTTCCAGTTTAAAGCCACAAAGCAAGTATTTTTATTGTAATTTCAAAATCGAAATATATTTTACAGTGGTATTATAAGTGCACTACAATATAGTCTAGAAATGGTGTAAGTATCACACATGATCCTAGTGACAATGGCACTAACAAGGAAGGCAGGTAAACTTGTCATAGTTTATTTCTAAGGGCTAGCTAATTTTGGCCATTAAATTAATCTAGTCTCTTGGATTTCAAAACTTAATTTGTTTTTTTCTTCTTGGATTTTTCGTGTTTTGTTTTGTTTTGGGTATCTTTTAGGGTCCCTCTGGTGTTCCTGGAAACCCAGGTCCAAGGGGGCCAAAGGTATGCAAAATACATTTCTTTTTTCTGAAAATATTTTTTTAAAAGATAACRTCATAGTTTACATTTTCAGAGCTGTTGTGATGGAAAGCCTTGTACCTTTCACAGGGAGAAAGAGGACTACCTGGTGTCCAGGGAGCACCTGGGGAGATGGGGCCCCCTGGAATAGGCATTCAGGGATCACCAGTAAGTAAACCAATGCCCAGAATTTGGGCTTCTCACTGTCCATCACTGAGCAACTGCAATAGGCAAACAAAGCATAATAAAAAGCCATGGCCTCCCTTCTGGCCTGACTCACAACTCCCAGTTTGCTTCAAGGGTTACTGTGCAGCTTAAATTCAAACATGAAGCAAGCTGACACAGACTTCTAAAGCACTCATAGTGAATCATTTGTACAGCAGCAACTGGTTCAGTTATTCAGCTTGTTTCCTGGCTTTCTTTCTTTTTAATGCCTTTAAACAAAGCCTCCTGCAGTGTCTCCAGAGTATTCAGCAAAAAAATGTGCTGATGTTGATGGTGTACCTGGTAAGTGGTACATGTTATTGCAGGAGTTTTACTCCAGTGGCTGAGGCAATCTCTCTTCAGTCGTCCAGTGTGTATCACCAGATACAATTCACTTTATGGACACTGCTCTGGTATAAAGSGCAAATGTCTGTGAAAGGTGACGAGACATTCACCCTGAATGTCTTAACCTAAAATAATAATACTTCAAGGTCATTTTTTCAGTTACAGTATTTTCAAATCTGATTTTTATATCTAAATTATGTCTAAATTATCTACTTTTATTCAGCTGCTCATTAGCTCTCTTTAATAATCTTGCTAAATATCAAGTTTCACCATAGATCATTAATTTTTGGAAATGCTTGCCCTAAAAAATGGGCAAAGTCTTGAGGTCTCCAACTTTGGTAAAATTGCATTTGGATTTAAAGCCAAATCTTAAAGCAAGTTTTTTCTCAAAGTGAAAACTGCACAAATATCCCACATTCAGCATTTTTAAATGAAGTTCATCTCCCTTATCCCAGAAAGTGTAACTACTGATTATTTGGAGTTTTCTTACAGGGTCCTGTAGGTCCAACTGGATCATCAGGTGTGCAGGTAAGGCTATAGATTTTTTCTTTAATACAAAAATGCATTATTTTAGTTTAAGAATTTTGCAGGGAAGGTATTCTTATATCCTAAATGACCTTTCATGCTCTTAGGGCCCTAGGGGACCTCCAGGATTACCAGGAGCTCCAGGTACCCCTGGTATTAATGTAAGTGACAGTATTACATATATATAAATGAAGATGTAATGTGTACCTCATCAATGATTCAAGGCCCTCAAGTTTTACWTTTGTTTCTAGGGCACTCCAGGAAGAGATGGAAAGCCAGGACTACCAGGGCCTCCAGGTGATCCTGTACGTATGCAGGGAAAGCTTTTGCATTTGCTTTGGTGAGAATATTTAAAATTTATAYGAGGTGAGATAGCATAGCAAGTCTAGAAGAACCAGCAATATGAAGATAAAGTAGAAATACTTGGGAAAGACAGGAAAACAGCCCTGTTATGTACCTTGGCCTCAATAAAACCATGGCTGTCTTCATGATGTTTCTTTAAGCAAGAAAAAATGCTTAGAATTAGTTACCATGTAGTTAATGCTTATCAAAAATCATGGATCTGAGTGTCTCTCAGCAGATTATTGTCAAACTTGGAAAGAGAGGTCTCTCCTATGCTCAGTTCTTGTCAGTGATTTAATTTGATTTGTGTAAGTAGATAAAACTCTGAAATTGGAGTGGGAAGGATTGCTTGCTTTTTAAAGATGTAATCAAAATTCAGAGGCTGTCTGAAGTCAACAAGATTTAACTCGAGACAGATGAGGATGAAGTGCTTAATAAGGAAAACCAAAATCCATAAGTAGAGTAAGTCTACTTATGAAGGCACAGCTCATCATATACTAAATGTAAGTAAAATATTTGAAGCTGCTATTAAATAGACAGGTCTAAATGGTAGAACTCACAAGCAGGATAATTATTGCCTTTTGCTTTCTTGAAATGCTCTTCTCTTTGGAAAGGACCTTTTTTAAAGGAAGATGCAGCAAGCAGGAGTGAGTCTGGAGAATTAAGGCCATTTTAACATTTTCAAAATCCCGGCATAAATCATATACCTTTTCAGAGATCAACACACAGATTTATGGTTCTAGAGAGTGTGTTTGCAGTCAGACTGGACTTGCCTTACACACAGAGGGGAGGAGCTGTGTGGCACAAAGGCTGTCAGCTTGCTCTCACACATGTATGCCCTTTGCAGCTGGAGTTAGGACCCTCCACACTGAGGGGGTTCTGTTCCATACATTGATGGAASAGGTAAAATAAGAACATTTAAAAAGAGGAGAGACTGGGCAAATTATGCTTCTAGTCCAGYAGGAAGACCAACAGGTGACATGGCAATAGCCTGCCCAGCTGAAAAATGCCAGTCATAAGGAGAAGGGTGAAAAGTCAGGCCATGTAGGTTTTTTGTTTTCAAGTCTTGTCACAAGCTTTTAAGATCAGCTGATCCTGTCTATGCACAGTTTACCTCTGTGCAGAGGATGCACTCACACCTTACATAACTATGTCCTCAAGCTGTGCTAGGTGGTGTTGTCTCACCCTAAAAAACAACTCAGCATGCTTTCAAAGGTGGTTACGCCACCCTATAGATGTCATACTCCTGATTATATTTCTGGTTAATTATGTTCAGCAGTGCCTCTCTTGAGCTGATCTTTGACACTAATTGTTATTAACTGTCAGCCTTTGGAATATGCTAAAAAAAGTGCTTATATTTTATTTTTATTTTTCAAGATCGAAAGAATTGAAACAAGCTGAACAAACACTGTTACCATATTTTGAATATGTCTAATTTTACAGCATGCCCAGGACTGATACAATTTAAGATTTAGTAATTGCCAGACAAAATGAGAATTAGTAATTGGAGAGTCTGTGAATGAAGCTGATGATAACCAGGCCAATGAGTTTTTAACAGGGAATCTTTAAAGATAAGTTTAATGGCAGGTCTTGGAAATCTGGGATCTGTTTCAGTACAGTATAGATCCACTGATTGATCTTTAAATGAGTCAGTTTAATATTGGTAGCAATTCAGTGGTGGAACCAAGGAGTTACACACTAATTATTAATGTTTAAAGGCAGGAAAAATATTACATATGTTGCTTTTGTTGCTGTAGCTGGATTATTTCAGTATCTGAGCTAATTTATTGAAGTTAGCTTTGGCACCTCCAGAATTTTCATTACTATTGGGAGTAGAGTCAAAGCCTAGGAGAAAGGAGGAGAAAAAATGATTAAAGATAATCAGGTGAGAATACAAGACATTCCAGTAACATTAAATTGTTGCTGATGTGCTACAGAAACAATTCATATGTTCAGGAGTTATGCTGTTGTCATGGTTTGAGAAATTTCATAGCATTTGTAGTGAAGAATTACAATTGATAGGTTGTAACTATCAATTAACTATATCTGAAAACCTGGTTTTTCTTTTGAGTTTTCATTAAAAATTAGCTTCAACCAACATATATATATATATATATATATATATGATCAGCTCTGTGTGTAACAATATGAAGTTTAGAAGCAATGAAAACACACCAGAATTAGTAGTGCTTCATAAAACATTTACTGCAGATGCCTTTTTGAATTTCAGGTTGCACTTCCACTTGTGGGAGACATGGGTGCTATACTGAAGGTAAATTTTTTAGAGATTAAATGTCTTTTTTTGCTATAAACATGCTTTTTATACTAACATGTGCACTTGAGATCTTCTATAGTTCTGACTGTACCAGCTGGTTTTCTTTTTAAATACTCAAGAAATGTATTTTATAGAAATTTTTGCAAAACAGTGTTTGAACAGCAAATGAGGTAGTAGCCAGCAAGTGCCTATTCAGCACATCCAGCCCACAGTTTGAATTGCTACAAATMTAACCTGTTCTCCACTTTTCTTTGTAGTATTCATTTCAGCAATATACCAAATGGGGMAAATAGTCTAGAATTTCTAAGATAATATTTTGAAAAATAATGAAGTTTGGAGTGTACTGCAGTATTCTGAAATGAAAATTGTTCTCGGGAGTATTTCAATATGAAACGCACACATACTTTCTACTGTCCTTTATTAATACATGTACTTGGGGTTTATTGACTTTCTCATTTCCAAGTTTGATTCATTTAGGTCTTTCTGTTTGTAATTGTACTGTCTTTCTGCTGTACATGCTCTTCTTGTCAGAGCTCTCTCTCTYGCTGATTCTCTATGATTCATTCTTCATTTCTCGGTGTTTTGCGGGTAGCACTTCTGTATGACTGCAATTTAGCTGGCAAATGCTTCTCTCAGCAATGCAGGGGTCATTTGCTTTTAAATAACTACARATTTGAAGCTGGAGATAGTTACAAGTAGTCTTCATCTCTAACTAATCCTTAAAAGGAAGATGTTCAAACCTAAACACAGATGTGTCTGGAACTACCCAAAATTAAGCTAAAAGTGCATCAGCATGATTTGAATAGAGAGTGTAAGAGATGGGGAGGAAAACAAGGAAGTCTCTCTGAATAAGTATAAGGTTTAGAAGAGAGCAAGGACTGAAGAGAAGGCTTTGGAATAAAATGAAGGGCTGGTCAGAAAGGGTGGAAGGAAGCAGTGTGCATAGATTGGTCTGCATGGATTAGATCTATGTCATAAAAATATTTATTTGTCGCTTCGTTTTCTATCTGCTCTGCAGGGTGATCCTGGCACAAGAGGTCCTCCAGGCATTCCTGGTAGAGAAGGACCAAAAGTAAGTTTTGAAAGAGTGAACTTTCCATTGCTTTGTTTTTAGTTAAAAGCAGAAGGCCAGATTCTTACCTTTGCRAGACTTGACTTTTTGTCGGATCCGTATCCCTGTGGCATTGAGCAGCCTRAAGGTTCAAAKGATTTTTATGTTTCAGGCCTCTTYATRTGTCAGTTTGCCTTTTCTCTAAGTTGAGTGAGTCCCAGGCCTGSACAACTTTTCTGTGTCATGCCTCTRTTAAAGCTGGCTCAGATCTGACTGCCCAGCCATGCGTTGCTAYCTAYAGACTCACTCTAGGTGAGTCAGTCACACGAGAATCCTGCAGTGAAGAGGAAAACTTCCCGTGTCTCCCTCAAATGTGCAACACAGCTGGACCACCCTGTGCCTTTGCACCCTGTTCCTATGGGAGTAAYACAGCCATTTCCCTGGGACTTGAAGTTTCACTGACATCTATCAAAATACTGCTTCACTGGAGTCAGATAAAATCCACATGGTTTGACATTTAGATATCTCTTATCATTGAGACTAATTGCATGGAAGTGAACTTCATTTCGGCAAGCATTCAAGCTCTTTGGTATTAATACCTCCATCTTAAGGTCTTTTGAGAAGTTTGCCTCCTAGGTACAAACCACTCATTTCCTTTCACCTGGAAGGGATATCTGAAAGCTTTCAGATAGTTTTGAGAATTTCTTTTGTGTTTTAGGCACTATGGCTGTAAGGGCATCATGCTAGCATATATTGAATATGGGTCATAAAATGCCCTGCAGAGTATGGAATTCGTTGTTCTCTAATAGAAAATATTTGTTTGAATGTTATGTTTTCATAGGGAAGCAAAGGTGAACGTGGATTTCCTGGGCTTGCAGGAGAAAAGGGCGATGAGGTAAAATGACTTCATTTCTGCAGTGGTAACATTCTCATCTGAACCTGAGTAAAGACTTAGACTGAAAATGAAACACACAGAACATTATTTAGTTCTTTAAAACTGCTGAGATARTAATGTAGTGCTATAAATAGCCCTTGATTCTGATTTTTCTATGGGATTGAATGCTATTATTCAATTAAATAACATGTATTTAATTTTTGTCGGTGAATTCTTGCTCATTTGTATATTTTAAAGCCTCACATTTACATGCTGATTTTTAAGAATGTAGGATAAAGTAATAAATAGGTTAATGCAAAATATTTTCAGGAAATACATCATGTCTATAACATATTTGCTTTCATCTAAAGGTTCCCCTTAAGAATTCACTGTTGAAAACTTTCCATTAAGCAAATAATCTGATGGGAACAGTAATAGCAGCAACTACTATTAAGTGGAAACTGAAAAATATTTGAATAGGCTGAATTTAAAGTATTTACAATCTTATGTTACATTCTTAGAGTTATTTTTATGTCTTTATGGAGAAGGGAAAAAAGCCAAATTACTTGTTTTGCCAAATCCAAAATAGCTGCTATAGCTTTCATTTTGAGTTGTTGAATTGAAATATTTTCAGTTAACATTTCAAGAGCAGTATCAGTGCAAAAAAAAAAAAAAAAAAAAAGAAAAAAAACACAACAGAAGCTATTAAGCAAATTAATCTGGATAAATAAATAAATTTTTTAGTGGTCTTAGCCAACTGAGGCATTAAAATAAGTAACCCATTAATGTGGTGAACACTTTGAAACTCCAAAATACTTAATTAGGATTAAACACATACTACTCTCTTTTAATTTAGGAGTGCTGGTTAGCAGACGCAGCACTGTAAAACAAATTTAGTGTATTGATTGGGGGGTTTGCAATTCTTTGTAAGCATTTCACGTTTCTTTGGCACTAAGGCTGTGCTGTTTTAAGAACTTTTAAAGAGTAGTAGAATGAGAGAATCGTTTTCAAAAAAAAAATGTGTTCATCAGGATCCTTGGTTTACAAAGGTAAACAGTTAYATATGGAAAAAAAAATATTAAGCTCCTGCTACTTTTTTGCCCCAGAATTTAGCACATTGTCATCCCATTCATTGGTTTTACATTATATAGAGAGCTCATTAAGTTTTTCTTCTTAGAGAAGCAAGTGCCTCCTGAGGTGTATCTTGGTTTGGAAAGACAGGTGTCTGCTTAGGAAGACAGGAGCCTCCCTTGGAATTGAAAACCGTTATAATTTTGAAACTAAAGGGCTCTCAGGCAAAGACATGGGAATAGGAATAACAGTTCTTTACTAGCAAAATTAAAATAAAAATGCAGTAGTACAGAAAAAAGCAGACAGAAAACACTGAAAGGGTTAGAATACAACCTGACACCCTGTTGGTCAGGGTGTTGGTAGCAGTCCAATTAAAATCGTGGCTGCAGTCCTCTTGGAGTGACAGATGTGGTTCTGTGGAAGCAATGATCCTGTAGAAGGGTGTAGTTTTCCTCTGAAGGTCCAGTGGTGGTGTAGATGGGTCTAGTCTTCCTCTGGAAATCCAGTGGATAAAASGCTGCTTGTGGTGTTCCAAGTCTCAGATTATATTCAGGTGGGAATGCTTGGGTGGAGCATCTCACAATGGGATGATGTAATTTTATCAGTCATGCAGTGAGACTCARTGACCCATTAACAGCAGATATTCCCCTGGAGGGAGGATGGGTCGTGGAAGAGATAAAAAACATTGCCCCACTTGGTTTTAACAGATGGTAATAGAGTACATACTTTTGGTTACATCTTGCACTGCRATCTAAGACAGGTGGAACTCAGAAGATATCCACTAAAAGGATGGTGCAGCCATAAACAAATTTAATTAAGAACTTTACTGAAAAAATAAATGGGAAAGTAACACATACTTTGTGTGCCATACCTCTACCCTAGGAGAATGAGGCATTAGCAACACAATTWAAAAAATTCAAATACTGTTAAACAGCTGAGACATAAATAAGATATTGCAGGGAATTAAGAAAGTAATTTAAGAAAGTAATAAGGCGAGTTTATGACTGGCAGATTTTTTAAAGGAGTCTAGAGAAAATTAATTGTATATTTTTAACAATGCTGTGTTAATAAGTAAGATATTCAAATGTTTCTTCACCGTTTTAGAGCTGGTGAGCTGCCTTAGCTCTGATATTTTCAATATTTTCCTGCAGCTTTTTGATTATGACATGGTGAGGGTGCATGTGAATCTTTTTTCAGAAACATGTATGAAAATGTTTTAAAAGTAACTTCTTTTGCAAATTTTAAARTTTTTATTATTTTGTTGAAATGGGAAGAAATGGGAAGAAAGATAGAAAGTACCACCTGATACCCTTTGAAATATGCTCATTAACTTCCATATGCTTTCCAGTCACCCTTTAATCTTTGTTGAACTTGATATTTTCATTTTCAAAGCACTTCTTTTTGTCAGGGGAGAGTTTTTTAATATCAGTAGAAAGAATTACAGGAAATGTTCCTTTGGTTTTGTACTAATTTTTCATGTAAATGTGCCACCAAAGAGTTCAAAAGGAACAGAGAGTACATTAGCAGTTACCTTGCCACTCTGAAAAGCTCCAGTGGTGGATCAATGTCCTTGTGTGTAGGAGCAAGAAAGGAAAATCAATGTCTCTCCATCCCTACATTTTTGCTGATTTATTTCTCTCTGAAGTTTTTCCCTCAGTCTCTCCCTCAGAGCATTTGTTTCAGGGTTCCTGACCTCTGTGGCCTTCTAGGCTGCCTCCCTATTCATTCCTCCTTAAACTCTGCATTTCAAATTAGTAATATGTCTTTTCTATGGGGATTTTTCTTGTCAGAGGATGGACAGATGAAATTAATCACTGCTTGGAAGAATCTATTTATCTTTGTGGATTATAGGGAGAACCAAGAGCATTAGCTYTCATTAGTACGTGATTTTTACATGTCTAAAATTGCACCTAAGCCTGGTGTGGCAGAGGAAGGACACTCAGTGACATACAAGCTTGTCTCAAATCCCACCTCTATCCACTGTAGTGAGTTGCACAGCTGTATGTTTAGTAAGGGGATACTAGAGTCCATTGATTTTCAGACAAAGGAATAGAATACAAGCAGGAAAGTAGATCATGAAATACAATGTAAAATGTCATGTTCAGTTACCAAAAAGCCAAACCAAAAATGAGGCAGAAAGTATAATTTCATTTAGATAGCATCAGGTCATACTGAGAAGCCTGCAGCTTCCCACCAGAAAAAAAAAAAAAAAGCCTTTCAATAAAAGAAAATAGAAAATTAATCTGTATGGAAATGCTTGACATCTCTTCTTATCTGCACAACTAAAGACAAAACTATTTACAAAATATAGGCTAGAAGTGTGAAAAGTTGAAGGACATTTGGTGTTTATCACTCAAGCAAGAAGTTACCTCTAACCTGGTTCAATGATAACCTGGTTCTCTTCCCTGCCTGGTGGGGTGGTTATTTTTTTAGCCATTACCAAAAATAATGCCTACATTTTAGAAGAAAATATACTGTAATACAGGTATAGTGCTGCTGGACATGCTGAATAAAAGTACTTTTGAAGAATAAGTGGGAGAGGAACTAGACCTGTGCTCTTTTAATTTCCAGGGTCTTCAAGGTGCTCCTGGACTGCCAGGTGTATCAGGACCCAGTGGCCCATCCGTAAGTGTGTGGTATCACCTGTGATCTAATTTGTTTCTGTAGGGGTTGCTATAACTGCCTAGTTTCTAGTCCTTTATCTTTTAGGAGAGTAATAATAAAATCTTACCCATTCTGGCTCTAGTAATGTAAACTCTACTGGTGTTGATGTTACTGAAAATACCGACATTGTCTGGACTCAAAGTTTATGGAACTTAAATAGATTTGAAGTTTTGACATTACTAGAGAATCTGTGAGGTTACATGATTTATGATGTGCAAACTTGGAGTGAATTATTTTTACCCAAGTTAGAGTCATGTTAGTAATAAAATCTAAAAACAATTCCAGCTAGTCATTCTGGAAAAAACATAGTACCAAAACAAAGTAATTACTTGGTTTCACAATTAAAAACCAAATAATTAGAAAAAGCTGACAATATTTAAAGACACTGAAATATATCATTAAAATTGTTGGCATTACTGGGAAAGGTCCTCTTGGAAATGTTTTCAAATATTCTTTTCTGCATATGGGATGGAATCACATTAGTTAGTATTTAGTCATTATTTATTCCTAGGTTTCATGACAATGCTAATACTTATTTCAAGAATTGTAGCACATTTAAGAAGTTTAATGTGGAATACATAAATTGGCATTTAGCAGTAAAATCTGATTCTCAGCTGTGTAATGTGTGCCAGTGTCACCACATTTAGTTTGCCAAGGTGAATATGCAACAGTGGACACAAGTTTTACCATTCAAAGGACTTATTAACAGGAGACACAACTGTTGTATCAAAGAGAAGAGAAATGTTTAAACCTAAGGGAGAAGTAGAATTAGATTAAAGGACCTCCAAAAAGCCTGTTTTAAAAACTTAGTGACACTGCAAAAATACTGTGTTTCATTTTTTCCTAACTGATATAAACATCTGTTCATATGTTGTGCAGGGAGTCCCAGGAAGACCTGGACATCCTGGTCCAGCTGGAGCAAAAGGAGAAAAGGTATTCCTTCTTTTTATTTATGGCAAAGGTCCATGAGGGTTCTGCAATCCCATTACACTTTTTGGGTTTTTTTTTTTTTAAACAAGAATGTGGCATAAATTTCAAATTTTTCTTTGTGTTTCACTACAAGTACTTTCCTGAAGCAGTGCTGTGCATTATGGGCTTATATTTTGAAGTGCAGTCCTTGTGGTATATTTAAGTTGCAGAGAATTTTCTTTAAGTATAACACACTATATAAGGTTTGGGAAAGTGAAAATATGTTTCTGACATAGAATATAACTAGGGACAGCTTGCTGTGCTTCTCATTCTTTTACCAATAATATACTCAAAAGTAATTGTACAAGCACTGAAAGTTATTGGGGGTTAGTTATTCTGAACAAAATACATAAGATACCTTTATATTTAATTTATACTCTCTTAGCACTGCTTTTTTTCAATATTTAATGTGTTCTTTGATTAGGAACTTGAGATTATCCATTATAACTAAGAGGTCAAATTCATTTCTTGGGCACCTCAGATCAGTGCAATACAGCAGAGATAAACGTTGCTGCAAAATACTTTCTGGGACAAGTTCTACATTTTGTGAATGAATACAGCTTTTTTTTTTCAGTAGTACTCTGGAATTTTCCAGGCATAGCACTGCCACACCCTCGTGTGGGATCCTAATTCCCTACAAAACCTTGGTGTGAATGAGAAAGAAAACTATTTTGTAAAGCTCTGAAATTATTTTAGTATAAAATTTGAATGAGGGTTGTCTCCTTGCAGATTGCAGTAACAAAAATTTACCCCATTCATTTCCTTTTTGTCTAACTGAATGCAAAACACAAGTCCTTGATAGTTCCTTGTTCACAACTCACACACAGGTGGGAATGAGAAGGCCCTGATCTACAGCTCGTTTGTCATCATTCTAAAAGTGTAAAAGTCAGATGGCTGAAGAGTAATGAAGTAAACTGAAATAAAGCCCCAGCAAATTTCTGCTCCGTCCTTCATCTGGGACACACTTGAGAACTGATCACATAATGTGCTTTCTAAAATAATAGGATTTTAATTCCCCATGAAACTCTTCAAACCACTCTTGGGAGACTGACAGTTTCTAACAATTAGCAGGGCCATTTGGAAGTTATCCTAGTATAAATGTTTAGTAAGAATTATATTTTTCTGCTGAGCTAATTATTGGCATGAGCACTTAGCTTGATTTTTGCCACCTTTGTAATTTTAAATTTGTTACTTAAGTGTCTCACTGGCACACATTTAATAAGATCAACAAAGCCAGTTAAGAATTCTGACAGACTTGTTCCAAATTATACAGTGTATTTATCTGAATTGTAGTGATGAGATTTTGAAAAGATTGCTTGGGAACTTTTTTGTTGAAACTTTTGCAGCTCTCTATTATTCACAGACCCCATGATTCTGCTGGGAAAAAAAATCTCAGCAGCTATGCTTTTTATAATATAGTCAATTCAGTACACAACAGCAGAACAGGCCAGAGATACAGGTAACAACAGATGAATATTCTACAGTAAAAACCAAAAAGATATTCATTATATCTCTTAATAAAGAAGATTCTTTTTTAAAAATCTTAATTTATATTCAATGTGTTTCCAAGTATACTGAATTTCTGAAACTGTAGCTCTTCTTTATTTACATATGAATGATCAACTGAGGACTGGCTTTTGCAAAATAATATAGAAAGCATAAAATGAATGTTAGCTTTTATCTGCCAGTTGCTTAGAAATTCATATTAACAACTCCTTTTTTTTTTTTTTCCTTCCTCTCCCTCCTGGTGCATATGAAATGTTTCCCAACCCAGGTTACCACTGTTATTTTGCCATAAGGAAGATACTACACATAAAGCAGCAAGTAACTAACAAAATAAAAACTAGTGCAAAGTAATGACTCATGCCTTCCCTAAAGCTAAAGCAGGAACATTGCAGGAGAATTTATTCTTTATATTACCTGCTCTTATTGACTATATCTCTTGTTTATTGTCATTATGGTCATCATAGCTTGAGTGTGGAATAGATGTGGCCAGTTACAGTAAATGAGTTACATCAATCTCTTGCTGTACTAGGGTAGTGAAGGTTCTCCTGGGAAACCTGGACCACCTGGGCCTCCGGTGAGACATTTTGTTTTATATCTTGAATTTATATTAGGAGCAATATACTTGTGGGTAAAATGTGATGTAATATAAAGAACTGAGTGTTGCTAATAAAAATTAATATTGCAGGAAGGTAACAGTGTCTTTTTTCAAAAGGTTTCCATATTCCTTTTTTTTAATCTCAATTCATCACTGTTCAGATCACTAAAACCCTCTAAGAGCCCTGCTCAAATTTGTTAACCTTGGTACCCAATATTATTAGAGTAAAATTGACAGCATGGATACCTGAGAACCCAGGTAACCTAGGGAAAGTCTGTGAAGATCACTGGACTCTAAACTAAGTGGCATAGTATCTAACACAAAATTTATTTTGGAGAATTAAAATAATAAAAATCAAAATAGGATGTATACTTATTTACAGGTTTCTTGGTTTCTAATTTAAAAACAAAAATGTCCCAAGTTGTGTTGGTGTGTATCTTATGTTCTTCTGAAATTTGGAATCCTTGACAAATTGAGAACAAGAAGGATACCACAGCTTTGCTGAACTACAGGACTTGAACAGGGCAATAGTTCTGCCTTTGTAATTCATAAGTGACACTTACTTGGTTTTTATGCTTTAAAGGGTATGCCTTACAATGAAAGAAATGGAATGAGCAGCTTATATAAACTGCAGGTATTTCTCTTTAATGTTAATTGCTTCTTTTTCAATCCCTACCCAATTTTAGCCCAACTCAACTTTTAAACTTGCTGTTACAGGGAGGTGTGAGTGTCCCGAGTTATCCAGGTCCACCAGGACCTCCAGTAAGTGTTACCAGAAATCTGATTTCTAGTAGCTAATTGACATAGAAACAAAGGAGGGTTAGTTGCATGGAATTTGATTTTGTTTGTGAAAGATTACAAAAATAAGGATATGCTTGGTATACAGCAGTCTGTGACTTTATGTTTTCCAAGCATTTTAGTCCATTTTGGAGAGTGGCAAGTAAAGGCTGCAGAAATGGTCCATAATTTGGTATTGGACTCTCTAGCAAAAGTATTCTTATACTAAAAATGTGTAACTTTGTACTCATAGTTCATGGAGGCATCGTTTTGTAGCGGGTGAAATTTGGTGCCAGAAATGAGAAGCTCATGAATTTTGATCTGAGTTCTGTCACTGACACTGTTGCTTTGGTTCCATGGAACTAAAGATCCTGTGCACTTATTTACATTCTCCTCCTTTTTAGCACCATAGGCAAGTTCAGTTTTGACATGATTGTCTCTTTGGTAACCACAGTTTTGGGCTGGCACGGAGCAACAGCAAGAGCTGTCTTTCTCTGTATTCTGGAACAGTAAAACAAAACCCAAAATATTACTAAGATTATGTACCAAATTAATCAGCTGAGAGAGCTGGAATTAATAATGATTATAAATGCACTGTATTAGGGAACTATACTCATAATGCATTCATTAAAAAAACTCATTGTGTAACTGTCCTTCTTTAAATGTAGCTTGGTTTGTTTGGGTTTTTTGCAGGGTCCAAAAGGGGATCCTGGAACAGCGGTATGTATTGTATTTTTTTGGTTTTGATAGAGAGTTCCCCAAGTAGTTTGACACATGGTACTTCTGAAGAACAATAAGAAACCCAAACCTCTCAGTAGTGACAGCAAAACATGGAGTTGCAACGCAGCTTTCTAAAACAGTTTAATAATTTGTCTTCAGAAAAATTCACAAAGCCTCTTTTTTTGTTTCACCATAATGCCTGGAAGCTGAATAGATCTTTCTGTAACAGCACCCACTTCCTACTCAGAAAATACCAAGT
>CADDXX010000088.1:2228773-2341816 GCA_902810485.1 Alauda arvensis | reverse complement strand
ATTTTAATAGTAAAAAATGTTCTGTGTTTAGAAAATTTATCAAGACACAAAATTCAGGAGCTTTTAAAACCTTAAAAAAGAACATAAGATCCAATTGGGGATGAAATTTCAGTGGAACTAACAGTGTTTGGTACAGTTAGATATGATTGAGAAACAAAAATACTTGCCATGTAGATCTGGTGAGCCTAGTGATCGGAACCAGGGATATGGAAATAAATACAGGGAAATTCACGACTAACAGTCAAAACGAAGCAGGTATATTTTTAATACAATTTAAATTTCTAAACAACACAATATATCATAGTACATCAGAAAACTCTTCAAATACCAGCAATGATTGTGCAGTTTCAAGAACATGTGACAATAAAATTATTCTTTTGGAGGTGCTCTTCACAGGAACAGGAAAAAGATTTTTCCTCCCATCCTAACCTTCAAAAAATCACTTTGCTTTCTTCTAAAATTAACAGTTGATTTGAGTAAGGGAGATTCTTCCCTATACAACACTGGCACGGACAATTTGAGAGCTGAAAGGCAGATTTTAACAGCTTGGTGGAGGAGGGGACTGTGGGTTGTTTGGTCTCCCAGAACTGAGTTGCCTGTCATTCAGGAGTTATCAATCCACCCTGCCTACATCTGGTCTGCTGCTGTGGGAATGGCACTCTGCACCATCAAGTTACCAAAATGACTTCAGTATTCAGTGATATGTAGGATAAGAGAGCTGAGATCTGCTGAAGATTGGACTGTAGTGTGTTCCTTGTAATGGAAACAATTACAAAGGAAAAAAAAAAAACAGACAAGAAAACAAAATTGCAGACTATGCTTATCAGTTCAAAGCTTTTTTAAGATCATCATCGTTTCGGCTAAAAATGAGGCTGGCCATCTAACCTTCCCTCTCTTCTCTCATGACACAAAAAGCTCTGAGAGTTGCCTGTTTCTTCTGCCTGGTATTATGAGATGGATTTGCCTCTCCTTAGTCCATATGAGGGACAGAGAGCTGTGCTTTTCTAGCCTTCAAATTCTGTTTCCACTCCCCAGCATGCCTAATATTCCTACTGTGCTTGCTTAACCTAGGTAATTTCCTCCTGCTTGCCTTCTGGCTCCATAACAAATTAATGAAGAACCACAAGCAGGACTATGTGACCCCAAAGGTCCCTTCCAACTTCAGGTACCCTGAAAACATCAACAAATTTCACACCTCAGAAAAAACTGCTTATATTCATTTTATTAAATTCTAAAATATTGAAAAAATTACATAGTTCACGAATCATTGTATTGCTTCTGTAACACAGAAGTAGTTGAAACTAAAATTCTGAATATGACAAATCTGGTAACATTTTATTTGAATGGCACCATACCCACCTAGGACTGGCTTATTTCATTCATGCATACACAGATTGTCCAAAATTTCACCTATATCCCCTCAAGTTTATTTGCCCAAGGAAACAGAAATTCAAAGGTGCRTCATAACTGAATCAAACCAACTTACTCTTTCATACCTACGAAAATGTAACTACACATTTCCTTTTTAGATGGAATTTGCAACCAAGCTACATTTGGTCCTTTGACAAAAATTTTTCACAGTATGAAGCATGATGCTCTTTTCCTTCTAGATCATAATAGTCCTTCCTTTCCTGTGTAACAATTGTGCAGCCAAACTGTAGGCTCATAAAAAAAGGTTATCCAAAATTACATGCAGCTTCATGCTTTGAGAAAAATAACAAAAAAAATTTTTTTGTACTCTAAAGTAAAGATTCTGGATTTTTTCCTGTCATTAAAAATACATTTGTTAACTGTCTATTTTTTTTAAATCTGAACACCTAAACATCTAAATTTTTCTTTCATAGTTGGATTGTACTCTCTGGGACTACTGAGCCAATTTCACCTGTATGCACATCCATTTTCCTTGAACCATATCCTCAGCTTTTTATAAGAGTCAGCTATGAGCTGCAGCACTGAAACATGGGATGCTCATATTCCAGGTCAAGGATACACAGCCCAAGCCTCTATAAATAAACATGAAGTCTTTATTCCTATGGATGACTTAGTGCCAGTTGTGTTACTGAGGGCTGCAGATTTCAACTTCGAACCAGAAAGTTTTTACTTTTCCTCTGCCATCAACTTGCCAGACAGAGTTCATTATATCTCTTCCCTTACAAGAAGTTTAAAATGTTTTGGGGCTTCCAGGAATTAAAAAGTTTTTAATAAAACATTTTATTGGAATGCATTGGCTGGATCTATGATCCTTCAACAGCAGACAGCCACCAGGCACTCTAAAAGAAAAAAAACTCACTTTCTTCTAACCAGGATTCTTCAAGTTCTTACAAATATCCTGCTTTAACAGATGCTTAACTCCCAATAATAAATTGTATAAACTTTGTAAGGTGGTTTTGCAGATTCATGTCTGCTTAGCATAAATGGATGACTATCTGTTGTCTAAAAAGCTGTAAATGCAGGTCACAGGAGAAAAGGACTGCATGGATTCATTACAGTGACAAAAGAATTTTGAGTCAAGCAGCAAGACAGGAAAGGATTTTTTTTTGTTTTAATAACATTTCCCMTTCCTTCAGATGTTAAGTGTGTAGCAAGAGACAGATAAATCATTTTGCCTAATATACTACATCACTTTGCAATAGTGCCTTGGGTCTGTGATCAAATAGATCAAATAGCACTTGAGAGCATTTTTTCATGTAGAACTATGGTTCAATTTTTTTTTTGTTTTTCAACACTAAAGCAAACAGATATGTTTCTTTTCCTCCAACTACCTTCAATGTTCACTGTTCTATTTAGGTCCAATCTGCTGTATGTTTCAAAGCTGCATTTGAAACTTGTGAATGAGCCTCGGTACCATGTGAAGGACAGGTTCCTGATGGTGGGAAAGAGTTTAAAAGAATGACAGCTCCCAAGGTTTAAGTGGTGCTGCAGGGTGTTAAGCTCCATAGGAGATTTTGAGCATGTCAGAAGTGTCAGGTACTTTCTATTCATGGGCAGTTTCACAAAGGAGGTGATGGTGCTGTCTTTATGTTATTACAAGCAAAAGGAATGACATGGTTACCAAGTTTAATGACTTCAGAGAACTGGGCCTGTCACATGGGCTGCTACAGAGCTATTTGCATTGAATTATTTTAAGGCAAACATTCTTGTCAGTATTTGCTATTAAATTGTTTAAGAAAGGCCACACTGAGCTTTTAGTCAAGCCCTGTAATGCTCTCAAAACACTGAAAATTTGCATGAAAGCCTTGCAGCAATGTGCTAAGCTGATATGAGTTAAAACATCTGTTGCAGGATTTATCCCTGGGTAATTAGCTAGACTTGGCATAATGGAAAGGATCAGATTTACCACTATAGAAACCTGTTGCAGGGAAATAACTGCTAAACTTCTCTTATTCCTAATTCTTTTCCTAATATGATAGACTATTCTTTTATTTCATTACAATGAAAAGAATGCTGGGTATCTTGTATATCAACACAGAAAACTACAAGTGTGTTTCTAGCGTCATTATTTTTTAAATTCTTGTTTGCAACTCTGCCATATCATATGAAGAAGTCCATTAAAACCACGAGGTGTTCTAGGTTTGGGCTTATTCACAATCTCTAAGTGAAACTCTCCCACTTGATGTGAAACACCAAACAGCCGCCACCAGCAGCCCTGGACATTACATCACTGAATGAGCTTGGTTTTTCTCTCTGCACTCAGTCCACCTGTAAATGGACCTGGTTCAAGCAAAAGAGCTGGGAAACCCTGCCCACATTACAACTTTGCCCTCTAATTTGGCAAGGAGGAGKATGAATTTGGCAATGACTGTGAAACATCCCAAGAAATCGAAGGATTTCAGACTGGCCATTATTGTAATCAGGACTGGCCTAAGAGGCTGTGCTCTTCTCCCCTGCTGTGCTTTACTGGGGGATAGCATGAGATGCTTATCTAACAGAACACCTCTCTTCTCTGTGGGGTCCAGAGAAACATAAATCTACCTGACACCTTTCCCAAAGCCAGCATTCTGAGCTCACAGACACAGGCCAGTGGTGGCCTGGAAGCCACAGATCCAATTTAGCATGGCTTTGTGCCCAAACTGAAACATCTTGCCTCAGCAGAGCTGTGTTAATGCCTGGGTGACTTCTGGGCTGCAAGGGGCACTCATGGCCCATTGCAGGAAGGGCAGGGCAAGAGCACTTGCCTGTGTGAGACATCTCTGCCTGAAAGTCCCTTGGCTGTCCAGGCTGATGGAGCTCACCAGCTCTGTCAAGAGGGTTGCACATGCCAAGAAAAGGCACCCCTAGGAATCTTCTGCTGCAAACTCTAACACCTTGAGAACTTTAATCTTCCTCACGCAAAGGAAAGGATTTGGGTGCCAGGTAAGTGCTTAGGGACAAAAGGATATTTGTCCATCTCATTCATAGTATTGTGAAGCAGCTGAATAACCTTAGATTAAAGGCATATTAATGCATTATAACTTTTAATAGGATTTAGGCTAAATATTCTATTTCTATCATGTATAAGCTAGCTTTTTCTACTCAGCCTAATTAGGATATTAATGATGCAAATTTAGAGAACATGTCAAATTTTTAGACAAAACAAAATCTATTTTATTTATGCTCAGTATGTACAGGTGCTGCATATACTTTCAAGACTGTGTATGGTAGAAATTATTTTGGTTCTCAGAATATTCCCAGAAAGGACAAAATGAGATTTTCTGCACTCTCTAACTCTAAATAATACAAAGTAAAAAGTCAGTTGTAGGACTGGGGGGAGTTTTATTTGCCTTTTGATTAAAAAAAAATCATTAAACCAAAATACTCAAATGACCTACAAGAATTTTTTTTTTCTGGGACAATTTTGCTGAATATTTGGGATTTTAATTGCAAATTTCAGGTTCAAATTTGTTAGTTACCAGATCAAGCAGTAACTCAGGTCACAATTTAAGTGTATAAATGAAAATGAAGAACAATGCATATAGAAATTTGAATGATGATGTAACAGAAACACAGAATATGCTGAGTCAGAAGGGACCCATCAGGACCACTGAGTCCAACTTCTGGCCCTGCACAAGACACCTCAAGAAACACACCACAAGCATTTCATATAGGCTTTAGATTACTGCCAGAATGTTGTTTGCCTATATSGAGGTGTCCCTGACATACATGCTATGAATGGGATCAAAGGCCCTCACTTCTTAAATTATATTAAACGGATAGGAATTAAATAAATTACACAAGTATATTATTTCATTTAGGGCAACACTGTATTTTTACTAAAATTTGGAGGGATATCACAAAATCTCATGGCTGAGTACATAGAATTAGTCTTCTAAACTGTGCATGTGACTTTCTAAATGGTGTGCTTTAGCAAAAAAAAAAAAAAAAAAGAAAGATTAATTGCTAATATATCATAATTGGTATATTAGCTATTGCTGTCATTATCAATTTGCTATTTGAAATAACCTTTAAGGATGCTCAGGACTGCAAATTATTCAGAAATTTGATCATTCATATAAATTGATTCCACTTTCTGATGTTCCAGACAGGTTTGTAAGAAGAATCATGCTTATATACAACTATAGAAACCACAATATCTCMGTATTTAAGAGATTGCTCCAAGTACATCAATAACATTGCTGAAACAAATATTGGAAASCTAGTTAGAACTTGTCAGTTTCTTTTAAGTTATAACTGTAAGTTTGGTGAAATATCATTTGAGAAACAAGATCCATTAGAATTCTTCTATATGTCAGTGGAAACAAAAAAAAATCACATATTCCATCTGAAAGATCTTTTTAAACATTGCTGTTTTTTTCCCTCATACATGGGAGTACATGAATATTTTGTTACTCCAATAATAGGCTTGATTGGAGACACTCTAAAGTCAGGAAACTTTAGATGAGTGTGTAATTAGTTTAACTAAAGCTTTATCTCTGCTTTTGTTTGAGTCTCCATCACCATCTCAACTGAGGTATTAATTCTTATTTGATTTTAATGATCCTTAGCTATAGGTGTGCTGAAGTGATACAAACAAATTATTCTGTGACTTTAACTGTTACCAGCCTTCTAACCTTCCAGCAGGATGTACTCAAACACAGTATGATACCTTCATTTCCACTGGCATTTTGCCATGGCTACACTACTGTCATATTTCTCCCATCCCAGTGGTTAAATGTTTGGAGCACAGGTTGTTTTATTCTAACCAATAAGTTTAATAAAAGGAAATTCTCCCTTTCAGGAAAGGGAATGACATCTTGAAATCAGAGAGCAAAGCCTAACAAACACTCTGGAAAGGAGATATGATCAAATAAAGGACAACTGAAAAAAACCAGAAAATTTAGAAATGGAGTGACTACAASCAAATGGACTGAGATGAAATGAGGTGCAGTGAAAAGGACCAAAATAGGCAAAAGTTACTCCAATTAAAATCCTGAAAACAGGAAAGGTACAGCTAGAGACAGTAAAAGAATTTGAAGACATGAAATGCTAAAATAATAATTWAAAAAAGGGGATAATTCCTAAACCAAGTGAAAACAGTAAAAGTGAATGGGATGACAAGAAGTGCAGGGGAATGGACCCAATCTTGCCCAAATAATCCTATGCTAAATCAATTCATTRTGAAATGCTCGATTTTGCTTGAAATTTTGCCAGTTCCCAATCTTCTAATTTTCTCCAGTGAAGCTTGGTTTTTGACCTCCCAAGAACTTTTGTCAAGTTCTCTTTTGTGCCACCTCAGGGAAAAGTAGCACCTTAAGCCACTTTTAAATAAAGTCACTGTGCAATGACAGGGGATTTACAGCATGTTCCTCTGTAACCTGCACTGGGTGACCCTGTCTTGGCAGGGGGCTTGGACTRGAYGACCTACAGAGATTCCTTCCAATSCTAACAATTATGTGATTCGGTGAAGTCCTCACTAAAGGGCAGACCAATTAGTCCAAAGGGCAAACAGAGTGCTCTTATGCAATTCAAGAACATGGAGTTGTGCAATTAATGGTATACAATGGAAAAACTCACAGGTCAGATAAACAAAAAGCTGAAGTTAAGGTAACACCAAAACTGTCTCACAGATGTTTTCAGTGCTTCAGAGCTTCAAACATGGATCAATATTTTTTGACAGAAAAGCACAGCTTTACACTAATTTTCTTGTATCCCCATAAAAACTGATTTTAAGGATATATTTTGACTACATCTAACTGAGAAGTTATGTAGTTGACCATCGAATCTACATAGCATGGACATACCTCCAAATTATGGTGAAAACAAAATAGTAATTTTTTTTTAAAAAAAGAGGCAAGTCTTTTAGAAAAAATATAATACATTGTTCACACTGTACCTTGTTAATACTGATACTTAGGATTTATCATTTTGGTTTCATTTCAGGCTTCCAAACACCTTAAGTGCACTCAACTTCARGTTCCYAAATAAAACAAGCCTCGAGTTATTATTCTGTTTTAATAGTTGCTGGAGAAGAAAAATATTTATTAACAAAAACATAGAAAAAAACACATAACACGAGCTTCAGGCCCAGAAATACCATGTTTTACTTTCAGTCCCTCAGTCCCATAGGCATAGAGGTTATTTTCTAASCTAAATTTTTGTACTGTTAGTGATTGCCTTTTTTCTTTTACAACTCTCTTCAAGACTCTCTTGACACTCAAATATAACAACAGATTTTTTAAAAAGGAAGAGAAAGCCTGGAAGTCTCCACTGGCAGTCAGTCATTAAATGTGATTTTTATTTCCTCTCATCAGGTAGAGAACCAATAAGTCATTTATGCAGCGRAAACCAGGAACTCTGTTATACTCCATTTATACAACCTATGCACACTTCTGTTAGGGCCTAGTGACATAAATAGGTTTGTAGAAACCAGTAAGACTTCACAAAATAAACACCAGGKCAAAGAATGTGTATGTAGATAACTGTGGACTTTTAAGAAAGAGAAGGAGAAGAAAACTTCGTTGTATTTTGCAGCACTCAAAACTTAGTTGAGAAGTGAAAAAGACCTTGGAATAAAAYCCCTGTTCTTTTGAAAAAATGCTGGGGGTTTTTGCATTTTTGTAACCTTACTCATTGAAATTTATGGGACTTGTTGGACAGTACTGCTAATTATTTTCCTATCAGAGGTTTCTGCACTCTACCTGGCAGAATTGTAATGAGTTCACACATGGAAATAGTATTTCAGTGTGACAAGGGGAGAGGTAGAAAATGTAATGCAAATGTCCAAAGAGCCAGTTCATATGATGGAAAAGCCTTAAACTGATTCCATCAACACAGAAAATTCAAAGCCCATAAAAACCCTGTCTGGATGAAAAGCTTGAATTGTCTCACTTTACAGTTGTCAGTCTGGGAATGTGTCCAAAACAAGGAATACAGCTTCACACACTACSTTTATCAGTACTTAGGGATTTAAGGGCAGATAAGCTTCACAACCAATACTTACTTCACTTTTACTGACACTCTTCCAACTCGGATATAATTGCCTCTTTACTCTGTTCTATGTGTTGTACAACTACTTTGACTTAAAGGATTTTCAGAACTAAAAAAATCAAGAAGCCTGAGTTTTTCTGCAAATAGCTGGAGGAAAAAAGGTAGACAAATGCAAAAGAAATGCTATTTTTCAGAACCAGAAGAAAGGTTGCAGAAGATAATGCATATAATCATCTCAACTGATTGACCTCCTGCTAGCATTGTACATTTAATTGGCTGACTTGGTCAAGGCCTTCTTTGCTTAAAACAGCTTCTCAGGAGACATGAGGCAGGCCTCACTCAAGAGAAAGGTGGAGTAAACCCCTGTTATTTGCACAGGGCAGCATGTACAAAGATGCGTCATATCAGGCCACKTGCAGAAGTGAGCCCGCATTAAAGCCTGGGAAAGTTTCATCAGAACAGAAGATTTGTCCTGAATTCAGACAAATCCATTTGCATTTTAGTCAATGTAGCAAGAGAGAATAGACAGAGAATTCAGTAACTGATGCTGGAAGATTAGCTGACTTTTTTGTCCTCCAAATGGCATGAATTTGAGGAACAGATCTAAGCCTGAAAAACTGACACTTTACTGAATATCATACACATTTTTTTTTATAATGCATAATACCCAGAAAAAAAGTCATGATAGCAGTCAGATGGCTTTGCCAGAAGTATGAGTAAGAGGACTCATACTTCGTTATGGAAAGAGGCCCCAGATACCTCTCAGGTGTGATTCCTTCTTTTGGTTTGTCTGGAGGGATAGTATGGCCTTTAGTTGCCTCTTAACCATAAGGATCTGGTTCAGTAAAGCTTTTCTCAGAAATCAGTTCCTTWTTATATCCCAGTATACTGGTTTTGGCTAGGATAGAGTTGGTTTACTTCATCATAGCTTGKATGAGGCTATGTACTACATTTGTGCTGAAAATAGTGTTGTTATAAAATTTTAATTACTGCTGAACAGTGCTTACACAGTGCAAGGAATGTATACCTTAAAACAGGATGCTATTTACTTCAAAGAGAACAGCAATGAGCTCATCACAACAGACAAAAACCTTGTTCAGGAGTTGTTTGTATAAGTCAATCTATCATAAAACAACTAAACTTCAAGACAGCAAAAATATTTGCTGCCCAAAAGACGTAAAGACAAGATATGTTTGTCTTCTGCAGGTGTAATTCCACAATCCTTCTCCACTCTCCTGAAAATTAAATGTTTCCCATGAAACATATGAGAAGTCTTGTGTGTCCTATTCCTTTCCCTTCTTTCAACTACAAATTTTTGATTCAGCATCTGCAAAGATATGCCTGAGTGGTTTCTCCAATGGCCCATCCATCAATCAGTACCCCAAAGCTTCTGGTCTTTGCAATTGTCTCCATTATCAACTTTTGTTCAGGGTTGCTGCATCTTTGACTATAATGTATTAATTTTCCTGTCTCCTGACCTGTCTTTTTTTATACTGACTAGCTATAAATCAGATATTCTGACAATATTCCTTACATTCCTTGAATCTTTGCAGTGCTGAATTTACAGTTGGACTTGATGATCTTCTCTAGCTTAAAGGAATCTCTGGGATAAAGCGCATGTATAATACTCAGTTCACAGTTGCCCATGCACTCATGAAATTACAGAACCACTGTGAAGCTAGGAAAAATCAATGTTTTGCTTATTGAGTCACTTAATCTCAAGTAGCAAGGCATTTTTTGTCAGATATATCTTAACTGAAGAGCAGATGGGTACATGCACTAGAATTATAGCCTGGACCTGAAATGCACTTTCAGAGTATAGCTCCATAGCCATTCAGCCATTAGCACATCAAGGTTCCATTGCACCTTGATGTGTGCTGTGGTACATGTKCAGTGGAACCCTTGAAAAGAAGAAACATTCTTGGTACCTGTTTGTGCTACAAATCTGTTCAATTAATTGGGCTSCACTGTTAACTAACACAGACTCTTYAGCAGCCAGCCTTGAGCAGAGACATATAATAGCAGAATGTAGTCAGCACTGCTTACACAGTCAGGTGGCTTCTAGGGATCAATAAAGATTCCTGTCTGCAGATGAACAGAAAGCTGGCTTAACCTAGGTCAAAACCCCCCAAACTCACAAAGATACAGAAGCCTTACAGGTAGCTGAAATATGTTAAATTACAGCAGCAGAATRGCAGTCCTTTTTCTAAGTTATTGGTAGMRTCAACACYTCAAGAGTGCAACAGATGGWATTCATGTTCCAGTATACAGCCCCTACACATTTGGAAGGAAAACACTGGACAAAGCTYTCAGTAACACCTGCAGTGCTTGCCATTCTAAAACAGCGTGCATATGATGGCACTGCACACCTGTATTGTGACAGCTGACAATGTCAGTCAAACAGCTTGCCTCCAAGGAMAAGAGTTTTGGGTAGAGGTTGAGTAAGACAAACTTGCAGAAGTGATTCACTYGATGGAGAGACAGTGAAAGATGCACACTGATACTGCAGCTCTGGCACTGAGCATCTGCTCTTTCAAGGAGTTCTTTCCCCCCAAATTCTATGTGTGGAACAGTTTGCTGCTAGTCCTAGTCTTTGATTTTCTGCTCTTCAGCATGAACAAGTTTACTTTACAAATTATTTGAGAAGATGAGGTATGCCCAAATTTAGTCCTCTGTGAATGCAGTACRGTTACAGCTCGCTTGAAACATTTCTCTCTGGCAGCTGAGCCAAAATTCAGCCTATCAACTTAAATTCAAATTATCTAAGAACAAGATAAATGCCCCATAGTTCTCCTTCTGTATCTTAACAGGGTACCAAAGTTCCATGTATTATAGAAAACTTAGAAGCTTTTAGACAATTCAGAAACTGATCTAAAGTAATCTTTAGGAAACATCAGAAGGGGAAGAGTGCTTTGTTCTCATTTGTGTATGCAAGGGGATCGCCTACTGTGCAAGCATTTGATTGCACARATAAAAGCTGGTTTGCTGAAACTAGCTTTATGAGCACTTTGAAAAGGAAGTGATCTACMCTTTAAGAACAGAGAAAGGCATATATATATCTGCCCTAGAAGTGCTTACTTGTACAGAAACTTGTAGGCTGCATTTTGTTTGCAGATGTTACTATGAATACGACATCAAGCAGCCCCTATAGGTACATTAGGATGCTAAACAACCAAAGACACTCAGAGGAATGTACAGGGGTGGGAAAAACCTGCAGGGCATGGTGTAAAAAGAAAACTTCACTGCAATATTAATGAATAGACTTTCATTAAAATGTATCTGTATGCAGTCAAAGTAATAGCTTGCATATACTGAAAATGATCTCTAAAACAAGGATGAAATAAGTATACTTTATCCCAAAAGGAAGGACTACATATAGAAAACAACCTGTTATTCCTWCTTTCTATTCCCATCTTGGCCAGTTTTAAGTAACTAAGAAGCAACTGTACAAAACCTACAAACAAATCCCAATCCAGCACACTTTCTTAAAAGCCACATGTGTATTCTTGTATTTGAAATATTTTCCTGGGATCCTGAGCTGAATAATATTAGGTAAAAGGAAAAAAAATTCTGATCTTCCACATTCTATACGAAAACTAACACAAAAAACAAAACAAAAACAAAAAACAAACAAAAAAAATCAAAAACAAAACAAAACAAAAACCCAAACAAAACCCAAACAAAACAAAAACCAAACCAAACAAAGAAAAAAAATCTGAAAACCAAATGCCCAGCAATTATAGAAAAAAAAGGAAAAAGCTGTCTCTTGTTAATAGCGTAATTCTTTTGAAACATATGTCATAGKGACTTATTTTCTAAGGGTTTTTTGGTGCATAAATCCTCAGCAGCAGCTCCATAGCATCAAAGGCAACTGAGCTCAGTCTAGGCTGAAGATACCCTCTCCTCAGCATTCCCACGGGGCTGGTAGCTTCCTACTCAACATTCTCACTTCAGGTAGGTTAGCTCCTAAGATTTCAGGAGCACTTACAGTGCTCTCCAGTTTCCCTACATATAAAAATCAGGCACTAGGCTTTGCTTCTAGAACCTGTTCCAGGCAGCCGTGAAGCACCTGCTCTTAAGCTTGYTTCACACTTCCACTGCCTTAGCACAGCCAATATAGAGGGGAAACCTTTTTGTCATCTGACAGCAATTACATTGCAGAGATTGAGAAGGTGCTGCACCTTCCCTGACAGCAACCTGTACCATTGAATAGTCACACTCAGCAGGCCTCTGCAAGTCCTTCCCTTACAGCCTGGCAAAACCCAAAGCCATCCACTTGATCCAGCAAGCCAGCAGTTTATCCCTGTTGCAGCTTTTGAACAGGTTTCAAACCTCCAGGCTTCTGGCTGTATGTCAGCCAGCTCTTCAAAGTGAAGTACACCAAAATCCTCAGTAAAACCATGAGGAGTGAGGTAACTACCTCAAATAAGGCGAAAGAAAAAGGCATCAAGACTGACATCCCCAAATTGGGATGGTAATAAATAAGGCTAGAGAATAGGAGGAAGTATCTTAGGTAGACAGGTGAGTGACTGAAATGATTTACAGGAACAAGCTGATTGCTTTCTCCCCTAGTTCCATAATCAAAGAAGGCTGACTGGCTATGTTAGGTTTCTACATGGAGACAGAATACTCCTGTACTCTATTAAAATGTCTCAACACTACCGATAATTGCCTTTTTATATTTGCCCTTAAATTTCACCATACTGCTCAGGTTTAATAATTAAGCTTTTTTTTTTTCCTTTGAATGTTTCCTCTAGCAGAGAGAAAAGTGTGTTGCATTCTTCACAATATATAGTGGTACATCTCCTCCTATCTTATGTACTGCTTTCATCATGTGTGTTTTTTTCTCTCCAGTTGTTTTGTGGGGTTTCCAACTATGTTCACTTCTTCTCTCTCAAGCAATGGAACTTCAGTGACTGATGAAATAATTAAGTTAGTAACAGTTAGTCGAAACAGCRGGTTTCAACTGTGTATTGTCCAGGGAAGAATTTTGCTGGATGATTGCCCCGCAGTGCAGAAAATAGTTGTACCTATAGTTGTGTGGAACCAGGAGTGGTTATAGAATGTGAATTCTATTTGCTTCTGATGTATGAATTTTTGAAATGTCTTTAGTATTTTGGTTTCTGATCATAAATAACATGTGTTTTGTTAATTTTTTATCAATAGCTATATATTTTGAGATTATATATCTCCCTTCAATTTAATTTTATTCAAATTTTAGACAGAAATTTCTCRTTCTTGAGAAAACTAGGAAATACATTCAGGTCAAGAGTCTTTGTTACAGAGACTGGGCCCTGAACACTATTTTTATTCCCATAATAATTTCTAAAATAGACTAGTGAAAAATCACAGTAACTTTAATTACTTATTTTATTATTATAATAGAAATTATAATAGGACATCACAACTTATTTCTAACAGTAGAATATATATGTTCTTTGAGAAAAAAAGTATTTTCTTTGGAAACAGCTGAGGTGAAGAATCTTTTCTTTGAAACAATGCCAAAGTAGCACTGCTACAGCAGCAAGAGCATTTACTGACAGAAACTAGAGGCTTAGATCTGYAACGTGTCTTCCAAATGCCAGCCTGTTTTTCCCTTAGGAGAAGAATTAAAAGTAGTTCTGGGAACAACATGGGGAAAAAGCAATCAAGAGTTTTTTTACAAAGTTCTGTGCTAGTATTCTACAACACAGTATTTTAGAGGTTTGTAACAGAGGACAATTGCAATCTGTTACTACTTTTAACTCTTAAGGGTGGAAAGACTCAGAAAAAATATGTGGCATTAAAACCAAGTATTTGGCTTTTAGTCCTCATGCTATAGACCAGACTTTAATTTTAAGTCTAATGTCTGATTTTAAGACTAATTAAATGCCTAATTTTAATTGTACGTGGATTTCAGGCCAATGAGATTTACCTTGTCAGCCTTAGGTGCTGAAGTTCAGTACAGAGATGGTAGAGTAGCAACAGCAAGGCTGTGATAATTCCTTYTGATGCTGAAGAAATTGTGGTAAAATGAACTTTTCAGTTCAATCGATCCTTATCTCACATGCTAAGAGGAAAARGACTGACTGCCAATAATTTGACTGAAACTATCAACAGTAGTTAGAAGCAAATGACAAACTCCCCAGCTCTCCCAGATACAACAGCATTTGTAAGAAAAAAGCTAGAAAGCTCTGTTTCCCTGTAACTAACATAGCCACCATAAACACACAAGGGTCTGTGCAACACCAACACAGAAATAGAAAAACTGTAAGATTCATTTTTAAAATGTGAGAATACAGCAGCCTGACTCAAGCATGTGTATATCTGAATACTGCAAATTTGTATCCTTCTTCRAAAGCACTGATGAGCACTTTGATGAAGTCAAAATTAAAAAAAAAAATTATAGTGAAATATCAGCCCATGCTTTTCACAAGGCTTATTTTGGCTATTCACCTATTCATTAATCTTGCAGAAAATTGCATATATTGGTCACAATTCCTCAGGTTTAACTTCACCCAAAAAAACCCAAGAAAATATTTAATAATTTGAAGTTTTAGCTCACTTTAAGTCAGGTGGTACACAAATTTAAACTAAATGTTAGTAACAGTCATTATTTTGACCCAATTTTGTGATCATTATCTAGATGAAAAAAACAGGAACACTAAGAGAGTTGACAATTATGCTGTGTTGCAAACCACCTGAACCTGTCAGATGAATAATATATCTTCAATGGAGGTCATGAATTACAATGGAGTGGTTCAGCAGGGGAAAGCACTTCCTACCAAGAGCTTCCTGCATTTAATGAGTTTAGTCTAGGTCTGCCTGTAGTCTAGTCCCTTGGATTAGAATCACAGAATCACAGAATCACAGAATCAGCTGAGTTGGAAGAGGTGTATTAGGATCACCGAGTCCCCAAGAGTCACACCATATGGCCAAATGTTTTTCCAAACACTTTTTTAACTCTGTCAGTCTTGGTGCTGTGACCACTTCCCTGGGGAGCCTGTTYCAGTGMYGAACCACTGCCTGGCTGGGGAAGGACCTTTTTCTAATATCCARCCTAAACTTCCCCTGACACAACTTCAGGTCATTCCCTCAGGTCCTGTCACTGGTCACCAGAAARGAGAGATCTGTGTCCGCCCTTCTTTTTCCCCCTGAGGAGGTCGCACTCTRTGATRAGGYCTCCCCTCAGYCTCCTGCAGGTTGAACAGACCAAGTGACCTCAGCCACTCCTCATACAGCTTCCTCYAAAGGCCCCTCAACATCTTCCTAGCCCTCTTTTGGACACGCTCTAATAGTTTAATATCTTTCTTATATTGTGGTGCCCAAAACACAATATTCAGAGTGACGCCACATCGGTTCAGAGCAGAGTGGGAGAAGGTGAATTCATGGAGATTATCTTCAAATTTGCTTTAAGAGCCTGCTAAAAACTCCAGCAAACACGGGCCCTCCAAATACCTGTTTTTCTGTTACAAGCAGCACACTGCCCAAGGGACACAGCTTGAATTTGCACCATAACGACTCTATCTTTCCTAAGCAACCATACTTGCATATGGGTAATCGTTGGGGGTTAGATTTGGTTTTTGTTTTGTTTTGTTTTGCCTTTGGAATTTTTTTCCCTCAAGTTCTAAGACACTAACGACTGGGTGATTATCGGTACTTAATGAAAGACAAAAGAAACCAGGGAAGGAAAGACCGAAGGGACAGGGGAGCTGKGGGSTGGGCACTTCTTCCCCTTGGAACTGGAGGAGAGAGGTCACCCAGGCTGTTCGCTTGCTGSGAGAGGAGTTTCACTGTCACCATCGACTCTGCTCCTGGGGAAACCTACCACCATCTGCTTGTCTGCCCAGGGATTTTCTGAGCTCTCCTCCTGCCCCGCTGGAGTGGGCCCAACCCTGTCCCTGCTGTCACTTTTGCGGCTTTTGCCTACGCTGACCTCACACCCCTGTCCTGTCAGGACATCTCTGCTGCTCCAACCACCACTGCGGGACTGCTCATCTACCTCACCGTTACAGCTTGGTGCCTCAGAGCCAGAGATCAGACTGCCCTGGGATTTGTGGTCCCTCGAGGTTTCCTGGTTCTGTCTTATTATTAATGCTGTAGTTGTTTGTTTGTTTGTTTGCTTGTTTTGTTAGATATATATATATTAGTAAAAAAGCCCTGTTATCCCCATTCCCACATCTTTTTTGCCTGAGAGCCCCTTAATTTCAAATTTATAATAATTTGGTAGGAGGGGGTTTGCAGTCTCCATTGCAAGGGGGAGAGCACCGGCTTTCCCCTAGCAGACACCTGTCTTTTCAAACCAAGAGAGTAATCCATGGACAGTCATCTTAGGTTCTGTCTCTCAAACTGTACTTTAATCACCCGACCACTATCCTCAAAGGACATGGATATAATAAGCAATTCCTTTCTTTTTTCATAGCAACTCTTTGCCAAGACGAGCAATAGTATCTTCCACAAAGCATAGCCATTATGTCTCACAGTAACATCACTATCTGAATTATATTCTGAATTATCCCATCAAATGTCACTGAGAGTTTGATTTCTAATTCATATGTGTTAYGATCCCGTTATTAAAATATTTAGAGAGATGCTTCTGTCCAAATTAAGGTACCAAAAAGATCCTACGCTGAATATACATAGCAACCTTTTGTGCAAACCAAAGCAACCTTTGCTTCRCACCCTGCAGCAAATGGATTTATTTATAGCATAGAGCTTCTTTGGATCAATAGGCCTTTGAACAATAATATCACATGTACATTGATAAAAGATACCAGTTAGACAAAAAATACAGTATTAACAGAAAAACTAATTGAAATGTTGGATTAACCTTAAGGGTTTTACTTACATGATGAGAATTCTTTAGAAGATTTCTATTAGYACTAATGTCTTCACAATCACCTAAGAAAACGTTTTCTTTCAAATAACAATAAAAAAATGGAATTGAGTTTCATTTATTTAACCTCATTCTATTGTAAAGAGCAAGAAATCTCACCTTTAAATTCACAGAACAAAAGTAGATTCACATAATCTCCTTGATAAATGCCATGTAAATTGCAGTATTTTCAACTGGGACATTGTAATTTAATGACCTTTTTCAGTCATGAATAACCAGAACACTTAGTACCTTACAATAGCTGCAGAGAAATTAAAAACATTCTAACATTWAAAAAAAAAAAAAAAAGAAAGAAAAAGATTTGATTGTACACTCTCAGTAGGGAATTAGGGAATTCAGAAGTTCTTGTGGCATCTTATTGGAAATTYTATAGAACAATCTTATATAAGAAAAATGAGTGAGATATGCACAGTGGTTTAGTAACACGTTTGGGGGTATGTTTAGACAGCAATAATTAAGGGTTTCTACCATTTATGTCCTTTGCTATGACATTTCTCCTTTTTCCTCTTCTACTGTCTATTTACAGATTATTAATTTATGGAAGAGTAAGTACAGTTTATATTTTCCTTAACAACTACATGTATTACCATGTATCACCATGTATAATTTCTTTTGGTATGAAATACAGAATGTATTTTGATAAAGTGCACCACAGTAAATATATAAAAGTTACAAGTAGTATGAATATATTTTTTTCACTCTTAATTTTGATAGAAATGCAAACATGAAAGAAGGCAGTTACAGCGATTGGGTCCAAAGAAATTATTTTCATATTTAAATAYATTTTTATTCAAGGCACCCTTTATCCTTCATTTTGGTTTCCATGAGAACTGAGTTACTGAACAGTTATTTGCAGGTGCTACTTAAAAAATTAATCTTATAATTCATTAATGCCAATGACAGCAATATATAGGGCCAAATGTAAGAGGAAATATTACGTATTGCTTTGAATAAGGCAATGTTTATCTGGGTATTTTCTCCAGTACTATATAGTTGAATATGGTATTTTAAAAACAATCTTAAGCATTCAAACAAGGCATGTAGTGAAATCATATGAAGTATTTTCCATGCTCAGCTGCCATTTGGGATAAATAACTATAGAGTCTAAAAATCTGAAAAATTCATAAGGCGCATAATTTCTGCCCTTCAGAACTCTCTCTTTTTGTAACTGTGTCACAAATAGAGATGATATGAGATTTACTTTTAAATGGCTTGTAGCTTTGGTGTAGAGGTGCATAGGAGTAATGATCATTGTGGGTCCCGTACAGATGAATAATTCTAGTCTTGTCTAGTCTAGTCTACCTCTATCCTATTTATAATCTAATGGATAAGTTCCTAGAGTATTGTCAATAAAATATCTTTCCTAAGCAATCATACATGTGTTGAGTCAGAGGTAATACATTTCATACAGTTACAACTGACAAATTCCTAAAATACCAAGTACCTACCTTGTTATGATCAACTGCAAAAATTTCCTGCAGATTAATAAAAGTGAGCCAACAAAAAACATGTCTTTGGATGATGAGTTTATACAAAATGATTCAACATCGAAATTATTTACAATTTGGTAAACCTGCCTGTGTTACTGTTCTGCCTCCTAGGTACATTTTGTAAAGTAAAATGCCTCTTCAATTTATACAACTGAATAGTGAAAACTGCTTTCTTTAGAAGTTCAGTGACTCGCCTTGTTGCTTTTTCATTTACCTTTTAAGTCAGTCTGTGACTGCTTATTTCTGTATCACAAAGAGGAAAACACTGTTGACCTCACTAAACAAACCTAATATCTTTTCATACTTGATTCAGCTATACTTCTACTATAACTGTTAGAAGTACAAAAAAACCAGACAGAAAACCAAGCCAAACACAAAGCTGTTTCTTTTTAAAATATTCAGGTAAAAGACCTTAGGCAAAATCAATTCAGAATATATTCATCAGTCTTCAAGAACTCCAACAGGACTCAAAAAAAAGCTCTAAAATCAAAGTTACAACCAGAATATAGGCATAAAATTCAAGTACATCCAGTAATTCCAACTGTGGCCGAGCTGGCTATCAGTGCTTTGGCTGTATGCACACCCAGCACCCTCTGTCAATGGATTCCAGGGTGGTGCAAGAGCTTCCCAAATACTCTTAGCATTGAGGAGACAGCACCTGAGACAAAGTCAATGACGAAGCCTTTAAGCAGCTTCGCAACAAAAATTCTGTTACAGGAGCTCTCCAGGTGTGAATTATAGACAGTCCTGGGATTCTCCTAAGTAGGCCCTGCTGTGCCTTGACTCTTTGACAGCCACCATCTGCATGCTTCAATGCATATGCTATTCATGCATAATTTATTAATATGCATGTAATGAAACTGCAGCTACCATGGATAAATAATCTGTCATGCTCATTGACTCCTTCAGGCAGTTCCTGATGCAAGATTGACCAAAATTACAGACAGTTGTAAACAGCCAGCAGAAAGKTTTTTTTGTGCATTTGACAGAAATGGTCATATACGATAGTCTTTTATACATAATTAATGTAGGAGGTGTTATGTGTATCATTTAAAACACTCAATATAAACATATCTATGAGATGCTGGAGTGGTCACAGAGGACTGAAGGGMAACTGAATTATAGGAAATAAGTGAAATAGCATCACAAGTAGTCTCARTCTTGATCCAGGTGAACCCAGTGAACCCACTGCTACAGGGATCCTTGCAATGGTGGCTCCTGCAACTAAACAGAGAACAACCATCTCATTCAAGAGACTGGCTTCCTGTCAGGAATGTKATGCTCTGCCAAGGTGACATTTCTTTTTTTAGATAAAAAAATCTGCTGTGAGAATTTCTACAAGTTCCCAGTGCTTAAAAGAAGATTTAAAAAAAAAGAATATTAACAACAAATATGTAATCCTTTTTCAAAACACGTTGCTAATAAGAAATAGAAAATTTACTTTTCAAAGTGTGGGAGAGCACAGTTCCACTACTGTGCAGAAAGATTGCTATTATTTTCAAAACTATGCTAAAACAAAAACTTAATGACAGAAAATTAGGTTACTAAATTTGAACCCTTGTATATATATACTACAAAAAAAAAAAAAAATCAGCATGCTTGGCTTTTCCTCTAGTTTGGGTATTAGCTGGAAATATTAGTCATGTATATKACTAATTTTTTACTAGTTTCTTTGACACGATTTAAAAAAAGGAAAATCCAGCATGACTGATTAACACAATACCTTCTACCTCAATATGATGAATCAGGAATGCCATATCAAAGGAAGAGAATTGCAATTAGATCTGAGTAGCTGGGCTCTGCCTAAAGGCCAAACACTTCTATAGAACCTGTTCACTCCTTTTAGTAAGAAGACTGGATAGACATGACAACAGTACAGAAAGACAAGCACCTAATTTTRCATCTGTGTCTGGAGTGCTAGAACTGTTGCATGACCCTGGATAAATCATTCCACCTCTAAAATTCAGGAAAAACAACATCTAAAAGGGCACTGATGCTTGAACGAGACAGTGCCACAAGGTGACTAGCTAATTTCCAATAACAAAGTTGAATTATCCTCTGCATTTTTACACAACAGTCTAAAAGTACTTAATATGTGGCCACATTAGTACTTTATATAACCATTATACTCCATAGACTCCAATACAACAGAAAAAAACCCCATAACAATAATAACTTTAGCTTCAAAGAGTCTCATTAAATTCAAAAGGATGAGTCACACAAAATTACAGTGATGTGTATAAAAAAATTTATGTCTGTATCTTATGTATGCTTTAAAAGACACGAAAAACAAATTTGTTTAAAATAACTGGCTATGTGGTAGCTCTAAAATACTAAACAAAAAGAGTTTGCAGAGACCAACTTACTGAAATTTCTACTGTATTTCATGTCACCCTGATCTTGTAAAGGACTTTTAATTAATTTCCCTTGATTTGTATGAACAACTCCATCTGAGAAAAGTAGACTATGCAARACTGCTGAGTAAGCACATTGTGCATCGTTTGCAGAGTTACACTTTAAAGCTAATGCATACTGAAAACAYACAAAGCAGTTAAAACATCACAATCATTTTGTATTAAGTCAGACATAGACACCCACCTGTGCTTTGGTACAATTCAGAAAACTATGCAGACTTCCATTTGACATTCTCTTTCCTTTTCCACTAGACAATCTTGTTCATATAAGAGCTCCTAGGTGAATCTATGAAATAGTTACTCAAGAACAAGTCCCTGAATATTCACCAATCCAGCATTTGCAATAACAATATGTTCCTACGATTAGGACAAAAAAAAAATTAAATGTTCTTTTACATCTAAGTCTGTGTAAAAAATTACCCCTTTCCAAACTAAGCTATAAAAGGCTAAATAGTTATTTCAAAAACATTTACATTGYTTCTTACTTGAACTGTACCACAGTAATGAGAAAAGACAATAATAATTGACYGTGGATAATACCTCTTGGAAAAAGCTCAACTAAATGGTGAATGGGTTCCATTTAATTGTGGCCTAGGGTAATGATACAAAGTACTATTGTAAGAATGGAAGCTATCGATTATTGAATCATGGAATGGCTTGCATTGTAAGGATCCTTAAACTGTTAAGGTTTGCTGATGTAGAAACTCTAGGGAGACAAATTATATATTGCATCTTGGGACAGTCAGCTCACAGTGCTATGGAATATGTTTCAGTATGGGATACARTTTCAATTCCAAAATTCCATTCTTGTGTGCATTTTAATTGGTATCTCAGGAACTCAAAATCTGGTGAACTGTTTTCTTTAAATACTGCACTAGATTTAAATACTTCCAATCGGACAATATTTTTCTTAGGTAGTTATCAGCTAGGTGGAAAATCATCTCTTACATCAACAGAGCTACTGCTCCCCACCCAAAAAAAGGACCTACCTCATTTTACCACAAGGATCAGAAGCTTGTGTAAGTGAATTCAAGCAGAAAATTCTGAAGCTGCTAGATATTTTCCAATTTATTTAGTTGTTTTTCTGTGTTTGAAGTTCTGATTCTGTTTTTCATATTACATCAAAAAGAGTAAGATGTGTAGTGTCCATCTGGTTAAGAAGCATTAAGTATGCTGAAAAAAAAAAACCCTTAAAACACTTAAACACTTTTGCTTGTTAATATAAAAAAGGATATGCGCATATACATGTTTTTAATCTTGCTTTTTGGTAATAAAGGGGCAAAAACAGCATTATGTGTTAATATTAAGACCTATATTACCCGTTTTGATATGGATGAAAGAAGTTTCCTGTTTCTTTTTAGCCTGGTCTCTTCTGTGCATTCTTGCAGAATACTTTTTCTCTTAAATGMTTTATCCTAGACATGTTCACTACACTGACCTTGGTTGTCTTTTGGYATTTGTTTATGCCTTCCAGTTGACTAGTGTAAATAGCAGAAAGGACTATAGCACTTACAGCTCCTCGTTCAATTTTGCAAGTTCACAGAGGTTCCAGTGCTTAAAACAACATTTGTTTAAGCATTTATCTGCATTCACATTTTTGTACAGAAATAAACACACATAAATCAAGATAAAATCCAAATAAAGCATCTAAGATGGAATTGCCTATGTATTTGAAAAGACTATGTTCTAAAGTTTCTGTTTACCATAAAATATTTTTTGTTTTTTATTAGGTGTTACACATATGACTAAAGGAGTTCAAACAATTATCACTGCTTTTAGATTATATAATTGATTACCTGTCAGAAATAAAGGACTTTATTCAAAAGGTAACAGCAAAAACATTTTTACTGTAATCAAGCTAAACTACTGGSTAATCAAATTAAGTTAATTATTCAAAATGCAGCTTCTGGAATTATTGAGAGAGTTTAGAGATAATAAGCTTCTTAAAAATTCTGAACTCATTTAAACATCCTACCTGCAGTATAATATCTCTGAATTGTATCATACCTCTAGGAAAACACCTGATGGCATTGTTTCTTTTAGAGCCATTGTCATTAAAACTTTTCTGAGTTATTTCTGGCTATTCTTTATTGCTTTATCCAAAGCAATAAGTAATTTTTCCTCTTATATGTTATAACCAATGCTGTTTCTTTCTTTCATTTAGTTCTGTGGATAAAAGAAACAACCAGTGCCAGGCCTGTCAAGTAATGCAAGACCTGCTGTCCATATGTGTTTTTAAGAGAGAGGGACAAAGGGCAAGAGGGACCAACATGAGTAAGATGATTAATAAAGTATTTCTGCAAACAGATGGCAAGAAAAGTTTGAAAGTGTACTTTTGGGACTAGAAAAAGTACGTCTTGTGCTGCATTGATTTTCTTATGTGTCACTTCTTGGATCTGAATTCAATATCATGAACTCCAAAAAATTTTAAGGAAACATCATAAAATCAAAAAAGTTTCTTTTTGCATCAAATCATAAACTATTCATTTCCTGGAATCTTATTTTTCTATGCGCACAGGTCTATAGTCTGATCTTMAACTTCCATTCACAAAAGCTTGACCTTTAAGGGCACTCTTACTATTTTCTTCATCATTGATGAAGTCACAAATGAAGTCATTGAATTAATTGGCTTCAAGCCTCAGTACTTGAAGTCTGCTCCTTTCTCTGTACAGAGGGCTGTATTCATTCAGCTGTCCTGCTTGGACAGCCTGGAGCAGACCCCCCCTGTAATGTCACTGGTCCCCACCCTGCCTTTGATTCTGACCCTTAAATTCTCAGTTGGCTTCTCACCCATTGCAAAGTAGAGCTGGTCATTGACACAGAGGGAAACACCCCTCCTCATCTCCCCTGCCTGCCTTTCCGAAAGAGCCTGTGTCATTCCATTCCAACACCTCAGTCACAGGAGCCATCTCATCGTCTCTCCATCATGCCAACAAACATTCTAGCCCTGCAGGCATTTGCACATCTCTGACTAAATCACCTTGTTTATTCCCCATGGAATATATCTTGTGTTTCCAGTGAAGCCAGTTTACTGTCTGGAGTGTCTGAAATTCCTTTATGCCAGGCACTTCAGGCACTCTCTTGCTGACCTGTGATCCCTCTCCAGGCTCTGGGTATCTGTTGCAGGTAGGTTATTTATGATTCGTGGTTTTGCTTCTTCCCTGATGGTACTGGGGTGGAAAATAGAAATAATAAAAAAAAATCCCAATCAATCAATCAATCAATCAATCAATCAATCAAACAAACAAACTAAAAAAAGATTTTGCTAAAAGATCATTATTTTGATATTTTATGAAACCAGAATATTATGTTTTCAAACATCTACAACACTTGTGTTAAAAAAGCTGTGTTTTTCAGGTGCTAAGTCAATTTAGAATTTGTGTAYAGCATTGTTTTTTTGATTAAGTTCTCCTTTGCAGTGCAAATTGGGAATATTTTTAATTGGGCCCACCTCTTACTCATTAGAAGCAGGCCATTAGAACCAATATTAAAGGCCAGAAAGAAGTGAAAAAACACTGGTAATAAAGGGAGACGTTTTCTGTGCACAGATAATTGAAAAAATAGTGTGATGGCCTTTGGCAATGAGGCTGSATGTATAACAGAAGGCAGGGGAGCCCTGTGGCTCCCATTTACTTGATGTACAAGACCAAACACCAGCTTCTTTTCCTGAAAAATAGCTCCTTGGGGTAAACAGAAATAATCATTAAAAAATCATTAAAGTGGTTGCTTTTTTTTTTCTGTTGGAGAAGGGAGATGTTGGGTTTTGGTTTGGGGTTTTTTTGAGTGTGGGATCATAGAGTCAGCACATATCACTTTGAATATCCAAAAGCTTTCATTCTCTTGAACAAGATSTTAGTTTTAAATATAAGTACTATTCAGAAAGAAGTATATTCTAAGCAGCTGGCTCAAGAACATGCAGTAATGCTAGGGCAGAACAAATGATAAATCAGATTTCCCAGTTCTTTGCTTCAATCAAAGAATGTCTTCCCTCTCTTCAAATGTATCCCAAAACTATACCTTGAAAATAGTGTAGGGACCAGTCAAAGAAATTGTCAATTGCAGCCTGAGTTTGAAAGAATACCTTGAGGATGGTTGCTCAATTACAAATTTAACCTAGAAGCCAAGGAGCTCTTGTTTTGTTCAAATCAGTGCACATACATTTGAAATTTAGTCCCTGAAATTGTTCTGAATCACAGAACTGGTGAGTATTGTAGAAATCAGTTGGGGAGGGGGAAGGTCAAGCCCTRTGGAAGACCCTGTGAAGCTCCAGGCATCACAAAGGGCAGTGCTTTCAGACTCAGACACTGYCTCTCCTGATGTGATTTATCTCACTAACACAGATCCCCAGAAGTCAAACATGCAAAGCTGAGCTAYGGTTCACAGCATGCAAAATTATGGAAGGAAAGTCTATTTAATTTACCTTGTGCAAACCTACTGATGTGTCCAGAAAGTAATTTAATATACAAGTAATCTGCTGCAGACAGAAAGATGTATCCGTACACAAGGGGGTTATACCCAAAGCCCAATTATTAAGCACTTATTTCCTGGATTCCATGTGCATGAAATAATGTGGCACCTCATCTTCATCACTTCCACATTATGTACGTCTAAAGAAACATTTCCATCTACTCTGGGCACTCCCTGTATRGGCATACAAAGTTCAAGTCCATGAAGTAGCTGTTATTCATTTTCAAACTTATTGTCAGTACAGCTACTTTTATTTTACTTTCTAGTTTTCTTCACATGCTGAAGATCTTCCTCCCTGTGGAGGAGGAGAAATGGTAGCAGTGTGGGCAATTACCATTTATTTTTATCTTTGTTTTATTATCTCATGGGCTCACAAAGCATTTACAAGCAGCAAGAACAATTATTCAAGTGGAAGGCAGGTGGATAGCAYATCATTTTGGTATTTGCTAAGTTCCATTAAAGAGGCACAGACCAAACTGACTCTAGAAGTGCTTGTAAGCAAAAGCAAGTAATATCYTGCAAGTAAGAGCAGGAAGGAAGGCTAGTGTTTTAAGCACTATCATGATTTCATGCTYGTCTACATTTAGTCAGGTAGAAGAAGATCCTTTAGAACAATCAATTGTTTTTTCTATGCTGAAGAAAATATTAAAAGGTGTCCAGAAGTCAAAAAGTGTTGGGTACTGCTTGGGTTAGTTTTTGCTGAATAGAAATTATTAACATATTGCTATTATATTAGTTTCTATTTTTTTTTGCAAGGCAAAATATCTATCTAAGACTCTTTCAAGGAACAATGCTTAAAGAAGCCCTGCCAACCCACTATGGCTGTGCTGAGATGGATTTCTAGCCTTTGCTCCCTCTTCTTTGGAAAAGTAAAAGTATCTCCACTGTTTATTTTTCATCGATCAATCTCCTTTGCTGTTCTTTAYATTTTCCATTCTATACTAAAATCCAGCTGAAAATGTCTCTTTTCTGTACCCTATTAATCTTAAATAGTACAGATTTCAAAAAGAAGCATGCTTTTTTCATGTWATATTTTTTTAAAACTATCCATTTATTAGGTTGTGCCTCTGTGGACAGAATTTATAAGAGAATTGTAAAAGAACAGAGACTGTTGAGAGAACCAAAATTGTTATTACACACTAAATAAAAGGAAAATTCAGTATCAAAACTATCCCTTGAAGACTCTGCCCTATACACCTAAGAATCAATCATCAAAGCTTGAGTTACTCACCCCAGTYTTTTACAGTCATACTTTTCCTTTTTTAGTTTAGACTCTTAAMCACAGAGAAACCTGTCTTAAGTGATTCATGTACTTGTTCATCTCTATTGACTGTGAGGAATGCCTTGGACAGCTAGTGCAGACTTACAGGTGTCACAGTTACACCTCTGGCAATGCACTTCAAAATGTGGGGAGCTGCTTCAATAAAACTGTAGATAACTTTGGAGAGAGGAGCAAAGCCCTTGGGCATCTACAGAAGGTTCCCTGCACCCCAGTTATACAAGAAAGTCTTGAGTTTCAGAAGGCCTCAGCAGCTTGCTTCCACTAACACTGACATGGCTATTCTTGCAGTTGGTACCCATTCCCCATGCCTCCCTGAGTTCACTCTGAGTTATCTTCCTACCAATGCCTTCTAGTTATAAAGAAAAGACAAGTATTGGCTTCTCAAGAAAGTTTTAAGACATTATTGTTGCACTGGAAAAAAAGCAGGACAAATCCTTGTSAATTGGTGTGCATACCAAGCTGTCTGTGGTATGGATAAAAACCTTTCCACAGGCAGAAGGAATGCAAGAAGCTTATCAAGATACAYGACTATGCATCCCATAACAGCCTGATTGTCCATTCTACAGAGGCAGAAGAAGCACTCACRCTATATTTTAGAAATAGACAACATTACAAAATCATATTCTTACTCATTACTTTTTTATGAGCAAATGATCACATCTTCTGAAAAGGGTGCTTGGATAACCAGTAATTTTGCTCTTAATAAGCACAAGAAGCGAATTCGAAAACCTGATGATTTAAATAATCAGATTTCAATACAGATGAATCATGTGCATAAATTTTATTTTGCCTCAAAAACACAGCTTGTCCCTAGAGGACAAAGAGCTAGAGATAAATTGCTTTCAGCACAAGAAATTAAACAGGATGAACAACTTGAAGTGGCTAAAGAAAGCTTGCAAACAGACTGATAAAACATTCAGGGTTGAGAAGTTTACGAATATAACTAACTTTGTATTCCTCATCATCCTTCATTAGCTAGATAGTAAAATCAATAGTAATTTAAATCAAGGGTATAATTTACACAAAGTCTCCTTTTAGGATTCGTAGAAATAGAACACTGTGTAGGTAAAAATTCAGTTACCAGCTTTTTCCATATCTAAATCAAAATCCAGTGCATCTCATTCAAGGCTCTAACACTTCATTCAAAGCTTAAAGGAAAAATGTGCTTGTCACAACTCAATCATTTCTAGTGGAGATGTCTAGAGGACTTCTGTTATAACAGCATTGAACATTATTTTCCGTCCCATTAGTTTGTTGATGAAAGTAAATACAGGAATGCTTYTCTAGGAGTCACTCTGAAATGGTCCAAGTCCTAAATGAAGCTAAATCCCAGCTCCAGGCATAAGCAAGTAGGAAGATTGATATCCAGAACAGTGGATGGGATGTGCATGGGAATGCAGCCTTTTCCTCAGCTGCAGCAACAGATCACCAAGATTGGTCTGCTATGACACTGACAGGAGCGATCCTCCTGACTACTCTATGAAAACACCTGGATCCCACATTTATCTGCTGTGTGCCAGGGCACATTCCAGCACACTACAACTAATGGAGATGTCTCTTCACAMAGCTGTCACTTCWKRGATTTWAASAATAGTTATGTATATCCCAATATTCATATTATACACACCTCCAGCAATTTTTCTTGAAAATTTGTAAGSCAGTTTGGGAAGTTGAACATCCATTAATAATTCCMGCTGCACTAGGTGCGGGTCTGGAGCACATCTCACAACCATCTGAAAATAARTCTAATTTGTGTGCTCTGAGATTCCCCCAGAGTCAYGTAAAAAGAGGAAAAAACAGTAAAAATTACTAAAAGATTTYTTGCCTCTCTGCACACCTTGTCTCAGCTCATACTCTGATGTAGAGGCACCATAAGAAGAAGTCACTCAAACATAATTCTGAARATGAAGATCATTACTGTACTCTAARAAAATCCATACTTTTTATTTGAAGGCACATAGAAACAGTATTTTTTAATACCGGGTAATTTTTTCTTTGCTAAAGAATATTCTTTGCAATTTGTTCAGCTGACAGAGAAATAGAACCAGTTGATAGGGTCATTTTGTAGCCCTTTCCATTAGAGATTGTCTTCCCAAATTTCTGAAAGCCTGGAACATGTCTAGAATTGGTCTCCTCTATATATTAACTAGTAACACTACTAAACAAAAATTCTTCTTTGGCTAGGTCTCTTAAGCTGTACTGACTTGTAGTTTTCTTAGTAATGAGAGGTTGTTTGCTGCAGCAATAATCCATCCTGGATCAGCATGAAATATGTGAGTCTCTGACTGAGCAGACATAGACAGGACTAGTACCTTGCTGGTGAATGAACAACCTCATTTATATGAGATAATAGTGGCTCCTCATACCAAAGTGGCAGTTCCTACCTTGATACTGAGATAGATAGATAGATAGATAGATAGATAGATAGATAGATAGATAGATAGATAGATAGACAGATAGAGTAAAAAATTAGATTAGATTTAAAAGACAAACATCAACATGGTTAATTAGGCTGCAGATTAAATACAGTTTATTTAAGGTTGAGTTTTAGAGGACATCCATCACAAGAATAAATGACAGTAATAAGACAAAGCCTTTGTTGCTACCATGTTAGCAGTTGCTTCAGGTAACCTTATTGTCCTTACAATTCTCTGATCCTCTTCAACACGTTTTAGTCTCAAACAATCTCCATCTTGGTGCTCTCTCTGGTTTTAATCTACTGTGTTTCCAGTACTTTTTCTTGTCAATCGTCACTTAATCTTCTGATATTGAAGAGAAGCGAGATTATCAAGGCAACCAACAGAAAGAGCCTAAATAGAAGGCTACCTAAAAGGCTACATTTGCTACAGATTTAATCAATTGATTTAATTTAATCTCTCCTCTGTGTTTATTTTATCAACAGAAAAGTTATTAAAAAGTCAACTCCTTTTTATACATAATGATAATACTATTCTGTAATTACTTGTCAAYAGTTAGTGTGGCCAACACAAAATTCAAAGGGAGGGAAAATTCCATTGTTTCAGTGAGATTCAAAGCTGCATTTTGTTTTGGCTTTATCACAGTGAAAATTGTGCTTATTTCCAAGTACAGGACATTCTGAATAGTCCTGTAATCCCCAAAAGGAAAAGAGGTTTGATACTCATACTTTTAGAAAACCACTCTTAAGACACTTTCAAAAACCCTCTCTATAGACAAAATATATAAAAACCAATTACTTTCCACCTATTTATATTACATGTGGTCCTCAGCAACAGGTATACCAAGTCTGGTAAACTTTTAAATTATTTTTTAAAGTTCCTTAAACATATACAAACATATGACTGTTGCTTGATTGAAAGAAAATAAAGACAAAATCAGATTAACATAAAAGCTACATCTATGTTTTTGCTCCCTACTGAAATAGCTTTTCAACCACATAACACAATACACTTAAAACTGAGTTCACTGTCCTTCTATAGAAATTGACTCTGGCTCTACTGCAAGTCAATAATCATGGGAATTTTGGAATTTCTTTTCACACCAAGGGACATTACTCTCAGAAATTGACAACACATATAACTCACAGCAATTAATCTGAAAAAAAAAACCCTCTCAAGATTGTAATTTCAACTTGTAGTAAAGTAAAACTAAATAACAGAAAAATAGCTGGAAAACTTTTCAGTTCTGCAAACAGGCTTTTTCTGTCCTCTCCTCTTTTTTCTTTTTTTTTTTTTAATTTGTTTTTTCTGCTTTTTATGGCCCCATCCAAGCAGCTCTTCAGTGTTCTGTAAACATTTACAAGGTGTATCATATATCAGTCCCTTTCTCCTTTTTTTTATTACTTACATTTATTTGTTAAACATCCTAATTCCAGTTTTCACTATTTGTTATTACACTGAGTTTCCTATTACTAGCCTTTGTCTATTTTTTTCTCACCTGCCATATCTCTACCAAGMATGGCCTTCTACCTTCTACCTCTACCCACATTTAACAGCCCATCTGCTTCCGGAACATTGTCCCCTTCACCCACCCTTTCCTCCCTTCCTCAGGCTCACATCTAGGAGACTTCCAGTTGGTCCACTGTTGCAGACATATAGGTCCAGGAATATATTTTTAAATTTCCTGCCTCTTTTCCCATGACATCTACATTGAAATAATTTATGGGAAACACTTAARCTGTAAGATTATATCTCTGCTGTAGACCATGAAACGTAATATTTCAGTGTTTGATGACAAAAACATCATCAAAAAAGGTTTCTGTTGATGTTACTGCAATTATACTTTTTCTTACTTTCATATTTCTCTTTTTCTCTTTCACAATTCAATCTCTTATAGCCCTTCTGCCTATCTTGGCTTTTAAAATATTTTTACACATTTTTGTTCTTGCTGTATTTCATAGTGTTTATCACATGGTACCACTGTTTAGGCAGATTGCAGCCCAGGGAGAAATAAGATCTAAAAGTGCTTTTTCACTTCTCAATTTACGTGCTGCACAAAACCCATCAGGTCCTCAAGCTTTATTTTATCTCAGTATTTCTCTACAGAATGAGACCAGTGTTACTCATATACCACTGGAAAATGCTGATTGAATCACTTATTTGACATTTTCATAGTCCACTTATTTTATATCCCCTCAGCTCCCATAGTTTAATTGTTTTCTTACCTCATTTCTCTCCTGGTTTTCCTTTTCTCTTAATCCTTCCTATTTTTCCTTACCTCAAAGAGATCACCCATTCATCTTTTCATGTATTTTCCCTCTGGTATAATAAGATRTAAAAGATTTGTTTCATAATTTCCAATTTCTGTGCAGATTCCATAGCTGAAGGTGAACTTCAGTRTGCAAATAATAACCCAACCAAAATTATGGATTATTTTTTCAATACTTTCTCCTAGGTGTCTAGTTCTTAGTTTATGCACAATTTGACTAAACAAAGCTCCTAATCTCTTCCCTCTCACCCCAATCCAGCCCTCATATTCATCAATGGAACAGTGTAAGGCTATAGATCCTATTAACTTTTATATTGCCTGTCAGGCATGTAWTTCCAGGCATCTTTTGTTGATCCTGATAAATTCTCAGTTGCAATATATGATTAAATCTTGCTGAGGTCTTTTTTTTTTTAATTTTTTTTTATAAGACTACTAAGACTACAACATTTTCTGTATTCCTATTCAGCCAGAACAGGTGCCCAAATCTTCATGGAGTTTTACTCTGTTTCTTGAATCATCACTTTCTTTTGGCAGATAAGTGTGTCCTACCATAGGTTTTTAATATGCTTCTAAGGACTAACCTCTTCTTCACGTGTTGATTTGACTATGTTGCCCTGATTCCCTTTCCCAGTAGCTCAAAGTGTAGGAGTTCCAYAGTGCTCAGTGCCACTTTCACCTCTAATATTTGCCATCAGATTTTTGTTTTTTGCTTCTAACATTTCCTGTGTGTTGAAATTCCTTGTTCACCTGTCAAATTACCCAGTAATTATCTTTCTTCTTCCTTCCTGGTTTTTCTTCGGATGTGGGTGCACAAATTTACATAAATGTGTGTGCAAAAATGTATGTGTGTGTATAGATATGCAGGTAGGTAAGCAAATATGTGCATGAACACATAAATATTCATTTGGGCACATGTGTGCAAAATCCCACATATGTGTGCAAACATAAATACATGCAGGAGGTGTGTGGGKGTAAATACAGGTGGTTTATTCCTTAGTGGTGGCTTTTCCAGTCTTCATTAAGTCATCTGTGCACGTTTCCAAAAGCAATACTTCAGACTACACTTTAGTAACTACAGCTGTCTAAGCATGGCTGCAAATGGCAGGTAAAGTGAGTTCACTTGAAGTCAATACAGACACCCTTCACAGGCCACAAGAAATGGAAAATAAAACTCAGCATAAAATGTTGGATGAATTTTTTAGATTATCAACTTAAAGTCTGAAATGAATTATTTCTTTTTATTATTTAAGACTGAATGACTTCCAGAATTCCATTCTGAACAATATACTAAATCCATAATGTTGAATGGAGCTTTCCAAGTCACTGTACTGGATAATGCAGCTACTGAATTGTCTCCTGAATTTGAAAATGACTGATTAAACTTTATAGGGAAATAATATGGCAACAAAATTTTCTTTTCTGGGCATTTATAGTATTCCTTATACYAATACACCTAAGTTTTAACATTTCTTTCCACCTTCCTGAATTAACAAGGGCTTCTTCCAAATCATAAACTGCCATTCACAGGAAAATTGAAGTCCTCTGTTGTTTCTTTGCTTCCTCTACATCATAATGGAAAATAGATTCTATTTGAAAACTTTTTCAAAATTAAAGTTTAGTGTGTTTGTTGGGTTTTTTAAGACAATAAAAATTATTTTTAAAATGGGCATCACATTAAAAAAGGCAAGAGAAGAAAAGCAGCTAGAAATAGGCAATCCTAACCCCAAAATTCTTTAAAGAATTTTCAATTGTGAAACAGAAATTTGTCACGTATTTCTCCATTATCAGCAGGAATAGGTTTGACTATACTGACAGACAACTTCTGAAAATATTCAATGTATTCTTTTTCTTTTGCAGGAACAAGYAGTGCAAGTATGTTGTTTACAAGTGAGGTATGTTATTTGCAGCTGTGAGAACAGCAAAAAAGTTAAACTCACAAAAGAAGTCCAAGTTCGTAGGTTTTGGGATTCGTCATGTCAAACCAGCCTTCCTCCTGGAAAGACATTTGCAACTGAATTCATCAGTGTCTCTGTTAGAGTCACAGAAATGCTTCCCAGCTCTCACTTAYGGCACACAGGTTCTCAAATCAAACTCTTTCTCAAGGCTTATCCCAAGATTCAGAGTTTGGATTCAAGTCAGCTCTGTCTAAAGGGATAGTTTTCCAGACTGTTCAGATGTCACATAATGGTTTTTAAGAAAATACTAAAGATTTCCATAATTTTTAAGTATATATCTAGCATGCTTCTTCCCACTTAAACTCCTTAAACTTTTTACATCACCAGGCTAAAATCCTAAGTACAGACTTTCATAAAATTTGCAATGTTTTTGACTCAAAGTAACAAGAGAAGATTTTTTTATATGACTTATTCAATACTTCTTGAATAATTGAACATTTTACCTTTAATTTAAGGCTCACTACACTACTAAATTGTATCCACAGTCTGCAAGGGTGTAATTCTTATCACACACTTAAATAACCATTTTTATTCATTACCTTTTTAAAAAATGACATCTATAAAAGGGATAAATTGGGATCAATTTGACTTATTTTGCATTCTATTATATGGCATCCTTAGTACAGAAATTCAAATATAATTCATGTGATGCCACCCTCCTGAATAGAAAACTCTGGTGCCTACTAGTAACTAGCAATGAATTCACAACAATTCTTTGTCCGCCTTTCAAGAATCTTTACAAATCTCTCAATTTTTAAGCAGAACAATATCTGCAGTCTAGTTTAAAACATTCTCAGAGCAGAAAGAGGTAAAGAAATACATATACATGTTAGGATCACAGTCTCTGGGGTTTTTTCCTCCACCTAAAGGGCACTTTGTCATATTATATATTTCAGCACAAGGCATACTTCAAAATTGCCCTTTTTACTACATGAAAAACACCAGCACTGAGGAAAGGCATACCCTATCCAAGAGAGAGAAACAAACCCTGGAGATTCAGCAAAATCAGTAGGCTTCAGAAGCATTACTTTTAGCTTTTACTGTTTCAACACTCTTCAAAACAGCATAAGGACTTCATAAATGTCAGATTTCTGCCTTAAACCATTCTAGAGGCTATGAAGTTGAAGCTAAACAGCAATAGACTTTATTCTTGGCTCTGGGGCTTAAACTCATAGTAGTGAGAAGACAGCTTTATTTCATCAACTTGGACAAAGTCCAGTGCTAGTTCCAAAGCCAGGTGGAGAGCAGCAAGAGGGCAGACACCTTAGAACGACAGCTAAATCCCACACAGTCATTGTGGTGAATCAGGTGGGTACATTTATGAAAAGTGGGGAAGGTGAAGATTGGTTTGCGGTTTGGAGACAGCTTCTGAAGATGGTGTATGTAACAAGAGCCACACGACTGGTTCAGCTCTTAGACAGCCACTTATATTAAACATAAAAATGATCCTGCCCATGTGSTTCAAAATATCTTTTCTGCTTCAAGCTTTAAAATCAGCACCCTGCAGTTCCAATAAATGGAAGAAGGTAAAGTACAATGTCATCTTTATTGTGTGCATTTCATAGTCCTGTGCTACTCTACTAATCATGGTGGAGGCACCTTCACAAATAAAAAGAGGCATTAAATTTATAGCACTGGAATTGCTATAGAAATAGTGTGCCTTTAATAAAAGCTTGAGAATTCCTATACTATTTTGAAACTSAGCAAGCCTGGCATATATCCAAAAGCTACAGAAGGTTCAATCTCAGTTAGGTGCTTATGCAGTAAGCAGCAGTATTCCCACCAACATGTCACCTAGGTACTTGTTATACAACACACCAGCTTTAATTTAATAACATCTAGATAAAACAATCATCTGGGGTTTTTTTACTAATTTCACAAAATAACTTATTAAAAAATATAAAAGAAACAATGCTGTTGTAATCACAAAATAAATTAACGGACCTGAGCTTTCAAGAAAGACTAATGAGAAATCAGTGAGGCAAACAGCAAGTAAAAAGTGTAATCAAACATTTGCATCACAGCATTTACAAGAACTATTCATAGGTCTTGTCTTCAAGGAGCTGTTTTAAGCAGCTGTCTCTATCCAATCCTTCCTCTATTAAGAGCCATGTACTTATAGCATGTGGAATTCATGAGRAACACAAATTCCTGAGGAATTTGCCCTTTTTGTGAAGATGAGTATCTTCACATTGTCTAAGACAAGAAAATTGCACTTATAAGGAATTTTATTGTTTCCTGCTTGGAGAAGGGATAAGCATTTGGGGAAATTGTAGTAATTTGAGAGTTGACAAGAACACTGACATTGTAGCAAAAGGTCTAGATTCACACAGAGAAAATCAGTATACTGAAGATGGTCTTTAAACTAGAGCTTAGCTGAATCCTCTGCCTGTAACTGAAGGCTGTCTTGTAAGAAACTTCTCCCTTCTGCTGCTATTCCCCTTCTAAAAGTGACAAATCTGCCTCAGGTTTACATTAGAAAATCTGAATAAATTACCATTGTGTTTATGTATACACGTGCTTGTTTACCTTCTAGCTTGCAAAAAGGAGTTATGYATATTATATTTGAAGCAGGAATCACTACATATGAAACAAAAATTATTATCATACATACTAGTTTCTAGTTTCAGGAAAAATGTGTTTAGGATGCTGAATCTTCCTCCATTTAACTGTTCAATTCTGGAGAAAATTATTGAGATCCTGGTATTTTGTAAACCAATTAAGTGACTTTTGGCAATACTAAGATTGCCAAGTGTCACCCTAAATTTCTAAAGCCTTTGATGTTTTCATTTTTGTAGTGGAGTTTTCTCACAGTTTCATGTAAACACTGAAAAGTTATTGTAACAATCTTGATGCTTACATTCTTTCTCCTGGGAGGAGGAAGGATGACAGACTCTTGGATTGACCAGTGTGATTGGAGAGGTGGAGATGTCATTCTCCAATCTCTGGTCGTGATTAGAACGATATTTAAATTGAGGTTAAAAAATAAGTCTCTCTCTTTTCTTGCGTTTGGAAAACCCAAGTGTGTCGTGTTGCCTTTTTGTGTACTAGTGTGACAGCCAAGGACAATTTTTAAAAGTTTAAATGCAAAATGTAGTTCATCCTTTATAATGTTTKTGGGAAATAGTTTACACTGTTTGGAGGAACTCATGCTGCTTTATTAGAAGGTAGTACATTTAAAACACTAAAGGAACTTTGAAGAAAGGGTATAAGAGGATTAAAAGAAAATAYAGGCCTAGGAAGAATTCACATTTGGATAAATTAATCTTGGGTAGAGTGGAGAAGCTGCTACTTCTGGCCACCTCCTTTGAAGAGTATATCACCAACATTAAGAGGCAAAGCTGGTAAGTCAGTTATGACAGGCAGTGGCTTCTCTTTTGCTCCCTTGGAAAGCATTTTTCAGAAGTACTTTCTGTTTGSAAATAAATAGGTTTCTGAACTATTCAACCTGAATTTGTGATCAGGGTCAAATTAGCTCTGCTCTGTTTTTACGCCAAAGTTAAAAAACCCAGATTTTTTAGTAGAAGTCTTGTGCAGGTGACAGCTTAGCTGTTTCTAAAAYGGAAAAGGAAAGAGGAACAATAGAAGTACAAGGTAATTAAAAACCCTTTATACAATGGCCATCAATAAAGAGCAGCAAAATCAATTTCTTTGAAAAGTGGAATAAATTCAGCCTCTCAGTTCATCCAGCAGTAATAGGCTGAATTATTTATAAAACATTTTGGCAATTGGACAAGAATAACATATACTTTATAAATTATTAAAGGCTTATTCATGTGTTCTTTGCCAAAGTTCCAGTTGTCCACACAATAGCAGTCCAATGTAGGAGCACAATTAAGTCAAATACATCCACATGCAAATAAATTACACCTCTAGAGTCTGAAGAGTCATTTTGAAGTCTGACTCAAAGGAGGGCTTTAGTTTTACTTGATAAAACTATAATTATTGTAAATGGTTTCAAACTAAAAAAAAAACATAGATTAAATTAGATAGTAGGAATACATTATTTACTGTGAGAGTGATGAGACCTTGGAACAGGTTTTCCAGAGGAGCTGGGAATGCCCTATCCTTGGGAGTGTTCAAGGCCAGCTTGGATGGGGGTTTAAGCACCCTGGTCTGGTGGAAGATGTTTCTGCCCATGGCAGGAACTTGGAAGCAGGTGATCTTTAAGGTCTGTCCCAACCCAAACCCTTCTATGATTCTATTATTTCTTCCTGAGAACAACCTGAATAAATCAATCAATAGAAACATTTCAAACAGTGTCTGCTTGTTTAATTCCCCCGCTGCTGGAAAGAATTGTAAATTTTCAGGATTAACAACAGAGATTATTCTTTGCTTCCCATAAAAGTAACAATGAAACAAAGTGGGATGTTTCAGCTAAGAGACAGAAGTGGGGGAAATATTGCAGAGTAACTTTCTGTGCTATAGAGAAATTCAGTGATGAATAGTTATTTTCCATCTTTTATGACACAGACATTAAAAACAACAAAAAATATTGACACAGTTTAAAACAAAAAAGGGCTTTTCCTTACTGTACAGTTAATTGATTAATTTTATTAGCACTTGTCTGCAATACAAGTTGCAGACAAGTGCTAATAAATAATACAATTGAAACTATCAAATTTGTTCTCTGTCAGATCTCAGACAATTCATGTGGTCACGTGTGATGTGAATTAARAGCAGAATTTATCACCTTAACTGTGAAGTATTAAACTTCCCTGTCTACCAGAGCAGTCAAAATGCTACAGAAATTAAGAAATATTTTAATTTAAAGAAATAAGTCYGACAATAAAAATTACTTTCTTGAAATGCATATTTAGAAAATCCTGTTTCATTGCTAAATCACTTATTTATTATATTATATTTCACAAAATATCTTGATAAACAAGAGCTTCCTGAGTATTTCGTCATTCCACCCAGTCAGCAGAAGGTAATTTTCTYTTACATCTTTTTTCCTGGCTTAAACTCAAACCTAAATCCAAGGAAATGCATAATCCATTCACACACAAGCTCCAGCCTGAGTAGTTGCGTGTAACTGAGGAGGACACAGGTGTTGGCATCATTAGCTACCATAGCTAGCRCAAAGCTTATCAGGAATGGCAGGCATGCTAAGCATCAGTTTCAARATATTAATGACTGTCTGGTGCAGGCAGAAGCTTGTTTCATGATCTTTGCTGCTCTGTGAGACGAACAACATATAACTAAACATTGAAAGGGACACTYGTGAAAAATGTCTTTATCTTGTGAAAGAATGTGTGGGCTGCRGTCTGCAGACAGGGTTCAACATCTTCCTAGACTTCTCTAAGGGTCTCAGCTCTGGATGCTTTTKCTTAGGCTTTATAAWGCAGCTTTTCCACTRTGACTAGAAATCCAGGAAGATCTGCCTTCTTTAATCAAAATTARCATTTTTAACCACAGCCCTCTGTTTTCCATGACAAAYRGGCACAAATGCAGCAAATTTCTCCTGCAAAGTACTAAGATTTGTTATGCAAAGAAATTACATACCTATGCCTCTTTCCAGGCCACTGTCTCCAATATAACATATCTATTAATGTTTCCCAAATCAAATTCCCAACATTCATTAGGAAAACAAGTAAGAAAAGCTAAGTTATGCCTCAGAACTTCTGAACATATATTTTTGGTCTGATAGAATTTATTCTGTCATATAAAAACTGTTCCTAGCTCCAGTGCCTTCTCTGAACATCTCCCACAGGGATCCTGCAAGGTTTGATTTAGAAGAAACCAACTCATTTCCACAGAGAGACTGACAACTGGGAGGACAGTCAGTGTCTCCAGAACTAGCCCTCATACTAATTAAAAAAAAAAGAAGATGAAGAAAGCAAACCACCAAGTAAAAACAACAAAGCAACTACAAAAAAGGTTTCAGAGACCAGGCACAGATTTAATCAGTGGACATAGTAATATGTGAACCACTATGACACTTGCATTAAGCTACTAGAATTAATTTAAAAATAGTAATCAAAGGTCAGTAAGATCAAAAATATTACATAGGAATATTTTTGTAAGAATAAAATTACAGAAATATGCTACAGTTATAGTGGTAGAAAGAGACASCTCTTTAGTCTTTGGATCCCAGATTTATTATGCATAAATAATGAATTTTAAAATACTGAAAATGCTTTCTCATGGGGTAAAAAATACTCTCTYAAAATCTCATAATGATCTATGAATATGGCTGAGAAAGATACATATTTAAGTATTTGATAAAGGCCTAGCAATCAGCAAATACTTCTAGACTGAGAATTAACAATTTGCTAGTTGAAGAGTTTCGCGTTCATATTGAATTTGTTTTCTATTTGCAAAAGAAATTTTATGTTATGCAGCTGCAGCAAACTTTTTACATTCCAAGTATCTAATTTCTTTTACTTTTTGTTATGACTAAGCAATCTGAAGCTTGTAAAAGAGAATAGCAGTCCTTTAAACACAATTACCACTTACTGTGATGCAGTGGAAATAGTGTCACCAGAGGAGGTTTCACATTGAACTGATTGCCCATATTTTCTGTCTGCAGGTTTGCAGGGGCAGGGGGAGGAGGAAGAAAGAGACCACCAACTATGGAAGTGCTCTGTTTCCTTCCTTATATATAATTATGCTTTTTCAYTTTACAGGGGATAAAAAGCCATCTGTTAGTGTAAAAACATTAAATGTATAACACTTCTGTGGATTATTTCATCAGCAGAGCTAAGACAGCAAGAGTCAGTATTTCACTTCTATATTTAAACCTAGAAATGTGAACACAGTATTCTTTATCAACAAAAGAGAAGGGGGTGCAATAAATACTTGAATACAAAACTTTGTTGTTTGTTTTKGGCTACTAAAGTGACAATAGTGGCTACATCTTCACCCATACGTCTTCATGCAGTTGAGGATTGACGTGGTGCAAGAAAAATCTGTGTCCAGATGTTACATTGTATTTTGTCCCTGTCCAGACATCTCATGATATTTCAGTGTTAAGAACACATTTGCCATCTCTCTTCTGTTCTATCTCAGTATAAACTGTTGGTAAATCTAAGTAGATGCTTTTTTACTAGTARATGAGATTGAACCCACTAAAATATTTGATAAAACAAACAGAGAAACATTAAGTGAAAGAARTATCTGCAAAGACCTTCACATATGTTCACAGACTGTGACATAACTCAGAACTCCTCAGARGACAAGCAGCAGGGGAATTCTGGTGTTTTGGAGCACATGAGTAGACGAGGCTGCCTGTATAGAAGTGTTGGGAGTGAACTTATCTGTGGCTTTGGTGAATGGCAGCTGAAACACTGCCCCTATTTTGTACTGTTTGATTTCTTATCGGCAATTTTCAAAAATAGGTTCCTTGTTTTCATTTAAGGAAAAAAGGAAATGTGGTGGCACAGAAGTGTTTATTTCCATCCAAGTCATATTCTGTGGTTCTTAGAGACTTTTGCCCCCATTTTTTTAATTTCATGAAGAGGAGTTAATCCACTTTCATGCTCATAAAAAGAAAGTTTCCACTGAGCATAAAAAAATCCTGATCCCACCACAGGCAACATAGGATGCACAGAAAATAGAAGTTTATCTTTCTGGGGAAAAAAAAATTAAATACAATTTAAAGTTTTTCTGGGGTTTTTAAAGCAATTTTTTATTTACCTACTAATGCAGAAATTGCTAGACTAATAAGTAAATCTACATGGCTCAGCTCTATAAAAATTGACAGAGATCTAAGCAGATAAAAATTACAGGGAAACTGTCAGAAYTATTAAGAAGCCTGGGTTTCTCTGGGAAATTGCAGAAATTTTCCACAGAAAGGTCTACCAAGACAAAAGATGAGAAGAAGGAAAAGAAGCAGTGTTAGGAAAGGTATTTCTGGCTGCTTAAGGTGTCATTCAGTGCTTACAGGAAGTTTAGAAGAGTAAATTTTATCAAGGAAAACTTGTAGTGATATCTGCATCACAGAAAATATCCTTTTTAAAATTTGTTTTAAATAAAGCTAATTTGGAATTCAGTATTACCACTTGTGAATAAAATTTTTTAAAAAGTGTTGGAATTTTATTTTGTAACATGAAAGAACATAYCTTTGAGTCCAGGATACAACTGTTATGAAAAAATTTTCTCAAAGTTCCTATAGTGTATAATTATTACACTTTAAGAAATACATCATAAAAATCAAGGACAAAATGACTGTACTCATCAGTATCCCATTACAGAAACGGTATGAAATTATTTGAATCTGCAYGGAATAAGATTAAAAATCTTAAGGTAGCAAGCTTGACAAATTGTTTAAGCATAAAAATGTCATAGTCTTAAAATTAAATTTGATACAGAAATATTATAGGAATGTCTTGCATAAAACAGAGATTTAAATTCTCCTTGGCTTTCCTGCTGACATGATGACAGAGGCCCAGAGAGCAAAAGAATTCTTCTGGAAAAGGAATATTCTTGCTATGTCACCACTATCCCTATTCCTGTGAACACAAAAGCATGCTGAGAGAAAGCTTTAAATTGCCTACTGCACGCACAAAGTAAAGATTTAATATTGTTCTTCCAAACKGCAAGTGACATTAGAGGTGAATGATACCTGTACAGCAGATGAARCTTGGAATGCCAAACAGCTTAGAAAACCACAATGCTATCAGCTCTTGCCTTACAAATCACTCTTCCTGAAGGATGGGAAAACTCAAAAMGTTCCTGCTGTGTCTTTCACTGAAGGCATAAGCAATTTTGCACTAGATTCATTTTGCTGAGGTCCAGAGTTGTAACCTGTTTTCAAACTACAAAACCCTCCCTCTCACTGGACACCTAAGCTTTTTAGAGCAGGACCCTGAAAAACCCACAGTTTTGGAGTAGCTAGAATTATTTATTTCTGTAAAGTCTCCAAAAAGGTTCTCAAAGAGTGAAAAAAAAAAAAAAGCCTAATAATGTTGAATAAAGCCTGGAAACTCTCAAAGAAAGCTGGCCCAGAACAAAACAAGACTTGTGAGGACACAGCTGTTGTCCTCACTATGTGTTCAAAGGTGAGTTACTGCTTCCGGGCATCTCAGCAATTTTTTGAGTTGCAGTGAGCTGCAGCATCCTCTGACCCCCRGGAAGATCTGAGTCACTGCTGAAAGCTCTCTCTGCTCCTGACTGCACTATTTGTTTAAGCATGAGCTGTAGACTCCCAGGTCAGTACAGTGATTCATGCCTCTTACCTTTCCRTCTCAGCCATCTTCTCCTCACAGGTCTTGATGCCTAAAAAAGCACAGAACACAAATTCAGAAAAGCAGGTAAAAGAGATGCAAATTCTATCACAAATCTTTACAAAAAACATCCAGTAAGATCTTCTACGTATGCAGGTGTCAAGAACAATAYTGAGCTGCAACACAAATTCCTGTCCAGAAGGAAGACAGTTCTCTTCTTGCAAAACCATCTTGCCCAAACACCTTCCTMGAGCCCTTCTCTTAGGTCATGTTCAGACCTACAAACTCTTCCAAACTGTTCAACAGAAGGAAACAGTGCAGCCTCAGGGGGTGCCCAACTCTGTTGACCACAGCTCTGCTGAAAGGACTAGCAATGTCTCAGSCTTCTGGTAAGCAGTTGGACTGAAAAGGAGGAGCAGCTTTCTAGCTGCAGGCCACTTAGAAAAGCTATAGGAAAAGAGAGCGATTTGTAGACTGGMTGTTCACTGCTGTTCTCTGCCTGGATGGAAAATCTTTTTTTGGAGTATCTTAGTAACAARGATCAGTACAAGTGTAAAACTTCATGTCAGAATTATTGCAGCAAATTATAACCTCCTCATTTCTTTCCAAACTTTTCGTTTGAGGCTTTATTGATTTTTTTCTTCTGTTTCTGTTGTCTCAAACTGTTCAGCAGCTACTGGTATCTCCTTAGACAGCCTTCAGTTTCAAACTACYTCACTTATTGTTTGAGATACTTAACTCTTTTTCAGATATGACATAAATAGTTCTCCAGGGCCTAAATTATTAACCTGAGTAACCTTATTAAAGTCAGTGGCATTATTCAAACAAAGTCTTGTCATATGCATTTTTCTTCTATTTCCATTTAAAGGGAAGTACAGTATTCATCTGTTTGTGCCATCTGTCCTTGGGACTCAATGAATCTAATTTTTCTAATGTCATACTCTGTGATGCATCTATTTGATGTATGTGACAATTCCTTGATCATCTTGATTTCAGCATTTTCTGTTCTACAATCTGCTCCATACCAATCCAAATGTTTAATTTGCCAAATAAGCTATTTTTCTAATTCTTTTTTCATCTCTGCCCAGTAGTCTTCCTTTTTTCCTTTGTTGTTTTCATTCTCTTTTCTTCCTTTTAAAAGAAGGCAACCAAAAATAAATTTAACTAAGTACCTTTTCTTATTTGAAAACAAACACTTGTAGTTGAGACAGTTGGTTACATTTGTCTTTTAATTTACATTAAATTTATTCATGAAGACTTTGTACCTTATCAACCTACTTTAAAATTACTATTCTTAAAAATCTCTTTATAAAACAAAGGATTAATATTGGAGCATCAGACTACAGTGTCACTGAAGACAGAAGGTGATTTATGACTAGTTTTTAAGAAAAAAATACCCCAAGAAACAAACAAGAGTTAATTCTTCAGGCATTAGGGAATAATTTATACAAGTCACACAGATAAACAAGATGCAGGGAAATGTTTCTAGATAATGGTCAGTGATTACAAGTATACATTCACTTTATTATTTTTAACCTGATCTTTCATGAAAAGACAATGTTCTGCTAGATGTGCCAGATTGGACAAGAGSGAGTGGTTTTAAACAGAAAGAGTACAGATTAAGAATAGTTACTAGGAGAAGATTCTTTATTRACAGAGCTATGAGGCACTGGAATAGGTTGGCCTGTGGAGTTATGGATGTCCCATACCTGGAAGTGTTCAAGGTCAGGTTGGATGGGGCTTTGAGCAGCCTGGTCTAGTGGAAGGTGTCCCTTCCTACGGCAGGAAGCTGGAACTAGATGATCTTTAAGGTCCCTCTCRATACAAACCTTTCTATGATTCTATAACATACTTCACTTTTTTTTTTYCCAAACGTTAGAACATAATTGCAAAACCCAAGCAAATCTCCATGAAAAAACTGTAGTAACCTTGCTCAGGAATGATGCACTGCTGTGCACTAAGAAGCCATAATGTCAAAGTCTGCCTTTTGCTTCACACACCAGCCAGTTTTATGGTCTGAATCTACAAATGGTTTTCAGTACAAGTATATGAAGATATGTACATGTATATAATGAATGATTTCTATGTACTGTACCCCACCTGAGAGACAGGCTATCCTCAAAAAAACTCCATTTGTAGTAATGACTGATCTAATGACATTTAAATCTTTTCAGTAGYTTGACAGAGAAGTGAATGTTTCTTTTGTGGCTGCTGTTGTGAAAGAACACAAAGGAAGCCTGTAGAAAACTGAGCTTGAGCAGTCTTTAGCCACAAGTCAGGAGGAAGTTGACCTATGAAGCTATTTAGTCTTTCTTGGCACCCTACATATTGGGTTGTTTGAATCATAATATCTGTATGGTGTTTAAAACTGCTTGTCAGGAAGAAATTAAACAGTATTTTATGATTTAAGCTAAATAATTCCGCAGAAGAATCAACAAGGATAAAGATGAAAAAGGAACTGTACAAATAACACTTCAGTGAAAAGCTGGTAATTTATCCACTGATTAGTAATCCTCCATTGTAACTCTGAGACCTTAAGAAAGCAACAGACTTGTCTGGAAAGATTTTTCCAGTTCTTTCCTTCCTATGGCAGTTTTTAGCCACTGCCTTTACAACTTCCCTGGATATACTATTTGAAAAATAGGAAGCTAAAGATGCTAACTGGGGAAATTAAAAATGAATGAGTCTTTATGCTTCCCAAACCACCAGCATTTTGAATGGCTACTACTTAAATAGCAAAATGACTCAAAAGTTTATTCTGGTATTTTGCATCAAGGGAGCATCATGCRGTATAAAACCATTACAACCTGCAAAGGAAAATGTAACAATTATATCTCTTGATTTTTTTTTCCAATTCTTTGTGTTTCAACACAGATGGTGATGTTTATGTTGATATCAAACTCATCACGATTAGAAAAAGAAATATGAACACTGCCCTTTGTGTAGCTTGRTGTCACTATCACCATTCCTTAGTATTATCATGGAACTCTGTACTGCTAAAATTGCATTAAAGGCATTACACACATACATAGTTGCATACAGAATGATGTGCTAAGCAGATGACCTCGTAAAAGCAAGATAATAGAACACACAGAATTGWTATTTTCAATTGTGATTACTTTGTTTTAAATTTAGATGTTTAAAAATATTGAAATTTAGCAGAATAGTCATCAATGTCATACTGAATTATTTCTTGTTACCATCCAAAGTTAAAAACCAAACCCAACTATTATAAATGTTACAAGATGTTTCTCTTATTAGGCRAGGCATTTGGAATGAAGATAGCCATTTATGCTTGTTCTTTTTCCTTTGCCATCCATGCAGCCTCCATTTTTATTGACCTATAGGGAAATTCTRTAAAGTAACACCCTCTACTTTCATTTCACACAGAAATTTTAGTCTTTTCATTTGGCTAAGAGTAATAATACKGCTAAACTTATGAGAATGTCCTTCTGCGCATTAGTTTGGAACATTTGGTTGCAGAAAAAGTGTAAAATATGTAAATACTTTTCTGAAACATGAAAATTATTTCTTCAAGTCTATGGAACTGGATTTACTTTGTCTTTTCAGTAGAGTGATTATATGTAGTATTTCATCATTAAAGCTAATCTATTGCTGAACAGCCCTTGAAATTCTGAAATATCATTGATATGGAAAGGAGGGTTCAGAGTTCAAAACAGAAGAGAGACTAGAAGGAAAGTCTCACTGCTGAAGATTTTTTGCTTTGTGAGTATTCYGTAAAAAGTCCCTGTGGAGATGAGACTGCTTAGAACATGACTGGCAATTGCCTTTGATTTATGAACTGTTTCTGCTCTGAAAAACCAAGGAYAGATGTTGGTGCTGGGTACCTCCATTGCATATCAGGCACACATTGTTAAAGTAGTGCCTTTGTAAAGAGGAGGAATYATCTGGCAGCTTAGAAAGGACCGAGAAAACTGATGCAGAAGGTAACCATTTAACTTGAAAATCTTCCCCAGCCTCCAGTCTTGGAAAAAGCACCAGATGAATCCTGATTAAATTTTGGGATGAGAMCCAGGAGGGTTTTATCCTTCCTCTRAGGTYCATTCACCTTTCTCATGCTTTTTCCATTGTCCTGTTTTCTTTYGGATGAAAACACAAGTATCCAGCAGCAAGTGTCCTCTGACAAGTTTCCCATTCTGAACAAGGGCATGAAAGCAGAAGTCCAGGGAGCAACCCAAAATTGTCCTGTCCAACAGTTTGGATGCAGCTTTTCTGTCAGCTACCAGTTTAGGAGCCAGGACCAATCAGATAAAGTTTATCCAGGGCCTTTCTGCAACGCACATATAGTTGTGAAATTTTACAAGTGGTGATTAATAGAAGATTATTGAATAACTCTGGTTCAAGTCAGGAAAAACCCTTATATGGAGTATTTTCAGCCATCTACTTATCACCTGTATATCACTGATCAATTCCTCAGCTGTGGCTGACAGTTTGACTAATGATTTGTAAATGTGAGAAAATGGATGAGAGCAGAAAGAGTCCAGTTGAGGAGGTTTGGGTTGATTTTTRCACATCCACRCATTGCTGATTCCTCCTGTACTATCAGACTTATATAGGAATTAAATGGTTTGTTTGTTGTTGCCTCCTTGCAGTTTATGTTTGCTTCTGCAAATATCCTTACCTACAAACAGTTGTGTTTTAGCAAGAATTTTCTAATAAATGAAGCCAATGTTCAGAGCAACTGCAGAAGCTTCCTCAAAAAAAATTTGAAAAACATCTCTAGAAAACATATAGCACAACATTAGAGATACTCRAACAGAATTACAGTGATAGAAATGAAAGGTCTTTGGTTTCAAACATAGTCAAATGGCCTGTTCTCCAGTTCTGAAATCAATCCAACGTGTCCCYTTAGAGGGCAGTGAAGTCATCTGGGAATTACTCAGACAGTGAAACACRGAGTATTGGAGGAACAAAGTGTTCCTGTGTTTGTTTTACACTTCAGAAATGCCTATCACTGACAACAGCAGTACCCAGGGAGTAGGAAAGATAGTGAAATACAGCTCTCTGTAGGCATTAGAAAAGTAAAGTATAATTTTTCTTATGCTGACAARTTATAGGTTTTATGCCATTTCAATTAAAAATATGGAGTAATGTTCCCTTAATGGTTCATAGCAAGACTGTAATTCCATCAAAGTCCTATGTATAAACTGAAATATTTGAGTTAAACTTGGTTAACATTACTGATTCCAAAAGTAAAAACTTCAACACACATTTTCATTAAACACCACCTTTTTTTGGTCAGATGGATCCAGCAAACACAGAAAAGTTAAACACCCTCCTGAAATCAATATAATTTTATGTAAATGTTTCTTTATTGAAGCTAATTCAAATAATACATACTTTTCTGCCAGRAACATTACTCATCTCATAGGAGGTATTTTCCTCCTGTCATGAACACTTGATATTCTACTGCTGCTTCTCATTGAGACTTCATAAATGGGATTTATTTCTATTATGTCCTTGGGAAAACTTAACTGAAAGACAGCCAGACTTCTTATTTGACCTGGCTGGGCTTTCTTTTTCATTATTTTTGATGAATTTATTTACAGCCAGTGACTAAGAGTAGCATTTTGGAGCCTGGACAATCTAATAGGTTTTTGCAAACAACCTTCATTTCCTCTTGCACAAAGGTGAGCCATTGGTGAATTTGACACATTACTCATTTAAAAAGAAATTACAGCTATTCACACTAGTTAGGTCAGACTCTCTAAAAAGAGCTCTCCCTTGATTATAACATTCATAAATTATGCAAGAGGTTCAACAACTAGAATTTTTAAACTAATGTAATTTCAGCTGAATATTCAGTATTATCTTGGAATMATGTAAATACTTATAAACTTTTAAGAAAATGTAGCTACAATAAATCTAAATCAAATACATGCAATGAAAATTTTGAAATCAGGATTTTATTTGTTCTCAGATTGAATTGGTATTCCTGTACCTAATGTCCAGATAACAGCAAACAGGTTTAAACCAAAATGATAATCAACCTGGAGGGACCTTTTTGTAGTGACCATTTTCAGAAATGTCTGAAAATGTCTACAGTTCTGACACAGTTAACAAAAACTGTGATTTTTTCCTTTCAGATGGAATAATGTGATTCTTACAGCTACTGAGCACAGCCTTGTTCAGTTTTCAATGCATGAACATTTACTTTCTGTAAAGCCATCCTGATTTTTTGCAGTGTATCTTAGTCCAGCTGTGGTGGATTGACCCTGGCTGAACACCAGCTGCCCACCAAAGCTGCTCTACCACCGCCCTTATCAGCTGGACAGGGAAGAGAAAAGGGCAAGGAGAGATCACTCACCAATTACCATCATTGGTAAAGCAGACATGACTCACAGAAATTAGTTCTCTTTACCCAACTCAAATTTGATTTGCATTAAATCAAATTTGAGTTGGGTAAAGAGAAGTAAAACCAAATCTTAAAACACATTCTGCCATCCGTACATTCTTCTCAGGCTTAACTTCACAACTGACCTTCTCTAGCTCCTCTCTTCTAGGGGTGCAGTGGGATGGGAAAYGGAGGCTGAGGTCAATTATTCCCACAGGTAATTTCTGCTGCTGCTTCTCTCCTTGGGGGAGGACTGCTCATACTCTACCCTTGCTTCAGCATGGGATGCCKCCCACAGGRGACAATTCTYCATGAACTTCTCTAATGTGTGTYCTTCCCAAGAGCTGCAGYTCCYCACTGCCTACTCTRAGGTGGGTCCTTTCCATAAGGTGCAGTCCTTCAGGAACAAACTGCTCCAATGTGGGTCCCCCCTGGGATCACAAGTCCTGCCATCAAACCTGCTCCAGCATGGGCTCTCTCCATGGGTCTACAGGTACTGCCACAACTCTGTCCTAGTGTAGGCTTCCCATAGGGTCAATCTTCCTTCAGGCATTCACCTGCTGCAGCCTGGGGTGCYCCATGGACTGCCAGTGGATCTCTGCTACCCCATGGACTTCCATGAGCCACTAGGGGACACTCCTCATAATACTCTTCACCATGGGCCGCAGGGGAAAATCTGCTCCAGAGTCTGGAGGACCTCTTCCCACTTCTCCTTGTGTYTGTAGGGCTAWTTCTCTCACATGTTCTCACTYCTCTCCTGCTGTGGGTTTGGAGGCCTTTTCTCCTCCTTAAACCTGCTATCCCAAAGGTATTACCACTGTTGCTGCTGGGCCTGTCCTTGGCCAGTGGCAAGTCTGTCTTGAAGCCAGCTGACACTGGCTCTGTTGGACCTGGAGGAAGCTTCTGGCATCCCCCCACTACCAAAACCTGGCCAGGGAAACCCAAAATATAGTGCAGTGCTGTACACTACTCTGAATCCTGTAAAATTATTTCAACCTCATCAGAATAAAACCCACCTACTGACATCACTGCCACTAGTCTTACCCAATAACAAAGTGTGGCTTTAAATCTTTATCGTTAATGTCCCCTCTCCAGATATTTCCTGTCTACAACAATACAAAATATAATTAGCTACATTACTTTCTTTTCCCATGTATTCCCYGTTCTCCATTAGAACCCCAGGCTGATATACTATGCTAATTAACTTATATGTAATTGTTTTCTTAGCCTGGAATCACCAAAGCACACAACATGAAGTGAATACTAAGATAAGTCTAGGTAGATAGAACTCCACTCTGTCTTATGCATGAATAAAATGCTAAGTATCCCCTGAGCATCCAGGACAATCACTGAACTGAAGCATATCTTAAAGAGGCAGGTTTCTTACTCGTATATTTTTTACCTTTTGTGTTATACTGCYTTTTATTTCTCTAATACAAGTTTTTGCTCATTTTGGTATTTCACCTTCTTTTGCAAATTCATGAGCAAGTTTATGTTTTGCTGTTAGAGTACTCTGCTTCTCTAGTTAATTTTCCTTTGTCAGTTGACATTGTTAGAGACTGACTTTTTAAAATTTTTGTTTCATTATAAACATAAAGCCTCTGATGCCAGCTTCTTTTCCAATTTCTGTTTTATTCCACTAGTGTCTGAATAAACTACTCTCATATTGAAATATTTTTATCCTGGTTCCTCCTCTGTAGTTCTGAGACATATGAGAAATTCTGTGCATATGAAAATTCTATTTGTTTGTGTTTTCCTTTCTTTCAGTCTGCTCTAGTGCCAACTCATACTGTAAATGCTCATGAGGTGTTTTGTTTTCTGAGACTCGAGATTTACTTCCCAGATTGTAATGAAGCACCATTTAACAAGTTTTTCAGTATCATCTTAGTRTATTATCTACACAGAGTAGTTGCCTAAAAGAAATCAAAATATTTTTTCTTACATGTGAGTTTTCTATTATCCTCCACAGAAACTATGAAAATTGTGGTAGCCATGAAATAATGTGGAACTCCATCATAACCTGTTTTTCATTCAGTTTAATGGGAATTTGCCTTTTCTGACTTTAGTTATCTGCAGTGTAGTCACCCTTATTTGAGCTGTCATCTGAAAAATCTATAGTTCATTGGGAAAATTGCAAAACTTAAGTTCATCTCTGCATGTCATCTGCAATAACGACATGAACTTCAGGTTTGAAGYATCATTGTTGTGACTATACATCCCCTAGTCTACATTGTGGATGTCTACATTATGTCTACAGAATTTCTTCTTCTTTCTCACATCTGAGATATTTCACTGCTGTTCTTTTCATCCTTTGAGCAGACTGCAGAATCTCACTGTTTTGTTTCCTCTCACAGTGTTGAAGTTACTGTTTGTGACACATGGCACCATTTCAGTGGCATCTGCCCCTCTGCAAGTGACATAGTTCTAGTCTTCAAACTCCTCCCTCCTGCAGAGACCACACTGACCCTCAGTTGTTCTCGGGGAAGAATGCATGGAAGCAGCACGGATAAGGTTTTCTTCATCTCCACTCTATTCTATCCTCTCACTGCCTCTGCCCATTCTGGGAAGTAATCAAGTCCACAATAACAGTGGTAGCCTACTGAGGGATATGTAAAACAAGCCATTATACTTTTCTCATTTAAAACTAAGTGGACTAGTTAAACTAATTTCCATYTTGACTTCATTTCAGACAGAAAAGCAAGGATGGGGGAAATGTTTTAATTACCAGGCCCACCATGAATGCTGCAGTACCAGGTAACAGATGTACCTTCAGCTGATCAATATGCAGCTCTGTAGCTTTCTTTGCRTGAGCATCCCAGYCTCCAACTCCAATAYAGACTGTCATCYTGAATGAACAGTTCAAATGATTCTYCAGGGACTCTTTTCAGAGGCACAAAAGCATAGACAACGTCACAAAACACTGGTCTTTTCAGATATTATACTGTCTCTTTACATCACGCATTCTATGAGGTCCAGTCATTATCCRCCAGGATCATCTATCTAGGAATATATTCCATAGCATTGATCTTTGGAGGATGTATAGCTAGTGGGTTAATTACACAGTTAGATCATGTACTAATTAAAGTGACTCTGAAGCTTTGACCTACTACAGGAAAACAAACAAACAAACAACAAAAAATAGAAGGCAAAGATTTAATATCAGACTTGTTGGGAGCTTCAGACATAATGAAGATCATAAAGAATTACTTCATTTGATATTTTATGATATACTATGGTGGGAAAAGTAAATAGTCAAATGGTCTAGGAAGCCTCTCAGGATGCAATAAAGGGAAAAATTATTAGCATTTTTATACTTGAGTAGAGGGGAAAATTGAAATAAATTGACAGATGTTTCAGCTTTAAAAACTAAGCCTAATGAAACATTTTGAAGAGCAATTGGTATATGCAAGCATAGAAGTAAGAGGCAAAAAATGCCTATGGTATAGAGGAAGATTGAAAGTTCTTTGAAGGTTACAATGGATCTTTAATGAAGGAGGAATAAAGCTGACAACAGACTTCTACCTTATAAAATTACCCAAAATAGAATAGAGATCCAAAATGAAAAGGAACAAATCAGATTCTTCTCCTACAGAAAGTGTTTACATTTTCAGTAGATCATTCTAGAGTGGGGATCACACTCATCTGTAGGGATAGGTCACTGTGCTTGCGTAGGCTTTTTTGGATGCAGAAGTTGTGGGTAGTATTCATAKTAAAACACCATTTTGTTGGTATTTGAACCATTTATAGACCTTTACAGCTTGTGTTGACAGTTATTGTCGTGTACAAGTGCACACTGTAATTAGAAATTAACCTTTTCTTTCGAATTATAGTACTGCTCTGAAAAAATCATATCTAGAGGGTACAAGTAACATTTCAGCCATCAACTCCATGTACTGCATGCTGGACAGCTTTCTACAGCAACACTGACTTCCAGATGCAAAACTAAAACTCTGGGTGGAGGAGAATTCTGAACATGAGCAGTGAGGCACCTTCTGAGAATGTGCCAGCAGGRAGAAGAGCTTGACAGGTCACATTTAAGAACCAGTTTAATAGCCAGGAACCACAAGATTTTTAATATTATCTAAAGCAGGCAAAACTGCCCCCAGCATAGTCCTTGAATAAACATGAGCTTAATTTTTGTTCTGTTGCAAATATTTTTTCCTTCCAGACATTTCTGCTGCAAGCTGGTAAAGCTGACATGCAAAGAAACAGCATTTCTGATCCTGAAGGTGTGCATACTGCATGCAGAATTTTTTCCATGTTACCCACAAAAGCAACAATTCTTTTTAAGTTAAGCATTACATCTCCCTTTTTGTGTAGGCAGCTTTGCAATTCATGCTATATTAGTTTTTGTGAAATCATTAAGGCTTTCATTAGTTAGAAAATGGTTAATAGAAAGCAGTATTTATATTAATGGTAAAATAAAAAGAAAACTCATTTATCAAAACAGCAATTACAAGCTCCAGCATGTTTCAGCTCTTTTTGAGAACGTGCTTTAAACCACCATGTCACACATGAGGACTTCATAATCTATTTCCTTCTGCCACTAGTCACTAGCTGCTCAAAGCTAAACAAAATCTTTAATTTCTTCAAGTTYTACAGTGCCCATTTTCTCATCCAGGAATATAGGACTAATTTGAGACTTATCGCTCTATAAAATATTTTTTGGTAAGAGTAGAAGATAAAGGAAGAGCTTTCTTAGAAGTGCATGGAAATAGGACAATTGACACAAGTTAGAGTATGGGAAATTCTAATCAAATATTAAGAGGTTTCCTTGCCTTCTACTGTAACTGTGGGATGGCCTTGATTTAATGAGACCTGTTTTGAGCAGGGAATTCAACTGGATGAACTCTGGATTACTAGCCTAAGTTATGTTTCTGTAGTTCTAGCTCTGATTCAGGAAAAATTTAACCCTATACTTCCATCTGTCTCATAAGGTCTTTATCTTGAGATAAATATTAGCTGTTAGTTAGGGTGGACTGAAATCAGTGGGAGGATGGGCATATATTTAAGTAGTATTTTGAACAGGGATAGCTTCCTCCATCAAGGCTCAGATACTCAGGAAATCAAAATACATYTTGATGGATTTTGTTTGTAAAGAATGAGGAGTCAGCACAAGTTCTGTTTCTGTCTCTTTTTTCACACTTGTACAAAAAAAGCACAAATRAAATTTCTTCATGTGGATCCTCAGGAAGTCTYACAGTTGGAAGAGTCCTACAGAAGGGCACTTCAATATACTCCCATATGGCTGCATTTCTTTCTTTCACTTACTTTTAAATTGTTGCTACTATTCAGATGTAACACCAAAATACCTAATTAACCTTTTGCATAATTAATAAATTTTAATTATGTGACAAAATCATTGATGTCTTTTACTCTTGTTTTTATTTTTCCCTTTAAATTATTAAAGCTGTTTAGTTTCCTTATTCCTCTGCATTCCATTTCTCTTCCAATGGAGCCAACCCAACAAAAAAATGTTTAATTTCAYGAATATGAAAATTTCTATATTCCAACAGAATAATAGGCTTTGTTTTACAGTAAAAGGACACCAACATATTAGCTTCATTGGCATACTGAAATAGACTTTTTTCCCAGTTTCTGTGTGTGTGTGTGGAGAGTGAGATAAGCAGTGAGGAAAGAAAGATCTGCTGGAAGATACAYAACATTTATATTTTTACATCTTCTCTTTTTTAACTGCCATATTTCCTCTGTAATATTTCTCTTACAGATGGCAAATTAACCCAAATATGGAACTATCAATTATGACAGTAAACATCTGCTTGTGGACTGTTGAAGCAGCCCTCTTTTTAGAGGGTAGAAATGAGCTGAGACACAGCCTTCTTGTTTATCATAGTGTGAAAAGGATCCTGCTTTATTCCTCTTTACAGCTCAGCCATCCTGACTCCAGCTGTTCACTGACTCTGGCTGCAGCAAGCTCCTACTGTAGTTTTCCCTTGCAGCCTCTGGCTGCTGGGTATTTCCTGCTAAACTCTGACTCCGTGTATCAGTTTGCAGACTCTGAACGCAGGCTTTTACCCAGCCAGACTGTGACTGCAGGTTCCAGCACCAGGCTCTAACTGCAGACCCAGACTGACCTCACAATCATGATTCTCTCACTCCAGGATCCTTCTTCTTTGTTATACTCCCTCACCAGCTAACCCACTCCTTTTTATCACACTTATATTTATTGGCTGTAGCTGTGACTCATCAGGGGCGAGGCTGGTAATGTATCACCCGGTAATCACCAGGTATCACCTGCATTCCCTTCTACAGTAGACCTATTYTAATTTCCATGTGTTCAAATTATTTCAGAATTAGTGGGGAAAAACAAGCACAAGCTTATACTCACAGAAAATCAGTACCAATCTTTCTGTTTAAATGTTTTTTTCTGAAATGGAGAATGCGAGTGACTAGAGAGGGGATGGAAACATGCCCCAGRAGGGGAGGGTCTTCACCCCCTGGAACTAGAAACCCTGAGGCAGAACAAGATAAGAAAGAGTCTAACATCATCCAGGAGACAGCAGGATTGCAAAGAAACTATGAAATCACATTATCTGCTTCCTAAATCTGGCCAGACTTGGCTTCAAAGTCACAGCAGCACCAAGGCAAAAGGGTCATGCACAGATCCCTCTGATTTCTGTGATAAAGTGAGTAGCTAAAGCAGTCATGCAGGTGGGCTAATGGGGGAGGCAGGGGATGGCAGTGGGGGGGGTCTCCTCCTAGCTAATATTAGTGTTAAAMAATGCTGAGGATAGTACTGTAGAATTATATACTTCTATTTGAAAGCAGATTGCTCCTGTAATGATTTCCTACATATTTGCTACTGAGTCATGAGTAAATTTTCAAATATTTTTAAATCTGAAAATTGCCTGGGAATTTTGCTAATGACTCCAAACTGAGATATGCAGTTGACACAACAGAGGAAAGGGAAAACATCTAGGCATTTTCTGGGGAAATTATAAGTGGAATTTACAGTTGTTTAATGTTTTACACAATTTTGTGTGTTTGTAGTTATTCAACAGAACAGACTAATAGCAAATTTAACTTCTCAGTAGCACAATGGACATGCTCAAATAGTGCTGTGTTGTGCCAAAACAGTGTTACCATTTAGTAGATCTTTACCTCTGCAGAAATACTACCAACTMTGATTATTAAAAACACAAAATTATTAAAAGCAGTGGCTGATATTTTTGTATATTTTCTATACCTTTGCACACAGGATTCAATTTTAAATYGTTGATCCAAAACACATAGCCACCAGACTCACTTATTTTTTCTCTGTGATTATATTGCAGGAATGTCTAGACTGTGATGTCTGCCTACATAGATWCCAGAGATTAGATCCCGGCCTGGAGATTCCAGAATCTGTGGAGATACAGATAAAATGTCTTATTATTTCTGGAGGTAGTGAGAAGAGTACTAAATGTCAGGAGACTAGTCTAAYTAGTACCAAGGAAGGTAGGAAAGGATCACAGAATAAGGTGAAAGTGCAAAGCTCAACTTTTAAACTGGTCCAAGCAAAGGATCAGCTGCGTCAGGGAAAACACAYGTGTGCACACACATGTGCACCATCAGCCAAGGACTTCCACATCTAGCTGTCAGGGCCAGACATCAGTGACAGGGGCACCTAGAGATACAGAGGTGTATCCCTCCAGCAGTTTCTGTTATCAGTYTCCTGTCCCTGCTGGTCAATGTGCTGGTTCACCAGAGTCAGACATTTGGCCAGAGTGCTGTACTCAGCACCCAGCCAAAGTGAGACTGTGCACTGTTGTATAACAGGTCCCAAGTGTTATAAAGTTCTGAGGATTTCATTTTTTGCCCTTAATGTTTTTTTCTCTAACCCAGCTACACAAAGTTTCCAAGATTTATTTGATACGAGGCTAAGACTGCTCGCTCAATCCATTGTTCTTCCAGTTCTCTGCAGCTTCCAAAGCCCCACATTGTGTTGAATGAAAGCTTAATTTTCAGTCCATTTTAGAAATCATTAATGTTATTTACAGTGTTTCTTCTTCCCTGAAAGTACAACATGCTCTTGTTTTACCTACTTTTAGTCTGTCTTCAATCTAAGTTGYATAATTTCCATCTTTTAAAATATTTCTATTGTCTTTTTTCAAACACAAACCTTCCATTCATAAGGAATAATTTAAAAACTTTTGCCTGTAGCTTTTCTCTCTGTAGCTTTCTGTTTTCCTTAATAGAAACTGGTTAYTGTGATTGTCTGAGCTCTGGTGAGCACACAGTACCATTAAAATAAGCCTCCAAGTAATCTGTAGGGTTTTTTTGTAAGATCAATAAATAACTTCTACAGATAAGTTAAATAAATTGTTCTTGCCTAGCAAGATAAAAAATCAGAGTATGTGAGTAGGTGTTTGTATGTTTTATTTAAAACAGTTTGTATCTGTTCCTAAATTTCAGCTTTAATATTCCACTTGATGCTGTAGAACTCTTAACTAGTGTATTTATGTRTTTGTAATTTGTGTTACAATCCAAATTTATCAAAATGTCAATCATATGTTGTAACAGTCTGCTCTTTTTTCTTATCAGTTTTCTGTATTATTAGGTTGTAGATGCAATCACCCTTAGTGCTGCTGGAGGTGTGCATGTGATCTGCCTTCCTCCCCCACAGATCTGACAGTTTCACAGGCACTGATAAAAAGCAGATGTAAAATTTGGCTCTGATCTGTTGGCAAATCTGCCCTGGCAAGCACTGACAGTCCAGGCAGTGTCTGACATTCCCATGCAGGAAAAAATAACAGCTGCTTATCAATGMGGTATTAGAGATGGGCACAAACTGGTGCACATATTCACATAAGAGAGGAGAAAACATTGATTGGCAAAGGGGTGGCTTGCCTCCTACGACATATCCAGCCTACATCTCTACCTTCTGTGGTAACTGCTTCTTTTCAGGGTCATAGAGGTCGGTGCCCACAGTTCAGCTACAACCATACTGTCAGTAGGAATACAACCTGAATATGAGCTGTCCTGGTTTTCCTCACCTGGAGAGTCAGCTGGCTCCCTCAGAGCTGCAATGGAGCTGCCAGCCAGCGGGTTGGTGGTGTGAGGGATCAGCTGGGCTCAGCCAAAGTGGTGGTATCATCTGCCAGTGGTTTTGTTATCTCTATCCTCTTTGGTACATGACTATCCTACTGATTTCTAGATTCTGTAAACATAACAGCTGGACTTCATARCAGATGTCATTCCTGTTTATGTCATGGCAACTTGGAAGATGAGAAATAAAATGTCCCCCATGGAGCTAAAGCTTCCATAAACAAATACTGCCAAACAGAGACCAAAATGGGGTCAKAGCAAGGGTTGGTTGGTGGAGTTGAAATTCAAGACTGTGTTTGTTAAGTGCTAGCTAATTCAACAGTGGGTTAAAAACCTCTTGAAAATTAAAACTCTGGCCAGATGCAAGAAATTATACATTTCTTAATTCCCACATGTTAGATTTGAAAAATGTTGATTTATTTGGGGTAAATATAGTCAGAGTAGCTCAAATTTTCTTAAAGAACAGGTGACAAGCTAACATCTTTGTCTCATCCTTTCATTAACAACACCAAGATATGGAAAACTAGACTATTGGTTACTGTGATAAGGGTACTGTACAGAAACAGATGTGAGGAAAAYAAATGAAAGATGTACCATGTTTTGAGCATAGAGGGGCACCAGAGGACCTGGCAGGGCATGAGGCTATGGGGGAATGAACATTGCACAGGGCACTGCAGGGTGTGCACASGTACAGGTGGGTGCCCCAGCCTGCCTCCAGTGCTGCAGGGAGGGTGAGGTCAAAGATCAGGTTTTCCCTTGATTTTCCAGCTAGATCACAGAGATGCATCTGAACATCAGCCCTATCCCAAAAGACCTGAAATATTTTSTTACTCTTGTTCTAAACTGAATATTAAGTGTTATTTGCCATGTATAGAGTATAAAAAGCATGAGAGACTCCATAAAATAAGTAATGGAATACATCAAGYAAATTACTACATAAGTTAAATGTCTTATAAATATMAGTGTTACACAAGATTGATTGGCCYTCAATCTTAYCCTGCAAACCTGAAGAAAATAAATTATTTTACGCAGAAATGTAGATCACAATGTAGCACAATTAATAATTCCTCTGTCCATCTTCCTCAGATGAAAATGGAGACGCTTCTGGTTGTAAGATTTTGAGGTTCATCTCAGCATTTCTGTGYRTCTTGTTTAGACTGTAATGATGATCCAGTAGCACACTACACATTTTTCAAGCAGAGGTCCACACTCCAGGGACATTTTAGTCATRATGTATTGTTTTAAAATCTTTCTGTTATAAACACATTTGCAGTTACTCAGGCTGTTAGGTTCTGTTTGTTTCTTGAGTGTTCGTATTTGCTCAATATTTGCGGCACTGCCATAGAGCACAAGTGAAATGTTCAGTGCTACTGTCACTCTGCATCTCTTCAAAACGGRTAGATCAGAGGACATCATCTTGAAGAGCTCTCCTGAAAGAAACCTAGCTTAGCAGAGACACAGAGGTGGCAGAAGTGCTGAGAGCTCTCTAGGGGATAAAGAGTTCCAGTATTTACCTGTGAATTCCAAGTWAAGAAATAGCTTTCAAGTTCGTAGAAGCTTGTTTATATTTGTTAATGACTTTGTGTATGTGTTTGTGTGTGGGGGTGTGTGAGAGAGAGTGTGAGAATGTGTGTGAGAGAGCCCACAAGCATTAAAGCAGTGAAAGGAACCATTTGTGATTAGGAAAAAAGATTACTGGTGAGAAATGCTATGCTCTGCTGCACATTTCRGATATGCCCGAGATTCACAAAGGTCATTGCCAAGAAAGGTTTCTTCTGTTGCAGACACACAGTAAATGTGTGAAGTGGCCCSGAGGGCAAGGCTGATAAGACTCAGTACAAACATGTTTGATCTTCCAGACTTTCTTTCTTTCTTTTTTTTTTTTCCTTTTTTGTTCAGTCCTATAATAAAGCTGTTAGTCACAGCCATGTGCAGGCAAAACTGTGTTTTTAAAGCAGAAGATATGAGATCTTAAAAACGGGGATAAGACCAAGGGAGGAAAGTTACTTATGGAAATGGATCTCCCAGCTGATGCAGGGAAAAATCATGCAATAAGATTTGAAGCTGAGCATTTCTGCTTTCTCCGGAAAAGGCAAGGACCAAGTTTTGAACATCTTTAGGCAAAGCTTTATCCTTAATGTTTCTTAGCAGGATCACAGACAACATTAGCAGGACAGGACATACAATATGAAAGTGTTACAGTYTGATCACCATTTTAAACTTCCTTTAACCCCAGGTTCTCTGCACATTTTTTTAGTTTTCTTGCTTGTTCACACAGAGGGTCAAACAATGTTTCTGTGGTTCTGAGCACCACATCCATATTTAAAATATGTAAAGCTCAACTTGTAAGGAAAAACATAACAAGACTTTCTAGCTGAATGAGATACAGATGCTGTGACAGGCTRTGTCATATCCCTGTACCATCCAAAAGATTGATCCTCATTACAGTTTTGCTCTCAGTATGYACATTTAAATTAKTCYGTTTAATTTTTTRGGATTTTGTTTTGTTTTGTTTTAATCAAAAATACTTCTCCAACGTCTGGAGATTGCCAGGGGGTGCTTTCATCTTTTCCTGGGGATTTTTTGATACTCTTTTTCCAGGTAATCCAGTTACAGCTACCCAGGTGAAAAAACCAACCTCACTAAAAGTCACAGTGATTCAGCTGCCCCCCTTCCAACCATATTTTCAGCAAATAAAAGATGGGTTTTTCCTGGTTTGTCTCCTGGATTATTCCCAATCAAGAARATACATYATGCCATACTTCAAAGTCTTTTGGGAAGGTCAAATGATCYGGTAGGCAGGAAGGTGATACTGGCTCATTAAATGCCATTTTTCGATCACTGGATTAATTTCTCTTGACCAGCTGTCTGAGTGATTCTATCTAGTTTCTGACTGGCTCTTCTGTGTCTCCCAAAGCTTACTCCAGAAGCTGTCCAAGTAGAGAGCTACTACATAGTTTCTTTCTTCCTGAGCTATGCAGTTAATGTAATATATTCTAGTTGATAACACCTCTCTCACCTTAGTAGAACTGTCTGGAATTTATTGCAGATGCTGAGTTATACAGMAGACCTTCTTGGTAATCACCTTTTCAAGCATCAGCAGTTTCACTTTATTACAGAATTGCTGCTTTTACTGGGATAAACATGCTTGCACAGCTACTCTGGCCAGTAAATGCTGGGGATWTGGCTAAGGCTCCTGGGAGTCACATACCTAAACCCAAATTTGAGTAAAACACCTCACAGACATGAAGGAAACTTTCATTTCTTATATGAGTAACCTTCTAGCCATCAGGTTCTGAAATTTCCAGCTTCTTAAAATGTGTTCTTCCTGTCTCCTATGTTAGTTTTCAGACATTAAACTGTTGTGGTTGTCTAAACCAGAGCTAGGTTACGAACCCACAGGAGAAGTGCATGTAGTGTTGTAGTTCTTGTCAGTGGAATTGTTGTGTACACATCTCTGCATGCAACACTTAACAAGTTAGACAAGTATTTTAACAAACAATTCTCACACATTAGATTATAGTCAATCATGTATTTGAAAGCAAGTTATTCTGCCGTGATGATTTTGAACAATGAATGCTTTTRAGCACTCAAACATTCTAATAGCATTTTGCTTTTATTCATTCTACATTTGTTTATGGGATATATGCTATTATACTTCACAGAAGCTGTTATATTAATGTAMATTTAATGAATGTTTACTGCTGCACACAGCAGTCTTTGAGGCTTTGAATTTTAGTTCCCATTATTTCTGGTAAGTCTTTGAAATAATTTTATGCTGTTGGGGAAGGCCTTGATCTGTAGAYCTGCYCTTGAGAGAAAGCATGSAGAAACCTCAGGTGATGATACAAACCTACTAGGGGGAATCGAATCTTAGATTATTTTTTTCTAGAGGACTTTTCAAAGCAGCTTACAACAATGCAGTCAGGCAGTGTCTAGGTTGAAAAACGTCCAGGAAAGGATCTTGCCTAATCTTCTGGGAAGGGGTAGTATACAGATTAGATGTAGAACTGTCTTCTAGACACAGCACTTGAAATTTTAGTTTCTTACAATCTGGAATATTCTCCACCTAGAGCAAAACTTTGCTTTCTTATATGTTTGCATCTGAAAGATAAGACTATGATTAAAGGTATTAAACAAAAATATGCAATTTTCACTAAAAAACTGAATTACAAGTTATGATAGAGAAGGCACATGTGAATGGACAGGTGTTAAAGGCTAAATAGCAAAATATCTTACTATGAACTGTTACTCACCCATTTGATAAAAATCAGAATTAATATGGGGGGAAAATAGAGAAATACTTATGTGCACTTCTAAAAGACTGACTTTTCTGTATCTAAATACCATGTGGAGCCAGGAGTTATGAATTATGAGGTATATGCCCAAACCTACTCTCAGCATAATAAAACAAGATGGGAGAGGATGTGAGTTGGAGAGAAGAAGAGAAAGGAACAGTAAGTCTGCTCTGATGACACCAGGCAGAGGCAGAATTAGTACCAGCAATCTCTAGTGAGTTACAGCAACATGTAGACATGGAGTTCTTTGTGTAAAGGAAGTTGAAGTGCTAAMAAAGGTGGTGTCCACAGAGCAAATGGTAATGCAGAGATAGAGGAGTAGACATGTGCATATTTATTGATGATCTGCATTAGTAGCCAAGGGTCTTGCACCTTGATTTTCAGTGTAGATGAATTTTATTATTTTGAGGAAAGTTTAGAGATAAGAAATGGTTTATGAGATTGGTTTTAACACATTTTATTACTCTAATGTGGTTTGACATTACTASTAGAAAGCAGCAGCCTTGCCCAATTGGTTTATGATTGGTTTATTTTGAAAGAGTTATTAAGCTCACATAATTATCTTTTTCAAGCAAGCTAAGGTAAAAAGTAAGTATCTGCAGCTGAAAGCAGTCACTTTTTATTTCAATCAAACTTTTTACTGCAGGCTTACTTAACTTAAGCATTTGCAATTCTTTCACAGTCCTCTGAGAGTCTGATTGATTGTGACGTGGCTCCTGGATCAATAYCTCTGTAGCATACCAAAGAGTTACCAGAGCAAGCTGTGCAACTGCTTTATGGAAAGCAATCTGTCACTTCTCTCTGTCATGCAGATATGCTAATTCAGCTGTTTATCTGGATGCAARGCATTTTCTCTAGGAGTGATAGCTGTGTGTATGCAAAGTGTTTTCATTGACATATTTTTTCTGAATACCTGAGTAGTTACTGGATGAAGTGCATTSAACACCAAAATGAGAACCACGAGTAGTGTACTGTAATATAGTCTCCAGCTGATATAAAAAAGTTCACCAGATTCAGGATACAATATTGCACCTTTTCTTGCATCTCAGATGCAGAATATCTATTTCAGCTACTKCTAATCAAGTTATCAGCCATTGCTTGAAGAAGCAGCCTTGCAGAGCCACTCCTTGTGGTTTCTTGCTTGGTGTAAGAGAAGTTTTGTCTTGTTACCTCATGATGAAAACATGCTTTTGAAAGTTTCAGTAAATAATAATATTTTGTTCTTGGAAAAAGGAAARAGAGAGCTGAAGTTTTCCTTGTTACCTGTGGGAACCCATTAGTCCTTTAGAAGTTTTACAAGGCATTGTAAGAAGAGATAGTGAGCAGAGAAAATGTCTCAAGTCATCTTCACAGAGTAACTTACACATCATGTTCTATTTCTATTTCTCTTAAGACTTTATCTTTCATGTCCACCTGAACTGTCTCATAATCACACCCAAGAAGGAGCAAATTTATGCAAATATTTGAAATTTGATCTGTATCATSCAGGGTGGAATGTACCTCCTGCTAATCCTGAAGAAAGCAGAATGATTTATTAAAGGTCAACACCACAAGCAAGTTTAAAAAATGTTTACTATGGACTAGTTTAGCAATGGGACTTCACAACAGAGGGTAAGCTTAACAGGGCAGATGTACTGCAACAGCRGCCATGCCCATCAATTTTGTCTCAGTTTTTAACTACAATGCAATGCAAGGTTGTTATGTTAGTGGCATTTTTAAAGCCTTTKTCTTTTGGGCCACTATGTATACTGAAATGGAAATCTGAAACACATTTTTAAAYAAAAARATATATGGCTATGGCATTTTTTTGTACCYTTTTTTTTTTTTTTTTGCTGTGGTAAAGCAAAAAGTTAAAAGTGCCAGTCTCACATTCTGATGGACCAAAAGATCTCTTTTGCAATCATGCCTACATAATAAAAGTACATCTATTCAAGACAAAAAATCTTTATTTGGCCCATCATAATTATTACAGAACCAAGTTATCACCCTTTTTTTCTTGCAGGCCACAGTTTTAGAGAAAAGCTTTGAGTTGTCTAATGGCTAACAAGTGTTTAAATTAGATATTAAAACTTCCTACATAAAACTGGAACATAAAATTTATTTATGAAAGYAATACTGTTAGCATAAATCAAATTTAAGTTTAGACACACAGGAATAAAGACATTTTTAGAGCACCCATATATAATGTTTAGGTTAGCATATTAAGATATATTTGGTTACAGAAACAGTAAATTTCAATCATTCCTGTAGCAACATCAGCAACATGCTTTCAACCAGAGGATAAGCAAATACTCTCAACTGATGTTCAAATAGTGAATACAAGATCAAGGTAATTCTCAGGAATATACAAACCTGTTTGAGCMCCTGCATAAACATGTGTAAGGTTCAATTATAGTTTCTTTTAGAATTGGGGGCAAGATTTTGTGCTAGTATTGCTAACTGCATTTATTAGTCATGCAAAAATAACTTGAAAAWTTGATTATTTAGAAAAACTCCATTCCAGTAACTGCCTAAAAATGGCACCATCTAAATGAACACTTCCAAAACCTGCAATTCATAGGGTTTTGATTTAATGGGACTTATAAGAGCACTTGTATCTTACTGTGTCTATATCACTAGTTCAACTGTTCAAACAGAAGGCAAAGGTGGATCTTAAAATTAGGATATAAAGCTTGGTGTTAAACAAACCTTGGTCCAGTATGTTTATTTCTTTAAACACTGACCCTTCAAAGAGAACAGTAGTCTTTCACCAGCCCAGATCAACACCACGCAAAACTAAATTTAGGCCCTTGGGGTTTGATCATTAAATGATTGTTTAGAGCTACTTGCTATTGAATCCTTGCTTTTTTTCCTTAGTAAATATTTCATTTTAAGAACACTTACTTTTTTGACAGTATTTATCCTTCTAGCTCTCATAAGGGGAAAAAACTGAAGTATCTTTCCTGCTTTGGGTGATGATAAATTCAAGAAGATTGCTGCTGCCAAGGATAGTTCTGGAATAAAAAGCTAATAACTWAATAATTAGGACTGGGTTATTTGTAAACAAACACTACAAAGGGACATGAGCATCTGAAAATATGTATAAAGCAGAAACCACTTTAACTAATTGTATCCTACATCAACCAAATTGAAAACGTGTCACTTGCCTATGTCTATGCCTGCTCTTAAAGATTTATTTTAGAAGCACTCAGGATTTWCTAGCAGCACAAGAAAGCTCTGACTAAACCTAATTTCCTTGACATTAGGCATCCTGAGCACAGTTTTGCCTGTGGAGATTGCAACTCCTAATGARGCCAGCCAAGAACCTGTAGTCTCACTACAGATCAAGGCTGAATGTTAAAGTGTCTGGTGGTAGATGGTGTCTTTTTCTGCATGTGTAAAAAGCAGAAAAGCACAGGAGCTCTTCCAAGGTAACTCCYATCCAGAACAGCTGAGTTCAGTCTCTACAATAAAAAGCCAAATGATTTCAAATTCTCACCATTTGAAAATATACTCCTCTGAAGGACAGGGAGTAACCACAGATCCCTCTGATAGTTCAGCTTTAAAATGTTRGTTTCCTTTAACTCTGGCACTTGCTGAGAGGGGGTGTAGCAGCCATCACCCTGAGTAGGACAGCAGTGCCTCTCATCTCACAGCTAAATGAAAGATGAGGGATTTGAACCCTTCCTGCTCTGTGCCCTGGCCCTCGAGAGTCTCACAACAGCCCTGTCTGCCTGTGAAAAGAGAGACATAGGCAGATAATGAGAAAGAAAAGTGTCCATTTTCCACCTTAAGGTCTAGGGGTTTTAGCTTTCATGATACRAAACTACATGGATGGGTTAAGATAAATTTAAGGTAAATTCAGTTTCTAATAGCTAATACTCCAGTGCTCCCAAAGCTCATTTAAACAGCCAAGCTTTTCTTCCCTACAGTTCATTACAATGCCTGAGCACTCAGCAGAAACAATTTCTCATTCATTTATAGAATGAGATGTTATTGACATTACTTTTATTTAATCTTCAATAGCACTTTAATTGTGCTTTTCAATTGCAATGGCAGACTGCAAGAAAGAARGAACAGAACACTAGAAAAACTTCAGAAGGCCTCTAATTTGGAAAATCAATGACCAGCACGTATTTTTAGATGTGTGGTTTTAAGTATTCAGGACTAACAATGCGGACCTATGATTTATGGCTCTCTCAGAAGAGGTATATCTGAAATTAGGGTAAATAATGTCCTGGAAAAAATGTGAAATACTTTGTGACAAGACCTAAATTCAGCCAAAGCCTTGAGAAGAATGTGTCTGCTATTTTTCTTAAGGAAAATGCGTCAAAAGGAACACAAGATAGAAAAGCTTTCYGAGCACAGCAAGTTTCTGATCAATTTGCAGATCAAAATAAAATGCTTTGGGAACACATACATTCCTCACAGCCAGTGTGACCTTGCATGTTGCTCCAAACTTAATCTCTGTCCAGAAAGTTCCAGTGGCATTTGGTGTTGCAGGAAATATCCCCACAGGGTCCACRGGAAGCATCTGTCTTTGCTATGCCTTGGAATCATGAATCTAAGTGTTCTCCACTCTCATCAACATGAAAGTTTCCTTTCCATGTCRTCTCTTGCTTCTTCCTACCCAGCAACCTAGATGTTCACACATAYACACTCTGGCATGCACTTTGCCATWGCTAATTAATTCAGCTGTGGAGGAATTATGCTGTATATAAAYCCAATAATAGTGATTGCTTCTTCTGGAGAGAAGATTCCTTATAATGGCTCCTGATCATTACACATATCATTGGCTAGATGAATAAAGACATTCATAGGAATCACGGTGTATTTAAATTTCCTTTAATTCAGCAATTTCATAGCTCAGTAATTAATGCCACTGAGTTAAAATAAGCCAACAGTTCTATTTAATCCTCCAAAGCTTTTACTTGCATGTGGCAGGGAGATGTTTCTTTTCAGAAAGCCTAAAGAATATTGMGCAGTGATTGTGCACATACAGGCTGTGATAGAGCAGAATTCTRTCTTAATTAAGTGATGATTATTGTCTCAGAAGTTTCTGAAGGCAAAAAATAGTAACAAGCATGCACACTAGATAACAAATAGTTCAAATACTTGCTTGTTGCTTTAATTTAAGAGTTCACTGAGGGGAAGAGGGACTTTAAAGCCACTACTATGGAACAGCCCCAAATGCTTTGAAGGAGATGATCTTCACAACTTACAAGAGTCAGTTAATTTATTTACATATTTCTAATATATGTGTCTGTAATTTTGGGTTCTGCATGAATTACAAAGCTTTGGCTGGATCTGAGAGTGTGATTTTCTGTCCTTTTTTTTTTTTAATTCCCATGCAATGCTCTACAAGCAATTTTTTATACTCTAATAAATGAAGTGATATTAAAGCCTGTGGAAAATCAACTTTTTTCAGTTCATTTATGTGTAATTACTTTTAGCTTCATCTGATTGTGGCACCCCTGACAGAGAATAGACGGTGGAGACATTCAGATTTAGAGATTTCATTCAGGGCTGTATAGAATACTGAAGCCTGGAGTCTGTACTAGAAGTCCGAAGCAATTTTTAAATGATAGATTTGTTTTTAAAATTTGCTTCATTATCTCTAATGTGGGTACTCAGAGCTTCTTACCTGAGATGGCAAATTGTGGTGAGAAAAAAATGTGGCCATTAATTAAAAACTTAGTTTGAAAATAAATCAGGGCATTTTTTTTGTTTTATCCGTAAGCACCCTAATTCCAATTAACTTAAAGAAAACCCAACACAATGGCAATTTATGAATAAATCATAAGGTCTGATGKGGCACATCTTATTCTGGTAAAATTGTCAGGAGTATTTGTGTGAGTCCTAATAATTTGTGGGAGTGGGTTTCCTTATGTACAGGAGAAAAAAAATCAAAACCTATTTCTGGGAGCAGAAATGCATCATACCTTTTTTTAGAAAAAAACCCATATTTTATCAATCTTCAGATTTTTAAATTTCCATAAAATGATGAGATATTTCTGGCTTCACATCCTGAACACAAGAAAGCCACTGATCAATGATGGACACATTTGGTTTCTTCTTAAACCAGATTTTTGTTTAAGCRGTGAAAGGAAGAGGCACTTTAGAAAGGCATCTCTTTCTCATTAGAAACTACACAAAACCTTTGGAAGTTTCCAAAGCCAGAAAATTAATGAAAGGGAAAGAAAGAATGCTGAAACAAAGTTAACTTCTCTTATTGAAGTGTTTATATTTTTAAARTCATTTGAGTAGACAATTGAAAAGGAAATTGGAGAAAGGATGCAAGAGAAGTAAGTTATGTTAGYCTASTCTAAAGCATCATTTTTTATCAGAACAAGATGGTCTAAGAAAGTGTTAATATCAGAGCTGAGATTCCTAACCAGTGAAAACTTGAGTAGAGTGAATTTTCACAGAAAGAAAAAAAAAAATTGTTCCATACAAAATTTTACTGAAATACATGTTTTAGCATCTTTTGGACATGTAGGGATAGCATGAATTCCATGTTACTTCATGTAGTTTTTTACATGAGAGGTCTCATACAATTTTCAAGGAGTCCTAAAAAATCTATCTTAAAAGAAATATCTCTACTATCAATTATAGAAAAGATCAGTTTATCATAACCTGGGCTTAACCAGAATTATTCTTAACGTCTGCAGAGAGTTTAAAAATACACTGATCCCAAGTATTTGGCATCAGGTCTTAAGAAGATTTAATCTTSTTCAGTCTCTTCCCAGATGAGAACAAAGGCTGAGAATGTTACTTTCCATAGACACAACAGGTCTACACATCTTCAGAGGTTTTGGGGTACAGCTTCACTCTMTTTTTCAGAGGCAAAAATAGCTTCAGATCTAAACAATTTACCATGGACTAGTATCAGTCAAATTCATTATCACTGGAAATTAAGTCAAAACAGGATTTTTAAGGTAAATTATWATTTTGAGATAGTCAAGAATTTAATCTCAAGGATGCATGATAGATCTACACATTCTGGAAATTACAGTATTCTAATAAAACACTACTATATTCAAACCAACCATAAATATTTCAAATAAAACAATACAACATTTTCCTGCCTAAAGAAATGGAACCAGGAGGCAACAGCAGTAATCTTGCCTACATAAACAAGTTAAAGTGATTTGTACTTTAGGTCTGGTACGGACTTGGTCCATGCCTACACTAACATCAAGCTATATCCTGTAAACCAGCTGTTCTACTCCTGMCACTTCTGTAACTCTTTAATTCTTGAGTAAAAATGATGTAGCCCTGAGGAGCTGCTTCACAGTTTAAGAGCAGTTGATATGCTTTCATATTCACTGAGTTTAAACAATTTTTGTGTTCTTATCTTAAAAAGAAATCTATGCAAATAGCAATCATTATTGYTGCTGTCCACAGTTAATCCCTTTTTCCTAGAGGCAGCTGATTTGCATAAACCAGAAATGTGGAAGTTGGTTGTTTCCTTGGTTTCACATAAATAAAGTGCTGTTTCACGCACTTTATTYCCAATGCCACCTCTAATTATTTTATAGGCAAGCAAGCCATTAATTTCCAGCAGCAATCTATGAATTAGTAAAACGGCTTGTATTTCTTTTGTCTAATTAAATAAATTATTTTCTYTTGTTGCACATTTTAATTGAACTAACTTCTCTTCCTGGTCTTGAAATCTTTCAAATACATCAATATTGCTGTCTTTTTTTAAATTAATTTACAATTTATTGAAATAGGAACTATTATTCTAAATTTATTTGTCTTTTTAAATTAACAGCCTTTCAACCTATAAAAACTTTCAAGATGCACCRTCTGTTTAGCTTTTTGCCTTTTTGTCTTTTCTTAGTCAAACTTGTAGAAACCTATCTAAAATAATCAAAGAAAAGTTTTACCCCAAGTGTATGCAGAATATTTATCATTCATTTTGAAAATATGATCTCTCCAAATACTCAGACTATGCCCATGGGATTTTAGCTGAAAGTGAGTTCAAACAATAAAAATAAAGTTTCCTCTTATTTTATAAATTGTGGTGTAGGTGGGTTTTGGTGCTGTTCCCATATGAATGCCCAGTGTRCTCTCAATTATTTGAGGGATTCAGGGCTTCCCCAGTCAGTCACATGCATAAGTGAGATAATAAATCAGCTTGAGGCAATGGACCAGCCTGAAAACTGACTGACGCATCATAATTAAAAGTTTGATTGATGTTTACAGCAGCCCTACAGTTGGTAGTTGTGAATGGTTGTGTCTTTTGCCCCACAGCATCTTCTCTTGTGTCTGGCCCAATTTGTTCTCTTAGCTGTGCTGATTAACATCCGTGGTGGAGTGTCCCAAAGTGTCATTATTGCAGAAGTCAGACTGTGAGCAGATAAGATATTTGTGAAAATCAGCAGAAACTGCTCCAGCAGAAATGGTTACAGTCCTTAAGAGGTGCTTTGTGCATAGTTAGGATGTACCCATAGCAATGGGTTGTACATTCATTGGGATGGTCACACAGCATTGTGGTCAGCTAACGTGTAAGAACAGAACAGAACAGAATGTTAATTTGAGGAGTCTCTCCAGATTCAGCTGAATGCAGCACYGTGAGGATTCCCWTYACTGAACCCCTATCACCACTGGACAGACATCAGTCATTCTGATTTAAAGATCTGGTTATCCACGCAAGTGTTATCTTATTCYAAGTTTCGAATACATTATTATTTTTTCCTTTTAAAAATATTTTGTCCAAATGTCTGTGCAACAAGGCCAAATTTGGATGACAATATAATATATAAAGAAATAAAATTCCATTTCCTACTTTTGCCAGGTGTTTGGTTTTTTTTAGTTCTATTGCCTCCTAATGGCAGATATCTCTGCCAGGAGRCAGGCTTCTCCCTTTTTCCAGTGAATCTTTTTAATTCCTCTTGCAGGTTAGGYTTCATGGAAGGCAATATTTTTAGAATGCAGCAGAACATGCATGGGGTATGGAAATAGTTCTGCAGCAATCACAGTTAATTGCAGTTAATTCTTAACTGTTTTATGATGGATTTTCCCTTCAGAAGATTTTATCATTGGTCTCCCAAGACTGGAGACAGTTGATTCTCATGAAACAGCATGAGCTGATTCTCATRAGCAGTAGCAACATGGAGTGAACTCCTGGTTCAGTGTGTCAAGACAGTGCAGAATTGCTTCAAATTCTGCTTCAAAAATGCAGTTTCTTCACACATTTGCCCAGCAGAAGAGCAAGATCTTCCTTTATAAATTTAACTAAGAGCTGAACTTCACAAACAGGCATGGATCTGTAACACCAATTAGCTTTCTCCYTTGGACAGGTGAAGTGTTTGCTCCCATGTCATGCCTTTGCATCCCCATCACATAATTCCCCTTTCTCTCTTGATGTCAGGCTGGACCATCACCTCTTTAGGAAGTTAACATGAACAYTGTTTTTACTAATTGTTTTCAACCCTTCTCTGATGCTTCCAATGTACTCTGTGACTCTTGTTTCCCAAGTGTAAGTGCATCAACAGCACTGAGTAAGTGCTTCTTAAATTTAAGTGCTGGAGCATGTGGTGACCTGCCTGTCTCAGGCCTCCTTAGGTAAGCTGCTTCACCAGTATGCCTTTGTTCAGTGAGCAGCAAGACTAATATTTTCCTTTAGGGTGAAAAAGGTACATGGCAAGAAATCTACTTATTCCTCTTTCGTCTGTTATCTAGAAAGGGGGAAATGCTTCCAGGGAAAATGAAGGTATCAGTGCTTAGGGTTCAGGTCTTCCTTATCCTTGGAAAAAAGGCTCAAATTATTTTTCAGAGGATTTGGTTCACTGTTGCTCCAAGTTCTCTTGATGATATGTCTTATTTTTAACCAAAAGATGGGCATTTTTCTCTCAAAACATTTTCCCTTTTATATTTCTTTTTTAATGGGGGGTTCACAGGTATGTAATAAAATKTCAAGATTACTCTTCTCCTTTTTAGGAGCTGTGAAGTCCATATCTACTTCAAAGAGTTTTCTGAAAAAGCTGYCTATGGCTTTCTAATGTTTTATGACAACTGTTTCTTGCAAATATCAAATGAATATAGATTGCTTAATCCTTCTCCATTTGTTTAGTTACACTGCCATGACATTTTAGTTTACTTGAAGCTGTTCCACYAACTTCTTAGTTTCTTGTGCTGTCATCTGGTATTTGCTCACAACCACTGAGGCCCAGAGAAGTGGTTGTAAGCCAATACCACAACCACAAGTGTCATTATTGCAGAAGTGTCAGACTGTGAGCACATAAGATATTTGTGAAAATCAACAGAAACTGTTGATTTCTGTAGAAATGGTCACAGTCCTTAAGAGGTGCTTTGTGTGTATAGTTAGGATGATGCATCCATAGCAATGGGCTGTACATTCACTGGAAGGGTCACACAGTGTCCCTTAGAACACATCTTCTTTGTTTAACATGAAGCTATGGCCTGACACCACCACTGATGCAGGTCTGGTAAAACACATTTCCCTAAAAATGCTTTATCTTAAAAAAAGATTAATTTCCAAATTATTCTTGCTTTATCTCCAYCACCAGTTCTGTCCACTAAACCTTCTAACTCAGGACAACTTCAGGCAAAACATAGCAAAAAACACATTCCCTCTGCTTATGTATAAATACAATGGAAGGAAACCCCATGCTACCACTTCTAGAAAGTTCTACAATACTGCTGTGATATAAGAAGGTATTTAAGCTAACTGCTTAGAAGCAGCTGAAGCTGGAAGTTGGATATAAACCGAATACAAAAGGAGTATTTTGTCTCCTTTTTGAAAATCCTTCTGATTGCTTTGTTGCTGTTGTGCACAGATAGTCTGTTCCTACTCAGACCTTGGACACCTAGCTCACTGCTTTCACCCGTAAATAAAATGATGGAGAAATTATGATACAAACAAAACATCGCTCTGTGTTGAAAGAGGTTTCCATCCTGTTGCAACTGATTTGGACTTGTCAAAAATGAAGAAATATAGCAATCACTTTGTGATCATGTGTGAGCTTAACTGACTCTTGAGAAAAGAGAGAACGTTTTGCTTTTCTTGTGCTAATAATTCATGACTACAGCATTCTCCTTCAGATGTGCCTTGTCTAATGTTTTATTCTTCTCATTTTTCAGAAATATGATTTTTTATTGGTGTTTGGCTTTCATTTTATACCTTAAAAAGTGACTTTTACAAAATTGACTATTGAGYTCTCAATAGAGACAACCCAGACATTGCATGTTAATTTTATGGAACTGTGTGTGGTTCGTATGCTGAAAAACGTCTAGAGTAAAATTATCTCCCATCAAATGCAGAGGACTTTCCTTTCTCAAAAGTAATTTGATTTGCATAAAGAGTTCTCACCTACACTYTGAGGAAAACTCAGAATTAGTTCTCACCTAAACTGCTCTTGGGCTCTTGGTTGAGATTTCAGTGAGAGCAGATTTCACTCCCATGTCTTCACATAGCTTAAGAAAGTGGTAGATGCARAAATTAACTGCCAAAAATCCTGATATAAAGTTGGCATAAAGATMCCAGCAGAAAAAAAGTCACAGAACTTCTAGAAAAATAGTGAAATAATGCCTCAAACCTGAACTGYGGACATCAGGTACATGGCTTATTTAGCCATGATTCCTATGCCATGGACCATGGTTGGGTTCAATGCTCTTTCCAGCTGGAATTCAGAAGTCTGACATGCAGATCACACTCATTTGAAAGAATGAGTCCATAAATAATTAGGAAATATGGACTAAGTTAGACATCTGTGTATATATTTTTGTCTGTTAAAGGGCAATTAGAAATATAATTGATTTATATTATCATTGATAAGTGATTTGTAAACCATATACTCAGTGGAAAAGTGAGTAGATTGGACAGCTATCATCTGATCTGCAAAAAATTTAGATGGCTGTCTGAAAGTCACATAATTCAGCTCATCAAGACAAATGAGGGCGTGACATTACTTGAAGTGACATCTTCTGCAAAGGTTATAACATTTTTCTGTCTTAGAAGCTATGTGACATTTTCCACTGAAACAATACAGAAATAAGCAAATAAAACAAAGTCATTCTAATCAATTTTTTTCTCTGGGCATTTCACAAATGTGCTTCCTTTTTACTATGTATGCTGTCAGACTCCTAGCCTTGAGRAGCAGGCAGCAATTGCATTTTGCATAGCTCTGAGCACATTACTGGTACCTTGTGTATACCAGAAAATGTGAATGAGTGACCATAATCAGCTGTTAATGGAGCACTTTTTGTCCRTCTATCTACRAAAATCATGTCTGGGTTCCACTGTCCCACGTGTCGACTTTTCTCCTCTCTGGTCTATGCTGAAGAAGTAATTTGTAATTCAGCTGCATAGAAAAATAGCAAACAACATGTTTTTTTCTAGGGCAAAGTGTGCTTTAGAATCCTCTTAGGGTGGGAGATGGCTTGGCAATGGGAAGTTATTTAAATTAGTTGCTGTTCTCACTTCCATTTATAACATCTGCAGTATTTGAAATTGGTGTGTTGGCTCCTCAGTGATGTATTTTCATAACAACTGGTCATCCCTGCAGCTTTTGTTAGCGCACACACTCAGAAATCCATGTATGGAATTACAAGGGCTCAGTAAACAAAATGCCCACTTCCACACTGCATTAATTCTAAAAAGAAAAGGAGAAGGCTTATATGTAAAAAGATGAGAGTAATCACGTATTATGTCACTAAGAATAAACACACGAGTATTACACTATGTCAAACAGTGAATCCCAGGGTCTGCTAKTCCATGTATTCATTTTACCTGTTGATTGTTTTTCCAGTATGGAACACCATTTAAACTCAGCAGAAGAAACTCTTGGGTCCTAGACCCACCAATAAAAGCAAATCCCATTATAAAAGACTTAYAGCAAAATCCACCACCTTTGCAACTCGATTGATTTTTTTTTTTTTTTGCCAAATTGTCCTTAATATGGCAACTGTACAAGAAGGGCATACCAGTCCCTGGTTAATGTAAGGGCAAATTATATGCTCAAGAATAAACATGTCTTTAAGAACTGTAAATGTAATGTTCAAAACCTGCTTTAAATGCATAATTGCAGCAAGATGATTTGTCTTTCCTGAAATATGCTTTGTTACAGGGACAGCTTCTTCAAGTGGTCTAGAAATGACGTCTCTATTCCAGTTATTACTAKGATCATAATCACTATTTTAGTGGAAATAAGATTAAATCTTGAGGAAAGCAGGGAGGCTTTAGACACAGGCTATTGCCATCACGTAAGTGAACTAGAAAACATCTTGGGCCAACAGAGCTGATGTTAATTACTCTGACACAGCTAGCAGTTTTCCAAATTATGATCTTATGACTTAATTGCTACTTCTGAAGATAGCAGGGCAGATTTTACTACTATGTTTGATGCGTGTCCTAGCAATCATGCATAATACTGGGAATGTCTCTGGACTCACTGATTAATTTGATTTACTGAGGGGTCATTTAATTTGTTGATGGATCCCTCAGCCACAAAGGATTAGATAGTTATTAAAGGAGAATGACATATGCATAGGCCTGCTTAACCAATCATTAAAACCTAAAGCAACATGTCTCTGGTAGAAGAGCAGCCTAAACTGAGTTTGGATTCATGATTCTGAATCCAGTGGGCATGTGAGGACCATAATGCAGGCTAGGAAATTTCACCCACACAATTATTTTGCTGTACCACATCATCAGTAAAAGAGAAGATAAATTTTATATATTTTTAGCTGGCTTAGTAGAAGTTGTTTTGATAGTTGTCATTAACTATGATGCCTAAAAGACAAACCACTTGGGAAATTGTACAATGTAAAATTTTGTTTCGGTCTGATGCTCAGCTCAAATTAAATAATATTTTAATGCTTGCATAGGCATTATACATGAATATCAAAGTACTGGGTTTAATATTCCAGTTATATTTTAAAAAATAAAAAGAATTTTTAAATGTACAGTGTATAAAATTTTCTAAATTTAAGTTTATGTGTACACACAAAAACGTGCATGAAAGTGCTTTTTTTGCAAAGATGTAGCAATTTGCTAGGAAAAAGAGGGATACTGTATAATAATACAGTATGTTCAGAAACAATTTTCCCTGCAGAAATGCAAACACCATTACCTTGATTATAAACTTTTCTAGTACGGGCTCTGACAAAGGCATCATTAATGGTGCTTTGGTGGTTTGATCTCCGTAACCAGCCTGGCAAAGTTCAATAAGCATTTGGACTATATTCTCAGGAACATGGTGTAGCTCTTGTGGGTAGTAGTGTAGTAGTGCAGGGCTGGGAGTTGGAGTCAATGATCCTGGTGGGTCCCTTCCAACTCCGCTTATTCTGGGATTCAGTGATGTAAGACTGAAGAGGGAGGGCTACAAAATTGAATACATTGCCCTATGAGTCACCCCTTTTATATGAAAGAAAAATGCTAAYGCAGTTTGATGATTACACAGCCAAAAAAGTTAGTATATGCTAATAAGAGTATCTATAGAAATGTTGAGCACTCTATTGATAATTTTAGGGGGAGGGGCTGTAGTMCAATAAATACAATCTGTACTCTTTAAAGGAGCATTATAGAGTGTTGTGTTGGTTTTGGCTGAAGGAGGGTTAACTTTCTTCACAGTGGCTGGTATGGGGCTTTGTTTTGGATTTGTGCTGAGCACAAAGTTGATAATACAGAGATGTTTTGTTATCATGGGCAGGGCTTGCACAGAGCCAAGGCCCTCTGTGCTTTTCATGCTGCCAGGCTGGGGARGAAAGTGGGTGTACATGGGAAATGAGGAGGAAACAGAGAGAATGAATAAGTGACCCAAAACTACCAAAGGGATATTCCAGACCATATGGCATCRTGCCCAGTATATAAAGTGGGGGTAAGAATAGGGAAGGGCTGGATGTTTGGAGTGCAAGTTTTTGTCTTCTCAAGTCACCATTACATGAGATGGGGCCCTGCTCTCCAGGAGATGGCAGAACACCTGCCTGCCCATGGGAAGCAGTGAGTTAATCCTTGTTTGGTTTTGCTTGTGCATGGCTTTTGCCTTCCTTATTAAACTGCCCTTTATCAAAATCCATGAGTTTTCTACCTTTTACCCTTCCCATTYTCTGCCCAATCCTGCTGGGCTTAAATCCTGACAAATATGTCGGTGCATAAGACTTCTAAATTATTTCCAGAAATACTGGGGTTTGCATTTAGTAAGAAATAGCACTGATACTTTATTTTATATTTATATCATTTTTTCAACAACATTATAGCTGATATAGAAAAAAAAGCTTGTACCTACTGATATTAGGGTTTAAATCAAACTTTCAGACCCCATATGTTGAAAATCACAGACGTTAAATATTCCCATTCCTGCCCAGACAGAGTCTTAACTGGCAAGAGTATAACACTTATAATGTGGAAAAACACTCAATTGATAACAAACAGTCACTTGACTTTGCAGAGAACTGTGAAAATAAGAAACCTGAAGGCAGAGTGCTTTTATCCCACCTTCTCTGATCCTGTTTCTTCCTTCTCAAACACTTCTGTCTTTCCATATCTTCAAATGCTGACTGTAAGTCTGGCATTCTGTTGGTGTTTTTAACATATGATTTACGAAACAGCCCCTCACTGCCCCACAAATTGAGAACWCTTTGTGTCCTCATTTCATGTTTTGTAAGAAAGCAGGAATAATTAGACAATAATAAAGGAAATCTTGGCAAGTCTCAAAAGAAAATTCTCAAAAGAGAGATTTTGCTTATGTTTTTACTGCTCAAATTGTGCCTACTCTTCGAGATGACCCAAAAACCGTGGTTCAATAAACACTGAAAGTACAAAGAATTCTTTTTCTCCTTCACTCCCATGTGCCCTTACACACATTAATGTAGGAGGCTCATAAAAGTGAAGCACCAGGGATGAGGGCCTTTATTTAGCTGAGGCATAATAATTTAATACAAGTGTAATGCACATAATGTGTTGACTTGCAAATGGCATAATCTAGGATCTTCAAATGCACGCTTTCAATAAAACAGTAATTTAAGAACACTTTTTTAAACTAATGCATTCAGACAATGTATGCCTTCTCTATTATCTATTCATGAMGTTGCTTCTCCCACATACACTTGAAATAAATGTTGAATTGACTTTCCAACTAATTATAGAACAGTGTTAAGCAAGTCATAGCACAGTAACTTCAGCTGTAGTGTCCTGGGTGACTTCTGTAAGACTAGAGGCACTTGGATTTCTTGGAAATAGGATCTATGCAAGGCAAGTTCCTCATCCTGTATTTGTAGTACACTCTTTCAGCAGACAAGCATAAGCAGTGCTCTTTTTAGGTCGCTCTTCCACATCAGGGAAATGAGAGTGAGGTTTATTACCTGGAATTTACTTTAAGCTGTGCTGTCTTTTCAATCCTGAAAAGACACCATAAAATTGTCCTTTGTCTCTTCACACTGAAAGTGCATCCCTCTCATCAACTAAACGGATACCAAAATAGCTGAAACCCTACTAAAAACATGTCCTTACCTATATTCTTCCATGCACTGCATAATCATTCCTCAGATTGCAAATTATATAAATAAAAATTAACTTCAATTAATAAATTTGATAATTACTAACAAAAGCATATCAAAATTATAATATTATATATGGCTGTGTTTCAGATATAAATTCTCAGGAGCTAAAAGCTAACAACACCAATCTYTCAGTATCCTTTTGCCAAGAATTTTCAGGTCATTAGAGGTTATTTTATTTTGTCATCAGACTTAATAAATAAATAAATAAATACATAAATATTCTTGACTGTTTGTAACATAATGAACAACCTCCACTGGTTCAAGATATTTACCATGTTCTGTCAGGAACCCAGATAACTCTGCAGATTTTCTTTCTGATAATCTGCTGCAGCCAATCAGGTTTTGGCTTATTCATCCTCCTTTCCTRCTTTCAGCCTGCTTATTCAATGGCTCTGGTCTAATTAGAGACATCCYTGTTAGTGCTCCTTAGTGGAAGGAAGAATTTAATCCCCATATACAATCTACTGCAGCATTTWATGTTGCTTTCTCAGATATTAGTAAAATTCTTGCTCTCTCTGATTTTGSAGGTCAATGTTAAATTCAGGTTATTCCTCACACTACATCTTGTAGATGCCATTATTATGAGCAGCCAAAATGTTTTGACATATATTTTCTGTTTTTTCACTGAAATACTGCATATTTAAAAAAAAAATGTTTTCCCTAAAATTCTCAATACTTTGAATGAAATGCACACATAGGGTATGTCTCAAGGAGCTTTTGCCTGGCTACAGCCCATCACCATGTGCCCCATAAAAACTTCATCCGCTTCAGCGTACGGTGTGCATAAAACTGGGGGGGCAGGGGTGAGGGAGGGACAGGACAACATTGCAAAAAGGGAAGCAATTTTTGAGAAGATTAGCCCATAAAAGTGGTCTTGAACAMAACTCCTGCTAGACATTGCAGGAACCTATACTGTCAACACATTTCAGGGATGCCATTTTTCAGCCTAAAAGTCAAGGTTTTATTGAGGTAAAAGATTGTGCTGCAGTCCTGCCCCGTTTTACAGCCACGTTGTGGGTTTTTTCAATCCATTTTCCTTCTTTAGAGTTGGCTCAATATAAATGATAGGAGGATCTGCTCTTTCTGAGCTTTTAATATGGCCTAGATTATTTCTTGGTCACAGGAAAATACTTCTACCTTTGGGGGGGTGAGGGGGAGGGAGGGGGAATGGGCAGGGGTTGTTGGCTTTTTTTTTCTTTAACCAGAGACAGAAAAATGTATTTCCTAGAGATAGACTGATCCATTCTAGGCTCAAAAGGACTGCTATCTRCCCTGGCTGTCCTTTCACTCTCATTTTCCAATTTTTGTAGTAGGAAATGTGCTAGAATGTGCTARAATGATGCTTCTTCTGGTATTGYTTTTTACTTTTTTAATTAGTGCAGAGAAAAACAGGGGGAGAGGAGAGGAGAGTGAATGAACACTGATAACAACTTAAACTCTGTGAGTCTTTGAGTCATAATTATCCTTACATACAATTAGGATTTTAGGTAGGTGTGAATGACTATCACAACCATCCACCTTGTGATCCTTTTTGGTGTTTTGGTTTTTTTTCACTTCTAATCCATCATCAATGAGTTTACATTTATTAATTACAAAAAGCACTTTTGCATTTTGGGTATTTTCAATTCTTTAATGTCCATAGAGAAGTGAAGGGACATCCATTTTCAGAATTAGTCATAAAAGCCTTATATAATTTTATAATGCCAAGCAGTTGATGCCTTTCAAGATTAATATCCAGTGCTGTGCTGTAAAAATGCAGAATAAAAGTCAGTCCTTACATGAGAGAGTTACAGCCAAAGCATATTTATCTCAGAAGGTCTGGGCTGACTGGCTTAGTTATTGGAGCTCTGTTTTAGTGATGAGTAGGTGCTAAAAAGTGTTTGTATTATAAAGGTGCCCCCTCAAGACAAAAAAATAGTTAAATTCACAATACAGTGACAGACGCACAGAGAAACAACGTCCCCATTAAATACATTAAACAGTAATGGCAAAAAAATTAATGTAGAACAATAATTATWACAGCAAGTAGAACTAGCAGTGGAAGCAACAATTTATTTGTAAAATGCATTTCCATTTGTCAGTCTTTTGCCACATTAGAAAGAAATACAAAGGAAGTAATACTTCATCAAGAAAAATACRTCTCTGGGAAGCACAAAATGTGAAGGAGGAAATTTTTGTTGCAGTGTTTTGTTTTGACATGTTTTCTTAGCAATTTTTTTATTTTGCAGGCAGGCATTTTATTGTAACAGAATGTGAAGGTATTACATACAACATACAGTTACCTTGCCTTTTATATTCAATACTCCACCCAATCTGTTACTGCCATGGAAAAACTGTGCAGCCATTAACACATCCTGTCAGTGTGATGCTATGATGGTTCCAGATTTCATCTGAACTTAAGTACATGGTGAGCCATGACAGCATTAAATTAACCTGCTTAAAATATGTTGGGAAAATGTCAATTTAAAGGAACTTATTTTGTTGTGTATTTTACCCCTAGTGTTTTTCTTTCAGTTCTGGATTGTTATGAAAGAGTGAAACATGACTTTTATAGGTTCTTAGAAAGATATGCAATATTCAAACTAGGTTTATTGTAAGAACCTTTCATAGGTTCCAAAATTTTATTCAAAATGTAAAGTGGCTTTTTTTCAAGATGATGAGGCTACTCTCTATATAACATAATAATGTGTAATAATGGAATAAAAATCAAAAATATTGTACAATACATTTTATCAAAGAGAGGATTGAAAGTTGTTTTAAAATTAAATTTCAAAAATGTTAGTTCTTTTGTCATTTCATACAAGTATTTAGTTGTGATAAGTAGAGCTCTTTAACCATATTGTTTTTTGAGATATTAAGACATTTACTCAATAAATTTCATTTAAAAATGAATTGAGTGGCAGTTCAGAATCCAAGATTTCAAACCAGCCAACAATTTGATGCCTTGTCAGTACTGCACCATCACCTTTTTCCTTCTAATTTGGCTCACTTAGCAAGTCTGTAAACTGGAGCCCAAAACACACTCYGGGAGCCTGGCTTTTAGCTTTGACCCACAGAAGCAAAAAGCACATCTCCAGCTGCTTCCACCAATTGATCTGCTTCCACAGTGCTGAAATACTTWTTGAAGTCGGTGTAGCTGGATATTAAACAAAATGATGCAACTTCTTCTGACAGACCCTTGGAGAGAAGGTGGAATCAGCACTTTGAAACTTTACTTGTTATTTAGGTTGTGCATTTTTAACTAGCATCTGATCTGCTGTTCACAGAGAAATTCAGACTGGTACCAGTGGAAAGATCTTTAAAGATGAAGGTGATCAACCACAAAAAGTTTACTTTACTTTACTTTACTTTTAGGCCATTTTACAGACTCTCCATCCCTGACTACATCAAAGTCGGGATGAAGTGATTTTTCACTCCTTGCACAAAGAGCAATAGAAAACAAAACAAAACAAACAAAAACCAAAACAAACAAGCAAAAAAAAGTAAAGGGAAACAAAATCTGAATACCTCTCTGAAAAGCTACTTCCAGTATTGCTGGATTTCTCCTGSACATCCAGGATTCCATCTGTCCTGGAGATGATCCCTGTAGGGTGGCTGACATAAAGCTGTACCTTGGTTCTCCTCTACAAACTGACAAAACAGTTTTGTCTTGCACCCAGTGGTGCTACCTCAACTAAAGTAAAGTGAGACTATGTCTTCTGTATCACAGGTATAAATGAAAATTAATTTTTTTGATCCAAAAATGGTTGTTTGAAGGCAGCACAGTGGTTGACATAGCTAAGAAAAGCAACTTTTTGAGTGTTCAGGCCCTTTTTTATCCCTTTTATGGGCTGCTCTAATATTAYATCTCTGTCCAGATCATGTTCTGTCATTTTGACTACAAGCACTTTTATAATTTTATTTTTGAGAAAAAGTCAATAGAATGTCTCTGAACATCCCATCAAGTACTGTAATTGGGAGCTGAATCTTCTCTTTTGTCATAGGGCTGGGAAACAGCAATTTCTTTTCTCCACAGTTTCTGAGAGGGATGGAAGTGGRAAAAAAAAAAAAAAAGGAAAAAATGCTTTTCCACAACTTCTTCCCAAAACACTGATCTGATTCTCTTCCTTAGTAGTGATAGCTTCTTCSTATTACAAAAACCTATCTTCCAGTGATTAGATAAAGTATATTTCACATCTGCTACTGCCAGAACAGCTTAAAATGGCATATGACAGAGTGCATGACAAAAGAAATCTGACAGAATCCCTCCATCAATGAAGAGTCAGCCAGGGCAATGAACATGGTCATGGTCAAAATTTTCAGTCACCAGCTGTATGTGCAATAACCCGAGAAATGTTTTGCAAACAATATTAATCCTGGTAGAAATGTCTGAGTAAACCCTGCTTGGGTTTTCCTTCATAGAGGAGTTGAGAAGTGACAATAACAGAGAGTCTGTTTTCAAGAAGAAATAATGAACTATTATTTAGGATTGTGAAAGAAATTGAAGAGGGAATTGAAATTATTTTCAAGTATCAGAATGTTTTAATATTACAAAGACAAGAAACCCTAAAAAAATTACAAGGATATTACTCACTCCTAAGAACTCAGAATTAGTTTGATTTGCTGTTAGATTTGCTCTTCATTCTTGTATTGAAAATCTGTTGTATTTATCTCGGTCCCTTTATCATTCTTGCTTCTGCAGAAAAAGCAAGTTTACAAAAAAAAAAAAATCCCATTTTGCTGCAATAGCTACAGACTTAAAAAAAAAAAAAAAAAAATCCCATTTTGCTGCAATAGCTACAGACTTTAGAGTTAATCCTCACTATTGTCCATCCACAATATGCAGTATTGCTTACCTCACATACAGGCAAGAAAGCTCTAGGAAAGAAATGTAACTTTACAGTACTTTTTCTAAATAACAACTGGGGGAAAGTTCATTATTATGAATTTCTCTCTCTAAACATGCAGAACAGGAAGATTTCATCCTTCTTGAACCAAAACAAATGGTACAAGAATTTTCTTCTATTTTGACTTTTAAATAGGATACTGCTAGGACCAGGACACTATGACTTAAATTTCCTTTTAGGAAAGAAATGGAAGTCTGTTATTAAGTAWAATTGCTATATATGTGATTGAGGTAAATAAAAAAAAGCCTTTCTCAAGGCCAGCTCTCATTCCTAATTTTGTTATGATAGTTGGATCTAATTTAGTACTTACAGGCTGGCACAATTCTTGTGTCTACTTTTTTTTCAGATGGATAACAATATACAGATTAAATAGATCTCTATTTTTAGACCTTGTAACAGCAAAAAAGGCATTTATTTTCCATTACAATCATTGATCAAACATTTCTACCTATCTTGCCCAGACTGGCATATGAAATCACTGTTTTCCTGTTTTCCTTATTCTAAGCAGCATTTAAACTACACAATACAGCTTCTCCTTCATATTTATAGCAGCTTCTCTTTAAATCAATTAAATTTTGGCTTTCCTCTCCTCTCAAAGGTGCATTGAATTGGCATTTAAATCAAGGAAACTAACATTTCCTTATTACTGAGATGTAAAAACTGCTGCCCTTTGTTTGCAGCCACTTTCATGTCCCATTTACCCATATCCTCTCAGGAATTTGTTAYAGCAACATTAGGTATTAATTAATGGAGCTGGTTCATTGCATGCTTTGAAGAACTGGCACAAATCACTGTGAGCTGGCAGGGGTGCTGCCCAAATGCTGAGCTGATCACAATAGAAGAGGATGTGGATGGCCTGAGGACACCTCTCTAGAACAGAGATTTCTATCACGTTGATGCCATTACAAAAACAAGTTGTTTGTAGGGCCTAAGCAGATGAAAGCAAACAACATGCAGTCTTCCTGCCCTCACCTCTCCCTGAAAAATAACTGTGTTTTGGTTCAGGGAGGTTTTTGTGAGTTTTAACAGCTTATCAGCTCCTTAAGCCAGTTCTGCACCCCAAGTTTTGGCTCTATAAGGACAGAAGCAGCTTAAGCGCAATGAGGAATATGGAAACTTGTCACTTCTTTTCCACAGTGTTTTCCTGAATTTGGTATTTCACATGTGTAATAATAATAAGACTACAGCATCTCTTCTGTGATTTCAATCATCTTCAGAGTCAGTCACCTTCTTGCAACKATATTGYTTTTCTCTCTTCCTTTACAACAGTCTTATAAAAATGGTATTAGAGGCTTTTTCCTAGCTTGCACTCCTTTTCCAAGTCACATCAGACCTTGAAGTGACTAAGGGAAGAATGTGATGCCCATACAACATAGACTTTTGAAGGGGGTTTCAGTTTTTCAAATATTTTGTTTTAAAAAGCCAAAAATAATACACATTCAAAAAAGAAAACCCAAACCCACACAGCAACTCTACCACAGGCAACAYGGAACACCACTTTGGTTTTGGAGGCCAAAAATAAGTCGAGCAAAATATTGATTAAATCTTTATTAATAAAATATCTTAGTATAAAAAAGGTCATTCTGTACACTTAGAGAACAAWGACAATAGCAGTAAAGTAAGACACAAGTCAATTTAAAGACTCTTGAAATAATGTTTTCAGAATTGTGCTCTTTTCTGTTGCAATCTGCTATGCATTTATTGCTTCCACTAAGACTGTGAACTCTCTGAAGCAGCCTTGATACACCTTGGAGCCATGCATAACCATGACAACCATTAACCCATAATAAAAAGATGTTGGCAACATTAATGTTTCCTACTGTTAGTTCATTCAGGGATGGAGAAATATCCAGCAGGTTTAACAATAGTACATCAAAAAGTTGCATAGATATTTGTCACAAATGTTTTCATCCAGCCAAATACATGTTACTTTCCAYAATCCTTGATGCATTTTAGTCATGCCCAGTAGAAAAAACAAYTGTTACACTAATTAGCTTCATTTAGTCTTCAGCATTGCAATGTTCTAGCACCTTTCAAGAGCATAACAAAGGTACACTTGGATAACAACAATAATGTGATTACTTTGAGTGGAATCCTTTGCCAGAYCTAGCCCTCATAACCAATCTGACAGACAGCAGAATATTGGTAGAATTAGTCACTTAGGAACAAGTAGATGCTTAAGCCACAACAAAGCAGGCAGAAGAAATCTAAAACAAACTAGAAGTATCAACTCTGATTTGCTCTTCTCCTTGSAAGAGATCAGTTTCCATTAGGATTACTGGTTTCTTGTGCATCTCCTCTATTCTGTCTATATATACTAGCATATTTAGGTAAGAATTAAAGTGGTACCTGGGTATTTGAAATTGGGACCTATACACTCTGCTTGATCAAAGAAACCAAACTGATTTTTGCTTGCTCATACAATTGGGTTTTCTAAGAGCAAAGCTATTGACAAGCATTCTTGTAAACTTACACCCTGTAACTGGTACAGAAATACTGAATAAAACACCTGCCACACAATAGTCCTACTCTGGATTATAGATCTGAATYTTGTTTCCATCAGTGTGACTGCCTATAGGGCTGGTATCTTGAAGATAACTGAATCACCTATTGCAAAGTCATTCAATATACGTCCTTCTCCTACACTTATGATGTTTTATTTTTACTGTAACTTTTCTCTAATTAATGAAGTAAGTCATCAGGATGTTTACTCCTGGAAACTTCTATTAGAGAAACATCACAAATTATGGCAAATCTGAAAACAACATGGTAGGCATTGGATATGTCAATTAAGTAATATCATCTTAGCTACTGATGAATATTTKGAAAATACACTTTGCCACTCTCCTAAAGGTTTTGTTTTCTTCTTGCAGCTGAACCCAGACATTAGGAAGACCCCAAGCCTCTTGGAAAAACAAGTCTGTATGTAGCGTCTCAGTCAGAAAAGCCATCACGCTGTCCTTTTCAACTGTTGGTACTGCAGAAATAGATGYAAAAAGGTTATAAATAGAACTTTCTTTGTATTTACATTAAAGATATTTATTTACCCAACTAAGCATTTTGAATGCATTCATATCAGYTTTTTAACAWAAAGTAAGATGGCCAGACTGTAGAAATAGTTGTGCAAGTTMTATAGGTAGATGATTAAATAAACATCACYRTAAATGTGAAACAGTAATAGGCACTACCACCTGCATAATGYGAASTAGCACATGAGTTCATTTGTTAAAACAAARACATGGAAAGGTTCTRTTGCCTTACACTTGATGCATATTTTACTTAAATCATCAGAACAGCATTGGACCCCATCWGATRGTTTTAGCTGATTGTGACTTGTATACTAACACTTTTACCAAAAGAAAAGCCGAGCAAGTAAGTTATCCCCATCATTTTAAAAACAGGACTCACCTGCTTGCTGACAGTGTTTTTCTGCCAACAGTTGGTGGAGAGGGTTCACTATGGAAGAAGCTTTTTATCCACCAATATTTATCAATTAACTCTGGTAACCCTGCCAAAGGAGAAAAGCCCACAACATTAGACACTGGATGAATAACAGGAAAAACTGAAAAGTGTTTCAAAGAAGGGAACAATACCATGCATTGCTTTGTCCTGGTCTGTRTTGTTCACAGCATCCAAACAGCTGGAGGAGCTGGAAGAAACACTGGATTCCGAGTTCAGTCTGGCTGTTTGTGGAAAATAGAGACACRAGTAATGAAAAAAAGATGCTTTGAGAGAGTGCACTATTTATATGTCAGAAGTTTTTCAGATGTGCTGCTACCTCAGAGGAAACAATTCCACTGAGCTACAGAGTGTAACTTCTATATTATATACACTGGTCTACTACAGTCGTTTTCATAAGAACTTTTATATCAGCTTCTCTCTCACTCTACTCACACTTCCCTTAAAAGCATACTGAGATCTGTCTGCATAACTTCCACTGAAATCACTGACAGAACTTAAGATCATGGCCACACTGCTATCAGAACAAGCAAGTACATCCCTGAACATTCAAGTTCACAACAACCAAATTACTACACTTTCCCTTGTGACACAACTAAAAACTAAACTCACACTAGTGTCCACCCTGGACTTAGGAATCCTAATACACCACATGTGCTCTCAAAGCAGTGATTACTTTATATATTTAGAAACAGAAATGTGAATTGATTTTGTATTGTCTAAATTTGCAAAGTAAATAGGAAGTAAATTAAATAGGAAGTACAGGTAGAAACCATGACTTGCTTAGCACTTTTTCTAGGTCATGTTTTACAATTGAATATATACATGTGTATATGATAAACCTAATAAAGAATTCTAAATTGATTGATTTAAAAAAAAAGGTAGATTAATAGCCAGAAGCAGATGTTCTGTTATATGAAAAACTCCCCAAGAATTTAAAAGCTGTTAGGCAAAGACAATTCTTCACCTCCAGTTTCTCCAGGCATCACCTAAAACACTTTCTGACACTTTTCCTGAGTGCCAACAACCCGGCCGGTTCCTTGGGAGAGGCTCGGGGGGCTCAGTCTCCCTACTCCAGAGGAGGTCCCCGRGCAGAAAGAAAGGAGGAGGAGAGAGAAGGGAGGGGAGGTGTTTGGGGACAACACRCAGCACTCACTCCTGTAGTACTGGTTCTTGGCCAGGAGGCAGCCGGCGGAGGGGACGGAGGCCATGGCAGCGACTCGACGGGGAATCCGGCTTTYTCCGGGAGAAGCCTGCGGGGGAAAAGATGCACTGTGCCGGGGGAAAGGATGAGCTGTGCTGGGGGAAAGGAAAGGACGCGCCCGGGGCGGGGAGCGGCGCCGCTGCCTGTCCTCACCTGCGTGTCCCAGGGAGAGCCCGTCACAGGGAGAACCGGGCTCCGCTCCGCAGCCAGCGCCGCCGGGCCCCGGCCGCCCTTTATGGGACACGCCGGCGGCTCCCCCCGCCCGGGGGCGGTGGCACAGGCGGGACGGAAAGGAGGGGACGGGAAGGGAAGGAGCCCTCGGCCGCAGCCGCCCAGAGCCAGCCCGGGTCAGCCCGGGACAGCCCGAGGCGTGTCCCGCATCCCCGCACCGGCCCCCTCGGTCCCTGCCTGTCATCCCAAGTGATGTTCATATCTCTGGAGTGCCTCAGGCGGGACAAGGAGCTGCTGCGCTAATTATTCTCTTCCCCGTGGGGAATGGGAAGAGCGGGGKGAAGCAGACAGGTGCCTGTTTGGGTAAAGATTTTTGTTCAGAAACGCGAACGTGGCTATGCATATACACTGATTGCTTTAGTGAAGCAAAAGGATGATCTCCACTCTCACGGTAATGAGCAAAACCTGTGATCATGTAGTCTTGGTAAAATTAGAACGAAGTCCAAGATAGGTCACAAAACTRCTTTTACCTTCCCAAGACAAATGTGCAGCTCCTTTTCATTGTTGTAATAATATTGCATAGGAAAACTAGTCCAATAGTGTATGTCCTCACCTTTCAGAATTGTCAACAGAAAAAGTAACTAACAGCTTTGGCTATTTGATTTTCTCATATATTTGCTCAAATATTTTTGTCCTTTTTTTTTTTTTTTTTTTTTTTTTTTTTTTTTTCCTAGCAGCATCTGTGGGTTACAACTCAGATGTGTAGTGTGTGTGATACCATGTTACTGTCACACCTGCTTGAATAGTGCATTCTATCTCAAATTATAAGGACATAGCTCATAATTGTTCCTGGCATATTTATAAGGGTRTAAACCACACTGCAGGGAAACCGCCTCTAAAACAATACCCACACAGCATTTGTAACAGATAAGCAGAGTGTATTTTCATAGGCCTTTTTATTGATGTGCTGTCAGAGCCTTGACAATGTGGTGGTCTCTCCTGAGMAAAGACTGAAGGCTTATCACTGAGAAATCTGCAAGATTGACACAGGAAATACTTTGAAGATGAGTTCACACCAAGCACTAACACCAGTACCCCCATACATTTATCCTGTTATGTAAAAAAGCACTGTAAGAGTAGTAGTACTCACTGTTGCAGCTTCTTGTTTATGGATACCTAMATGTATTAGCTTATTAATACTATTAACTATTATTTTGTTGTATCAGTCACCTCATTTCATGCCTTAGTAATCAGTTTCCATCTGCAGACTTGTTCTATTTGAGGGCAATAAAACTTCTGCTATACCCCCATTAGTTTTTGTCACTATAAATACCCTAACGGTGAGCACTCTGTTGAATTGTCAGATCCATTCCTGAAAGAGAGGAAGCTTCTTCCCAAAGAGCCATAGGAAATGGTCTTCCTGGGTTGTGAGGGTGGGTGGGTATTTGTCGTGATAGCACTGTGTCCTAGACAGGGCTAGTAACATTATCATCTGTTGTATCTGCTTTTGTCTTTCAGCCTAAATATCCTGTTTTAATATACTCACTGGCTTGTCAAGGACATTTTCAGAAAAGCTGTTTAAGAGCAAACATGCCTGTGATACAGGCTTTGTATTTGGCAAGGAAATGGTATTTCTCTTGCAAACCTCAGGGACATCCATCCATCCAGAGCAATGCCAAAATACTCAGGAGCTGGGGAACACCAGGTCTGTAAAATTTTCAATTGCTTCACTGCTTCACGTGTATAATTTAGGATACATTGTCATTTACCACTTWTGTTTTGGGGCCCTGTTTAATGCACTGGAATAGAAAGGGCTTATTTAATGAGCAAYATTCCACTATTCCTCTCACTCAATCTGTCATTATGTCCTATCTATTGTATTTTCTTCTAGTAAGAATACAGAACTTTCTGAATATAGAACTGCAGGTTTCCCCACTGTGTTTTTTTTCTTGCATGGCCATTTTGGCAAACTGTTTCTAAAATACTTGCACAATTATTTTAAAGTATTGCTACAAAGCCAAGGCATGCTGTTATCTTCTGCTAACAAGAGGGAGTTCTGAGATCCAAAGGAGCTAAGATAAAAATATCCACAAATCTTACATGTCTCATATGAGAGAAGTTTAGGACTTTATTTTTTATAACTACTTCATGCCATACTTCATGTACCCACTTTTAGCTTCAGATCCAGGTTTAAGTAGTCAGTGTGTTGATAAATCAGATTATCAATCAGACATTGAAAAACTTGGTTACTGGCTACCTACGATTAAGTAGCTCACACAAAATCAATTACAAACTCAGGGGTAAGGTTGCAATTCAGCTTTCAAGACAGCATTCAATTGCCTTAACCACTGACCATTCTTTTCTCCCTGGAAGCTTTGGCTGCATCACTACTCAAATTCTGTCATGAATATGGAAGTAGTCCTTTTAGATTACGTGCTGTAGTCTCTTGCATATAACAAACTCTGTTCATATCTATGCTTTATGCAAAAAGAGGCAGGGATCATATGAAATAAATAGCATACAATCCCTAATTTTGTAAAACTGTATAACAAAATGTGCATTTCAAGCCCTTTGAATGACTAATATTGTGACCTTAACAAGTGTTAATATAACATGTGTGTGTGTATATAACTATTAAATAGTCACAGTACTGAATTATTTGTGATTCCATGAAACATGGATACCTATCAGAAAGTAACTTGYAATTAAAAACTATATGAATCTGACTGATTAAATGGATGACTCTCTCACCTTAGCATGCCAGGATTACCTGACATAACCCTTACTGAACATTAAAAGCAAAACGTTGCTGTCACAAAAAGAAAAACAAACAAACAGTCTATATTGAGTTACAGTTTGAAGCTGTCCTGTTAATTATTCACTAAACAAAGTTTATCTAATAAACTTAGCTGCTCTTTCACTTCTTGGAACATCTGTGAACCTGGTGCCAGTCTTTCTGGGGACTTGTTTCGGGTATTTTCTTCAGTGCACTTTTATGACAATTTTTTTACTTTTCTTTGCCACTTGAACTTCTGTAAGAGTAGTGTGGCATTAGAAATTCTGCAATGTTGCTTCAGGGCTGTGTCCTTTGTATGATTTCTCTGATAATGTTTAGAGAGATGTGAACAATTTGAGTGAAAGCATCTTTCCAAATGCATATGCAGAAAGGTACAGTTTTGGCACATGAGGGTTGAGTATTCTCTCCCCACAAGCCTCTGGAAAAGCTGATTTTGCACCTTTTCATAAATCACAGAATCACAAAAGTCTGAGTTTAAAGGCACCTAGAAGGATCATCGAGTCCTGATCTTAAGTGAATGGCACATACAGGGATTGAGCCCACAACCTTGGCATTATTAGCACCATGCTCTAACCAACTGAGCTAATCTCCAAATTAGTCTTATTACCCATCCGCAACTAACATTTCATTCCAATTTTTTACAGAAAATATAAATCACTCCTTTTTAAAGGGAAGTCTGTATCAGTTTAACCATATAGCTCTCCATGAGAAGACCAAAATTCCCTGAGTAGTATTTGTAAATTGATGTAATAACATTTTTAGAGATCTTTCCTTCATGGATCTGTTAGTAACTCTAACCATTCACTATTTTTCTCAACAAATTTTTGTTTTTTGTCAAAATTGTTGTACCTTTTCTGTCAAAATTTGAAAGGAATCTATAAMAGAGGCTTGCATTAAAGAAATTTCATAGTTCAGTGGAACTATGTGAAGGAAAAAAAAACTTTGCCATGCAAAAATTATTTGTCAAAACCTGCTTASTTTGTTAGCTACTTCCAAGGATCAGTGCCATCACTTACTTTTTTCATTTGTTTTACTCTTCAAATATTCCTCCAAGCCTAACAGCTCAAGAATGCAGGGGTCATCCATCAAAACCAAGAGGAGTTGAGGTATTGATGAAGAATTAAATGGCAGAGTGAGAGTTGGCAGGGGAATGGAAATCCATATTGTATGTAGCCTGCAAAATATACGTAGGGCCATAGAGCTGCTGGGSAGAGCCTGAGCACAGAAGGGACAAGGAACATTTTTCTTCACCACTWCAGTGTGTGGCACCACTGCAAAGCATCAGCTCTGCAGCAATGACCACTCTCAATAATGAAGTGATTGCTTACTGGAAGCTCCAACACTTTCTTTCATTGTTTTTATTTTGTGTGTGAATATAAACTCAGGAAAAAAACAAAACAAAAGAACACATTTAATGAAGAGAAAGATTTCTTTTTCATGACCATTTAAGATATTGGGTGAGATAGCACTGAAAGCAAAGGGTAACTACCAGAGTGCATGGAGCACACCTCTAAATTATGCACATTGCCGCAAATATCACCAAAAGCAGGGAAAACACTTACTTTTGCATAAAAACTGCATGGCAAAAACACTGAAAAAGACTGAGCATTTCTAAATCGTTAGTACATCTTTGTGCACTTACTGTTAAATGCCAGTTTTCAGAGGCTGAAAGTTACAAATTTCTCTTTATTCAGCCCAATTCATGTCCAATGCAGCACTACACTCACACAAAAACGAACATTTTAACATTTGTCATTTTAGTTTTATCTTAGCACCTAATTGAAACYCATTTTTCTTTGCATCCATATGCAACAAGCTGCACAAACTTCTTCCAGCAAGCTCCGCCTTTTACATCTTTGTCAAAAGGCATATGAATACTTGGACTTTTTATTACTTTTGTTTCTCAAGTATTCCAAAGAAGAAGACTTGTGCTCCCAGTATCACCAAATATAGGGATTATAAATTTTATTCCTACAAAATAAAATATGTAATTGATTGGAATGTAACTGAATAAAGTAAAACTAAAACTTAGGCATGTATACATACCTTTTTAATATGTCCCTGGAAATTTMTTGATCTATAGAGACAAGAAAAGTTGGCTTGTTATTCAATTTCACATCCATTACAGARATAAAGGGCCAAATTGCATATTTTAATATTCTTGTGTATTTTGGTTAAAAGAAACATTTTATTGACTAGCATCCACTTTTTCAAACTGCTGTAAAGAGTACTGTGCATTTTGRTGCACACACACAGACTCTTCTCTCATTCACTTCTGTACCTATTCTCTCTCTGTCCTTGCAGGTAGAATGGGCTCAGGCTCATCAGTTTGAACACAATCTGATACCTCTGCAAAGGCATCCTAGAAGGTTGTAGTAGCCCATCATGCCTCACAGTGCACAGACACTATTTCTCACATAGCACTGAGACACGCTGGCTTCCTCATTTCGACTAGTTGTTCTGTCACCAGGCCAGATGCTCAGAATGGAGCAGCATGAGGTGCAAAAGGAATCAGGGAACTTGTGAATAAGAAGAACATATTTGTAATTTTGCAGCTGGAAAATTTCCCATTAACCTAGCAACGGAGCTGGCCCTGGACATCACAGAGCAGAACTGTTACAAAATTAAGAAGCCAAACTGTACTTGTACAGCTGTGTCAGAGCTATCTGTACATCCTGAAAGTGTGGCAGACTTACCTCTATGTAATGAGGTTGTGACAGCAACACCTGAAGAAACATGAAAGCCTTAATTCACCCACAAATCCCTCCAGCCTGCAGAGGAGGAAGGCTGGCTGTGTAGGAMTTATCACATGAGGATATCAGGTCAGATCCTCAGTTCATTATGCTTGTTGTTTCCTTCTTCTCTCAAAATTTAACAAGTTSACCTCAGAAGTGCAAGCACCATTAGGACTGACCAGGGACTTGGCCATTTTTTCTAGACTCCCACACACTTAATTTCATCTGAAATCATAGTTTAAATATGCTTAGTACCATTCTTTGGCCCTGAAGACAACTGATCTAAAATGGCCAGTAGCCACACTGTTTTATACTGCAAAATGAGATGTTTACAACTAAAATGGTGAAGAATTCTCTCTTGCTTGTGTTAAAACCCAATCTGCTTGGCAGTTTTTTGGGAAAAAGCCAGGGAAAGCCCTGAGCATRAGCCATTCCAGGATATTTCTAATATCTTAATAGTGTGGACAATCAAGTTCTGTCTCCTGTCAAGGCTCCCTGGCATTAATTTAAGGGTTAGTTAATTTAATGTGATGTCAGCAGTACCTAGTGTAAGATCCAGAGCCTAATAAGCTGGCAAACAAATGACTCTTCTAGGCATYCATTTGAAAACCTACCATGTTTAACATTTGGGTGTAGATGGCTAATTAGGGTACAGTTATTGCATTTCTTTAGATCTTAATTTATCCCATGCAGTGGCTGCTTCCATCTCCACAGATGCTGCTGGTGGGAAGTCCTTCTCTGAGGCTTCTGCAAAGCTGCCTCCACACACACAGTGCCAAGTCTTTTAGCACAGCAAGGGCTGGAGCACAGTCCCATTCACATAACCAGGGAGTGCCTTCTGCCTTAAATATGCAACATACCAGCAATGAAAAAGAGAAGAACAGGCACTGCCAATCTCTGCTTTTGTGACCATTTAGGAGCAAAAAAAAAAAAAAAAAAAAAAAAAAAAAAAAAAAAAAAAAAAAAAAAAAACCACAAAACAACCAGGAGAAAAGAGCCAGAGCCAGACATTCTTTCCTAGTCTCAATCCTAACTGACATTGCTGAGCCTCTAAGCACGACATACTGACACTGCACTTCAAGTTGCCTTATGAAAAAGGTAAGGTAGCCAAGCTGAGCACTTCACAAGGTAAAAGTGCCCAGCATCCCAGCAGAATTTGCTCCAACTCTGAACTCATCTCACTGGCAGTGAAGATGAAGGCATAGTTGGCAGCATTTCCTGGAGCTGAGGAAAGACAGTGAGGAGCTTCTTCATCCCACCAAAGCATAAGGTGGATGCAAGTGGTTGGTCTGTGTCAGGATATACTGTTTACATCCCACGAGACTTGGGAATCTGAGGTCATATTCACTGCTACTGAACCACYAGAAGTACAGGTGTGAAGCAGTATTAGTACAGTCCAAGAAACACAGAAAAGGAAATTAAATATAAGATGGCAAGGGGTCCTTTAATCCAGATTTTCTTGATCTGTAGGATGTAATTTGCCCAGGCACTATTAAGGAGACATAAACAAACCATTCTTACCACAGAGTTACATTCTGTACTGAGTGTGTTTAAGAGACACTAATTAAATAAGACCAACTCAGTTGAGACGTGTTGCTCCAATATTCTGCCTCTTACAACATGATCTGCACTAACAGGTGTTTGTCTGCTTCCTGTGATGCTGAATTATATCAAAACTGATGAAGAATCAGAGGGATTGCCATTAATGTGCTGCTGATGGGGGGGATCTCCTTCAGGTAAATGGGAGTCTGACCACACTGGTGATGTTAYAGGTATCTCTCCTCAGAGTGACTAGACTCTATTCTGAATACAGCTGCTAGACACAAAATACTTAGTTAGTTCCTTGACTTTCACTTTTCTTACAGCTTAAATAATTCCCATAGTTGCAGAAGTTCAGTCTATTTCTTTCTGACAAATGAGAACTGAGGCCTACATGCAGCCTTGGAATTTCAGGATCACAAGTATACTTGTATGATTTTATTGGTTTGGTTCATAGTAGGCTTTCCTAGCAAATGCCAATATTGAAAAACCAAACTCAGACAAGGGTCCAAAGATTAAGTTGATAATGCAGTCAAAGTTTGATACAGTTTAATGAAGTTTTCATATTATTTTCATTTGGTCAGTGTTCTGTCTGCTTCTTATCACTAGATCTGTTGTCAAGGGTTGAGTTTATCTACTTCTGATTTACCAGYGAAAATAGTGATAGGCAGTTTTTCATTATCTTCATCCTACTGAACTACAACAGTTGTAAAATGGTTTTACCAGGGTCAGTCTCAGGTATGAGGGGTCTGATCTAACAGAAAGTGCGTAGCACATTTTTCTCACCCTGCTTGAATTAGTTTTTTTCCTCGCTTTTGCTTGTATTGCAGTTAGCTGCAMATTTCTCAAGTGAATTCAAGTCTAACAGATTCTTTTTAAATTTTGAATGGAAAGCATTTCACACTCAGTATGCAAATTGACTTTTGGCAGGATATTGGAATTAGCTGTAATAGAAAGGTACACTAAATAATTACGTATGTGATCACAGGTCATGATTACTGCTAATTTGTTCCCTCCATTCCTCCTCCTATTTCCTATCTTGCACCTGTGACAATGCAATTTACTCCCTTTAAAAAATTTTGTTGAGACAAGCAAGCTATAGGAAACACAAAATTAAAGGAGACCATCARAACTGCTTATAGACCAAAGCTACAAAAGCTATTGTAGAACACATCAAGCTTTATAATGAAACAGAGCAAAAAGGTGAAACAGTTACTCCAATGAAACTGTAAACAATTAGTTGATGGTTAATACTTGAAAATGTTCTAGAAGATATGATACAGGACATGTGTCTGCCTTTTGAGAGAAAAAAAAAGAAGCTGAGAGAAGTGCTGGATTAATTTCACATATAATTGTCAGAACAAATGCAGAGAATAGATTGTTTGAACTCAGCAAGAGAATCTTGAAATATGTAGGACTAGTTTATCAAATTTGAARAAGTCACCTCCATTTGGTACATCTCATTTACCTTTAATCGGACTTTCCAGCAGCTCAGAACCTCCGTATCAGTCAAGAGAGAAGAGTTTATAATTGGCTACCAGTGCTCATGTTCACTTCTTTTCTCCAAGAGAAAATAAACTGCTGTCAGCAATTTAAGGTGGTTTTCAATCCTGCAACCAATATCTTARGCTGTCCTCACTTGTTCATGCAGCAGCTGCTGCTACCCTGAGATAGAACTGCTGCCACATGATATTTGACCAACCCACTTCAGGCCCTTTCAGAACTGCCAAAAAGGTACTGGCCTGCAGTTTGAGAAATAATTTTTGAAAAGAACAGTTTTACATTATACCTACAGTTTTCTTATAAGTCACCTTTGGGAAAAAGTAGTTCTGTGTGCCTGAAAAAGCTGTGTTGTTGGAGCTGGGTCATGCACAGCAAGGTTAAAGTCAGGCAAGCTGCCAGAACAAAGTCGTTTTGCTCAGTATTGGCTTCAACTCTCACACATCTGCTCTGTAATTCACCAGTTTGGTGCTGTCAGCCTTTGGAAGGACCAGTGCCTGAACAGAATACAAGGCAACTATCTCTAAATACTTCTGAGGATCTGAGTTCAGGTACTTTTTTGTTTAACAGCAGAGTTCTATCCCTATAATTTCATCTGGGTAACCCAGGGATGCCAAATACCTGAAGTTATTTTTATGAGTATTGTTGGAGAGATTCATTCTCAAAACTCCGCCCTTTTAAAAATGTTATTCCCTAWAATCTTGTAACTTTTTARTACTGCTTTTTTCTTTCTCCYAAGTAGCTTGTTAAGCAAAATATTCACAAAAAARTGCAGCTCAGATTCAATAGTTTAAATCTTTAGGYATATTCTTTTATGCACAATTTGCAGTATGCAGAATTTCAGGCACATGTGGACAAGATGGTTCTGCATTAATCAAAACAGGCACATAGAGCAGGGGCAGTTAGTCAGCAATAAATTAAAAGCCAACAAGAACAAGTCTTATCCTCAAACATTCACATTTAGCACATAATTACTGTGATTTTTTCTGTATATCACAGATAGAGTTTTCTACTTTTTTATTTGTCYGAAAGTAGTAATACATATAATAGAGGCATAAAATAACATCTGAACCAAACAGCATTTCTGAATATAAAAGCAGTGTTTCAGAAACAGTTCATTAACCTCATTCATTTTAATTGTTACCCAGTCCAAAATGATCTCCTTTTCTATTACACCATAATGACTTCTTTAATTTGCTAGAAGTACAAAAAATGAGCAAAAGGAAGATCAGAAAATCTTACTCCAGAATTTCACCATTTTCTCCCAAAATACAGTTGCAAAATAATGTTCTAATTGAAATTTGCATTAAAGTGTGAGTGATTTTATGGTTTTGAAATTGATGGGAACTTTGATAGTTCTGAAATGGATAGTGTTTTGTAAATTTTAAAGCACTCTCTCATTTTCCTTGACTCATTTATTTAGGGTTTCTCAAATGAATTGTTTAAATTCAAGCACCTAATCCATGACAACACTTTCATTTATGTCATAGTTAAGTAAGCTTACAAATTAGGAGTAAATAGTGTAGATTGGCCCTGTCATCCCCTGTCATCATTACAAACACTGGAGCTCAAAACCAGGAGACTGAACTGGTGCAGGTGTCTGCCCAAGGAGTGGAGCTCACARTAATCACCAGGGTGGCCTTGGCAGCACCTGAGAAGCAGAAGAGCTCCTGTGAAGCAGCTGTGTTASCAGTGAGTAAACACCTCTCTCTGTGGTTTCCCTGCTGTACTATTCCAGGTAGTAAATGAAATCTGGCTCACCTTGTTCTTTACACTGGCAGCAGGCTCAGCTTGGAAAGGAGCATCTCTTGGCTGCCTTAGGGCTCCAAATTTCACCCTCTGTAAATTTGCATCTTGCCAAAGGTTCATTAAAGTAATTTTTGTCATTTTTGTTTTTTAAGAGGAAAAGGCACATTCTTAATACCTGCCTAAACGAACTCACTTTTTTTACTTTTTTCTTACTATTTTTTACTGAATGGAAAATCTGAAAGCAAGTATTTGAACCTTATGAATTCTATAATAAAGTTTGGAGATGCACCTTTAGCACTGACCTTTCATATAGGCACATACCTCAGCTACATGGAAATCCAACAAAGGCAGATATTTACCTGTTCAGCTGTTTCTTTCATGGATCTGCAGTGATGCAAGATCAGCAGGCAGCATTAACCCCTGTCAACACCATTCCCAGGACCACAGTAAGGAGGCCCCGGGCTGCAGTGCCTTGTCTGTGCCTGCAGTTCCCTCCTTTTGCCATGGGCATGTTCCTGCTTTGCCACTGATGAAGTCCTCAAGGTCATGACTGCAATCATGCAAGCTCCTCTATCTCCTTTGAAAAATGTCTCTTGCTCCTGCACAGAGCAGCAGGACCTGTAAGATCACTGCCTGCTGCTACCTTACAGTGTCTACACTCTGATCACTCTATTACAGCAAGCTACATCTTGTGACATTGCCAAAGGACAGCAGAGGTGGCAAAAAGCTCCAGGTATCTCCAGATTCAAGGGCAGTAAAACCCATCTCCCCAGATGGTTTCTGAAGGCCATTTGGCTTCTGGAACTTCCTCACTGTGCTCTTCAAAAGTTGTGCCAACACCAAATGAATCTCTGTGATTTTCTGATGCACTAAAAGCATGGCAGGTGCACCATCAAACTCAGTTTTGCCAAGTCTTAATAGTTCTGGATATGCACCATGAGCCCCTCCTGGTGCTAATTTCTGGACACAAAAGATTGCCTTCATGGTTCCATCTCAGAAACTGCTGACTGCTGGAGAGGTATCACATCTGCTTCTCTTTCCATTTTCCAAGTCTAGAAACACATGGGCATTTTTTCTTGAAAGCCGTTTCTGCCAGACTCCTTTAGATCCAGGGCACAGCAGCCTGGTGTTAGTAAATCTGCTGTGGCTGTRGATGTGATGAAAGTCTGCAGGCCACCAACTGCTATTTTCCTGTCTGGTGAAAGTCTGCACCATGCTGGACATTTTTGCTGTATTCAGAGGGGATAGCACACTCAGCTGTGCTATGTAGGATGTGATGATGATATTTTTCCTTGCTCACTGTTCCCTGGACAAGGACAGTTCTTCCTACTCACTYGTGGGCAGAGCCCAAAGGCAATGCATGCACACAAGACTGAGCCACACACGCATCTGCTACAGGTAGAAAATCTGAAAATGAGCATTACATACTCTATTATCTTTCTTTTTCTTGTTTTCAGGTCTGCAAACCTGAAAACCTTTAAAAAAAAAAATCCAGTGTACCCATTTCAGTACAATCTATTTAAATTTTTTTACCAAATCTTCAGCTGTAACAGGTGACAATAACATTTTTTCAAGTTTTTTAATACAGTTTGACAGGTAAAACTATGAAAGCAGTACCTCATTATTTTATATTTATGAACCAAGCTGAGATTCTATAATATCCTGTCCTGATGTGATCTATTGTTGTACTCTTATTTCCAGCCACTTTTATCTGACTGCTGCTAGAAATTCCACCCATAGGTACTGATGCGTTGCCTTTGAATACAATCCCATATTGTTGCCTGTTCTCTCAGTTTGATTTATTTTGGGTGATAAATGAACATCTTGAGGCAGTCATCAGACTTTAATTTGACTGAACAGATCGTAACTGAAAATCACAATTTTCCTAGAGCACTGTTGAAGAGCAGCCAGTCATTTCACATTACCCATACATTGTTGGCTGTATATTGGTTCTCTGCAACATGCACTAGAATCCTTCTTGCAGTATTTACAACACTATTCACATATTTTACTATCAATGTTTTATAARCTACCAGCAGCAGGAAAAAAATTGACTCACAGAGCATGTGACACTGGGAAGAACATAGAAATGAAACACAGTTACCTACACACATCCAAAAATATACTATGTTGCCTCACATACTATGAAAGCTAAAAAACCCTTTGTAGCTGCATATTATAACTATTTTACTTTTTTTTTTCTCTTCCTGAAAGCATCTGAAGAGCCTCTGGTTTGAGAAACACTATACTTCCCCTTGTAAGGCTCTTATAACATAGCTGCTTATAGGTCTTGTTCTGCTGTTGCATTGATGTAAAACCATTGCTGACAATTCATTTCTGATTTATAAGACTGGAAGACTGTTCTATCTGTTTCCTCTGATCATTGCTGTGTTTGATTTCCCTTGGCTTTTTTTCAGCTTCACATCGAATTTAAGGACTAGTAAATAAACTCATTCAAGCTTCTGTACAACATCAGCCACAGGATATTGGCCTCTGCTGAGCCCAAAGGCTTCTCTCTGGCTAAGTAATATCTTCCCGGAAACACCTGATCCCAACTTTGAAGGCAGCAAAAGAGGGAGACTTCTTTGCCASTCTGCCTGCACTTCCCTGTAATCTCAGTTTTCCARTTTAGAGACAATGGTATCTTTTGTTACTTTTGATCACTGTTAATTGTTAAGCATATGTAGAGTTCTAGTAAAGATAATACACAGGAAAGGAGGCTTTCTTATTATAGCAATCACATCAACTAGAGGAGCAGCTGATTTTAACAGAATTTGTTTGCTTTAAAARAGCAAAATTTTCTGGCTGAGTTCTGATACAACAGAATAAGCGTGGTCAGCTTTCACGAGAAAAACTAGAATCTCTCAGCTATTTTCATACAAAACCCTCCAGAGTGCTCTTCCCTCCACTGTAACCCCAGTACCCCTGCAGGCTCTACACTGAGAAATATGTGCTGCACCAYTGACTTCTCTGCTGGGGCAGGGCTGCAGGGCTCCATGGGCACAGGAAGGAGCTTGGGTGGAAYATTTTTTCTGTACCTCTAATGCTCAGCACAGCGAGGCATCTTTTGTGCCATTTGATTCATCTCATCAAGGATTCTTGTGAACCCAGCACTTCTGTGTGGCAATCCCTCTGTACCACTGTGACTCCAAGTTAGCCTCTGTATCAGAAGTTTAAAACTTACACTGTCCTCACAAAGGTTTTTWACTCTCAAAACTACAGYTTCTGAAATTTCATCCTTTGTACCTACTTGGTACTGGTTTCTCTACTCTGAGATAAAAAACAAGATTTTGTTGTAGTCCTCAAAAGTCAAAAATCCCTCTCTATGTCCATCTTATAGTAGCTGATGCTTTAGATAATCTTCTGTTCAACTATTTATGCACCATTCTTTCCAATAGGCATATTTATTTTTGCTACAGATACAAGGGAAACACTGGCATTTTCTACCATTTTTTATGGGAAATATGTTTTTATACCAATGTTTRGATTTCTTTAGTTATTGTCTGTGCACCTTATTCAGAAGAAAGTCCTGGAACAGARTTTCACCTGTCAAAATCCATACATTTCCTGCTAAATTAGTTCAAAATTATATATTCAAAATTATTAAAAAAAAATCGTATGACCTGCTGCCACAAACAGATTGATCTTCAGGGAAAACCATTTGTTGCCATGCCTTGCTTTGAGACCATCCTGGGGTGCTGTTGAGTAGTATTTTTTATTGCTCATGCTGCCTTAACTCAGGAAACAAAGTGAAARACATGGTGATGATAATAACTAGGTACAGACTCTGTGCTGAGCCTCTTTAAGGAAGTAACTTTCAAGGGCATGTGGAAGAAAACACCTGCTGAGTTCATGTTGTACATTACATCTTTTGTGTTGTTTGACCTAGAGATCCTTTTYATTCAGAGTCTCACTGGAACCCCTCCTGCAGTTGCCTTATGTTTTATGGAGTGGCTGAAAAGTATATAATTATAAGAAAATCTGTTTGGAAGGTGAAACATTTCAAATAGCTTATAACTTCTTGTGTAAAATACTATACTTTTATGTTATTTTGAGCAAAACCTCAAATGCTTGTTCTCTTGCATCAAGGACTGCTGCTGTCAGTCCCTAGTGTGAATTCAGTTGGAGAGATACTAAACTGGTGAGGAAGTTCAGACTATTGCTCCATCTTTCAAAAAATGTGTTCAAAACAACATCATGTACTTTTCAGCTGTAACCTCTCCTGCCTCTCTTCCCAGCATCAGGTGAGTGAGATACAGAGAACTGCTGGAAGAACCAGAGCAAATAGCATTAGAGCGTCTGGGAGCACAGCATGCCAAGTTACATACTGCTCTGCTCAAAGTCCACTGGAATTCTGAGAAACAGGAAAYTACACTAACTTTACCCTGAAAATCCCTGCTCTTCATCCATAAACAAAGTTCTGCTATCTGCCCAGCCTTCTGTGAGTCATCTCTACATAGCATTCTTTAAGGAAAACTTGACTAAAACACAGTGTCCAGCGAATATCAAACTAATAAGGAATACATGTTCCATGAGCTTTTGTAWATTCTTATGTATTTCACTGGCAGCAAAATACTCCACTCCATAAACTGGAGCTCATGAGGTCTCTCTGCTAGAACTGCCATTTTCTGCACTCCAAACCATGTCTGCCATCTCTCTGCTTTTTCATTTACATTCTTTTGAATTAAACCCTGTCAGTATTATTCAAGTAGGGTAATTCAAGACAACCAGCCAATAAAGTCAAGATCTATAAGAATATTATCCCATTTCTGCTGAACCACATGTAGGAAGAGTAACAGGAATAAATTGGTTCATCCTATTTTATATTTCCAGCCAAAGTATTCAGCTGCCTTGATATGAAATGGCTCAAAAGTAAATTTTCTTCATTTAAGATAAGTAACAGTGGAGTTGCATTCAAAAAACCTGTGTCAGCAGCTCCTTGTTTCAAGCCTTTGTATTAAAAACATGATGAATGTTATTTTATGCCCGTATGTTCAAGCCAAGCAATTTATGGTGTTTAAAAATTAATACAGATTGAAAAGCCTTTGATAATGCAAAGCTCAGCACTCTGGATTTCCTTTTGCTCCTTTATATGTGCTGCCAAAATATTTGCTAACCAACTGCAACCTTTGCCCCAGTTTCACTGGGTACTAAAATAGACTGTTGTGCTGTGGATGTGTTCCTCTGCTTTTAATTTGCTGTTCACGTATACTGCAGCATGTAGCAACCAAGAGCCTTTTGTAGGGCAAAGGTAGCCCAAAGGAATACAGTGAAAACAGCAAGAGGACAACATCGAAAGTTGAAGCCTACATACATACAACATCCTCTGACAGTTAGGCAARCCCAAGTTCAGACTTCTGAGCTGAACATGCATGATCATGAGTCATATCTAAAGCATTTTCTATCCAATCTCTTTTTTTTTTCCTTTGCTATAAACTCTCTGTATTCTGATTTAATGYATAAGCAAGGAATTTTAACGTGTGTTAAGCTAATATGTTTCAGGACTTCACCACAACTATGAGGAAAATGAATTATTCTGATTTTTCCTTCTTTACTGCAGCTTAGAACAGTTTAGATCCTCCTGAAAATAGGCAAAACAAGCTTGGATATTTTTCTGAGTATATATTAATAATACTATGCAGACCAAATGCTAATTCAACTAAAATCCTCTTGATCAGGTTAACTGAAAAAAGGCTTCAGGGAAAAGTCTTATAACTGTAATTCGCAATATGCAGCACATTTTTTTTACCGGGTTTTATAAATATTAACACCCAGAGTGCAATATATCATTGTAGTCTTGACTAAAAGGAGTATTTACCCTCAAACAGAGAGTCAAGGTCACAGTAAAAATTTCAGAATTCAGAACTATTCCCTGATTCAAAAACCATGTCCCAAAAGAACAGTAAGAAAAGAAGCCATTGCARACTGGACAAGGTTGCCCAAAGGTAGTAATTATAGGCTACATCAGGCTGCAGAATAAATGATCTGCACCATCCTGATTAGCCTGCAGATTGGGAAGCATWAAGCATCATTGTATTGCAAATTCCTAATTACATTCTGCCTCTCATTCATGCAAGGCTCTTTGTGGCTGGAAGCCACAGTTTGGGCTTTTTTTTTTCTGTTTTAGACTTCTTAACATGATTTTCAGAGGAAACCAATGGGATATGTCTCAAAAATACATTGTTTTAGGAATGTGTACCTTTTGGGATTCCTAGCAACATGAAGAATACCAAACCTCTGTGGATTTTCATGGCTTAACCAAGTTTGTTGATATTGGATTTAAAGCTGAGAAAGAGCTCATCTCTGCTGCTGGAAACACTGAGAGAGTTCTGTTGTTAAATTATTTTCTGTGGAATGAAAATTCTCCCTTTTGGATTATCCCTAGGTGCCTGTGTAAGCCTTTTTAAAACACTGCATTGTAGCAACAAAATTTTCTCTTAATATAGTCTCTCTGCATTTACGTATTCTAACATATACATTCTAATGTATATGTTAAAACTAAATGCTGAAAAGTCACACATACATATATATAATTTAATTAGTCACAAATGCAAGTGACATTTAAGAAATTTACCATAAGACTGAAATCAGTAAGTTGCCAGAAGAAAGCAACACACTTTAAAAAAAATGAAAAGAAAACCTCACTCTTCTTCCTCAGCCTTATGCCCAGATGCCAAAGAGAAGAAAGATGTACTTAAAGCCAAGCTTTCATAAGGAACRTTTCTCTTACATATAGATATGCCARTCTTCTACATTCATAAAATATACATGTTCTGAGGAAAAAAATACCTACCCTTTGACTGATAGAATAGTATAATTTGCAAAGGTTTGAATGGTTATGTTTAAAGCACTGAGATGGACTGCTTCTGTGCACAGCAGGTATTTTTCTGGTATCTGTTAGATGTCTATCAATACAGAGTTGTTTTTAGACTTGTTCAAGAACAAAAGAACAGAATCCATAAGGTAAAGACACTATAGATTTATGAATTATCTCCAATTTCTTCAATTTCTTYAAGAACCTTTAGAATCCTACTGCCAACCATTAATCTTGTTTTCATCATCATGTCATGTATTCAGAATTTTAGTGTATCCATAGAAGTAAAGGAGATACTATAAGGGTTCTGAGAGAAATGTGTGTGCATGTCTCACAGTTCTACCTAGCTCATTASTTGACTTTTATTTTATTCAGTTGGTGGGGATGGGTATTCTTTGGCAGAATAATGTGTTCACTGTTTTAATGTGCATGCAAGCATAAAAGCTAGAAAATTAATTGTTAGGACAAAACCTGCTGACTCAACCACTCAGCAGTATTTCTTGTCCTTAAAATTATCTTGTATCAGCACATAGTTTTATGACTCATATATAAGGGATGAAGATTAAGATTAGATAGAGATGGTATTAAACCTAAACTTGTGTACTTTTCTAAATTCTTAGTTTACCTTAAATGTTAAGGAAGGGTGAAGTCTCAAATTTCAATCACCTGTGAAAGATATTGAACCATTACCCTCCACTGAGGAAACTRAGATTGGTTAGAAACACAATGAAAAAAGCAGAAGAGAGGAAAGATGAAATGCCAGGTGAAAGATAAACATGTTTGGACTAAATTAAACTTTTACCTATRTGGRCACATCTACAYAGGGACATCAGTGTGCTAGGTTATGTCATGTTCCACTTTCTCCATATTTTACATTAAGACAATAATTTGCCCCTTAATAATGTCAAGTAGGCTGCATCACACAAAAGTATTTCTGGGGCTAACACAGAAAATCACATTTTTGAGAAGTGAGGGAGTGTATGAAATTAAAGGGCATTTACTTTCCTGCACCAACACCCTTACACATCCTTCTCCTGGAGGCCTTATTCCTTTATGAACCCRCTTGTGCATGGACTCACTAAGTAAAAGAACCTCATATCCAACATCTAGAGCTTCTTCTTAGGAGCCAGGGTGATTACTCTGCAGCTAACAGACCCCTCTAGGCACCAGGCTCTCTCTGTGTACAGCCTTGTGCTGGTGCTATGTCTCTTCTGCATCATATTCCATCTGAGCTCCTGCCAGGTCACCCAAGGTACATGGTGGTCTGATTTCCATGTTGTTACCCATTACACAGAGCTCCATAATWGGGTCAGGAAAACTGGGAGAAGTATTTTAGTTCGTCAGCCTGCTGTTCCTTCATTCTTGATGTTCTGTGCATGCCCCCTGCACAGACATTTCATCACTGTCATGCCTGTCTCCTGACTTGACTCACACTAACCTCCCCATACAAGCAGTCCTTCAGTACTAAAAGAGGCAGCTCTGGGAGGGTGTGAGCYTGCTCTGGCTGCATTTTGAGTTAACACACAGACCAGCAGGCTCAATGACTGTCCTGCTAATGTGATCTGTCACACATTGCTAGCAAATACCCGCTCTGTGGCCAGGGCAGAGGGAGTACAGTTTGTGTGCTGCTGTTGGGAAAGGTGGTGGGGACATACTAGCAAGGTTTAAATGCACACTTTAGCTTTCTGTTCTTGTAAAAATAGATAACTCATTACCTGAGTTTAACTGGACAGGCCTCCCAGCTTTGTCGGGTTTGGGAAAACAGCATGGCCCTTGTCACAGCCTCCATATGTAGAGCACTCTCAAAAGAGTGTTCTGCTCTTCTGCAGCACATGCTTGTTGCAGAGAGAAAGGGAATAAACCTCTTTTTTTTTTTTTATCTTGATCGAACAACAGGAGAAGAAGCAGGGTCTGCAGCCAGAGATAAACTCTCTAATGGAAAGATCATTGAGTAATGAAGACTGCCCAGGGAGCTACAGTGTCTGCCTCACTGGGGTTTTTCTGAGCAGGACATAACACAGCCATCTGTCAGAGATGATTTATATAGAGCTTATTCTGCCTTGGAGCAGGGCATAGTCGACCGACCTTTTTGGATCCCTTCCAGAGCAGTTTTCTGTTATTCCCCAAGATGCTTGTGTAGTTATGAAGTRTGTTTTTACATATTCTATTTCTTTGGTACTCAGGGGGGACAACCCTTACCTCTTATAATTTGTTTATTTCCTGAAACCAATTCCATTTCATTAAGTGTAGTTACAATTTAATGCACTTTTCTTCATCCTATATGTACAGTATTCATATATATTAATATCTGTAACTCTGCAGTACTGGAACACAGTCACCTTTAGTTTTCCCTTTAATCTGAAGTTCACAGCTCTGCCAGAGTCTAGGATTAGTACTCTGCCCAGATCTATCCAAACTGTAAAGATGAAGGATAGAGCTGATCATCTACAGAGATGATTGTTTATGTGTTGTTGTTTGAAGCTGGCAATTAAAGCCAGGCTGAAATATAGGAAAAAGCTGTGGCACAGGCAAATGAGAAAAAAGCAMTGCACAAGCAGCTTTCTGTAATGGCTGGCTGATCACTGCCACATGATAGAGTGCAGTATCTTTGGTGATGACCCTGTTTTTCTCATCCTCAACCATGTAGAACCCAGTGATTCAACAGGTCATCTTAAATTGCTTGTCCTAACTGCACAGTGAGATAGGCAAGGGCAGATTATTTCAAGCTAGTAATGTCTAATGTTGTCAAAGAGATCTTGAAAGYAAAAATAAATTCTGTATTAATGCATAGTGCCATAGGCACCATGTCCAATTCATTACCTTCTTCAAAGGGTTTTTGAATTTATCAGTTGCTATTGACTGATTAATAAGSCAGTCTCTGCTTTTCTCTGTTGTTCACAAATTAGCYTGTGTTAGCCATTTAATAGACTCTYCTTTAYGTTATGCAAAGCATTTCTTGAAAAAACAGTAAGAATCAGATTTTGCATGCTATGCAGGTGCTGTATTCATAAACAGGATATCCTGGCAGATTCTTCTTGTGCCGTTGAAATAGTTCTAACATGCTGACAAATTAATTGATGAGTGTTTTCAGCTCAAAACCTCATCACTGCCATGCACATAAATTATCTTTACATACTTTCCATTAAGACACATAACCAAGGTAGCTATTCTTCACCATAACCAGTCTCACCTGTTTTTTTAAAGCATGCAGATGATCTGTGAGCTATTTCATAGAAGAACATGATAGGAATATTGTTTTAACAGTAACTAGGACCCACTAACACTAACTGCTTATGGAACATCTAGTGTACATATTCCCAGTATTTATATTATTAAAATAGGTRTAYATGCATGTGCATATGTRKGCTTGGAATTTAGGAAAGTCTTTTATTATGCTTTTCTTCTTGAAAACCCCAGAAAGGGGGCAGAGTTGGGCTAATTGGTGTGTAATGACTCATAACACTAGCTGAATTATTAATTTCAATCCTTACCAAAATACTACTTCTTTACCTTTTYCCCCATTATCTCATCTGATTATAGTGAGACCTTTTCATTTTCTTGCTCTTGGCATACAGCTGAGCTGCTGAGGTCAGGAACACTCTTCCCYTGCCTCTCTCTCCTACTGCAGTCCAAAGAAAATTAGAGGCAGAGCGTGTTCGTTACTGTTTGCTCTTGCTCCTTCTCCTGCACACATTTGTATCTGGTCCTTAGCTCCTCTTCTCAAAGGCTCATAACACTTGATGTCAGTGGGAGAAAAGAGAGAGCCTGTTTCATATGCATGACCTGTTAAAGAGGGCATGTCATTTAAGGTGAGCTGGCAAGCTGCATAGCTATAAACACACAGAACTGRGTCTGGTTTCTGGGAAAGGTCATAGCGTGCTTTCTAACCATGGCATGTGGATATACTTTCTGCTTTCCAGAGCAGACTGCCTCACACTGACCCATGGACTGAAACCCTGGTCTRTGCCAGCCCCAACACCACACTCAGGAATTGTGCAGGAAAGATTACTTGCYCTGAACTAAAGCTATGCCAGGAATCATGCTAACAAATTGTCATTTGTTTCAGCAACATGCTGCAATTATGTGGTAATTCTTGAGCTGGTTTCCTTGTCCTGTGTCATTAACTTGAATAGTTACAGAGCCACTTTCTACACAAGGCATAAATCATAAGAAATTAAGTGCTCACAGCATGTAAAGAAGGGGCTATGTCTGGACCATAGTGACAAAAGCAACCCTGCTGCTACCATTTTCCCTCATGGAAAGCACTCTCTCTGGATCCATACCAAGACCATGGCAGGATGTGTACCCAAGGGACAGAAACAAGGTTAACAGGAGCACAAAATCTTTCAGTCTGCTAGACCTGATATGAGCTGTATCTTCCCATTAACTTGTCCATGTACAAACACAAAGAACGACACTGGCATACTCCTAGGACCCAACAATCAGGCAATTACTTAGATGTTGCTGTGAATGAGTGTCTGGTCTTCAAGTACTACAGTTCTTTTTCCCAACTGGATATGTTGGGAATGTTGGACATGTTCCAGAATGTATGGTGCATGAATTTCAGCAGATACTTTCTGCTTTTATAATGTTTTAACAAAATGAAATATTGCTGACTATTTTTATTACTGTAAGTGCTCTTGGGCAATAAGCTGATCAAGTTTTGTAATTGATTTACTGGTTTAAACYAGGGAATCAATACATTTCATTAACAGATGAATTAAGGGATTCATATTATCTACTTCTTATATAAATTTAACAGAAAAAGGCTTTGACTCCTTACTACATCCASATGAAGAATCTGAGGCTGTGGGTCTTACAAAATTTAAGTTATTGTTCTTTTAAGCACCAGCCCATGCTTATTTAAAAATTTAATGCCACATAAAGGCTTCTGTGCCTGCCATAGTCTTTCCCATCTTGTCTTACCTGTGGCCCATACAGAAATCTACCAAACACTGGCATCTCTCTTTCAGGGAGAGGCAGCATCCTGTCCTTCCAGTGGAGTGACATTACCAGCAAATGCACAAAATGTTAGCCCAGGGGTGTTGTTCACTGCCATCATTATTCAGTGTAAGGTCACTGTAATGTTGCAGAATTTGCTTTCTGTGTTTGTACTGCTTAGAATAATTTTAAAATAATAATAATAATAATCTGTGCACTTTGTATTGTATMACTGATTCTGATTTCACAATCTTTTCACATGAGAAATTGCAGCCGAAATTCACCAAGAGTTTGCATTTACCATCATTTGCATAACGTCAGTAATGTTAAGGTTTCTTGCATTTCAACATGTAAKAAAAAGACTGAACTACATTGCCTTCTCATTAAAGAAAAAACTGAACTACATTTCTCTCTCATCTAACCATTTTAGCTTTCCAAAGGGTTTCTCTCTTTCAATTTCTACATAAAATTTTAACAAGCTCAAAATAATTGGGATAAGAAAATTTAATAAATTAAATAATTTTTTGTAATTTCAATCTGAGTCTTGTGGTGTGCTCATAGGTTTTTAAATTGGGGTTATTAACCTCCAAAACATAGACTGTAATCACAAAATGGTAATACATTTGCACTCTTACTAGCATTAATGAAATGTTCATCACCAGCTCCCTGACCTGGGAGCTGATAAAACTTAYGCTTTTTTGTGTTTCTTTGCTTTTATTTAATTTTCCAGAAGTTACAATCTATGTTATAAATACCTTCAGGCCTTTGGTAATTGGCTGATTTACCTGCTCAGTTCTGAAAGGGCAGAAATTACTTGCCAGGGTTGCTTGGAGAATATCCATTAAGACAGAAAAAAATCTCAGATCCCTGAGTACATAGGGCAGTTGTCTCTTAGATGCTGGTTTTTTAAAAAAGAAATACCTCAACAATCTAAATCACCTTGGGAAGATTAAAGGTGACAAAGAGCAGCTGTTCTTTTTATGATGAACCAGCCTCAACATAAACAGAAGTGAGCCTTGGTAACAGAAAAGAATTGTGATGCAGATATTAAGTTTGATGGCAGGTGTGACCTACAGTGAACTTTATCCTGTTTTGGTGCATCAGTTATATGACATTTCAAATCACTCTAGTATTTTAAGGACACTGAGTTGTGATTATATTTGAGGTTGAGTTTCTTATTTAAAAAAAGGAAAGCTCAATATCAAGCAAAGACAGAATCTAGTACTGACCCCCACATGCTGAAATAGTAGAGCTTTTTGTTGTGCTGACTTGAAATTGAGCAATATGAGGCTGAAATTAAGAAATGACAAGCAGAACTGTTTAAACATTTATTTATAGCACAGCTGTCTATTGCAAAATGTTGTTTGCTAAAAAACAAGGTGCTTATTTTGAGTTTGTTCCTGGTGGGAAATTATTAGATTATTCAAACTCAAAAGACAGTGTTTAGTATTGATTCCTCTCTACAGTTCCATCTAGAATCTTAAAATCCATGCCACAAAGGGAAATTTGGAGCTATTGTTGTTACAGCAAGCATTACCAAGATTAAGTATTTAGACATAGCCTGGGAGAAGAAGGAATTTTAACATGATGATTTTGGTATTTCCAAATCAAAATTCTCTGGAAAAAGTTTTATCTCCTGAGAGAAACTTAAAATTTTATTATTTAGAGTGAAAACACTACAGAATGTGAGAATTYACCCCCAGGGTAAAATCTGGTGTTCCAGCCAGCTCGGCAGCCCCTCACCATCCCCTGGAGCACAAGTGCTCCAGAGCCCTCACTCTTCCAGCAAGTCACCAGAGAGGCAAGCAGAAATCTCATTAGCCAGCACTGCTACCACATTATTTTAATAACAAATTTAAATACCATAGCAGACCTTATACCTCAGCAACAATACAGMTGGCTTGAAAATACAGAATCAAAATATTCCAGATGTTTTTTCTGGAAAGAAAGGAAGAGGGATAGAAAGAGAAGAAAGAGAGAGAAAGAGAGTGAGAAGGGAAGAAAGGAAGAAAGAGAGAGAGGAAGACATAAAGGAAGAGAGAGGAAGGGAGGGAGGAAGGGAGGGACGGAGGGAGGAAGGAAGGGAGGAAGGGAGGGAGGGAGGGAGGGAGGAAGGAAGGGAGGAAGGGAGGAAGGGAGGAAGGGAGGAAGGAGCAGAAACCATTTCTCCACTTATCAAGTTGAACTGCTTATGCTACACACAGCTCTATAAGCAAGGTAAAATCCTGTCCTGGGTACTTACAGTCAAATTCACTTTGAACTACTCTGACATTTGCCAAAGTGCAAAATCTTTTTCATT
>CADDXX010000088.1:2189028-2228643 GCA_902810485.1 Alauda arvensis | reverse complement strand
AGGAAGGAGCAGAAACCATTTCTCCACTTATCAAGTTGAACTGCTTATGCTACACACACCTCTATAAGCAAGGTAAAATCCTGTCCTGGGTACTTACAGTCAAATTCACTTTGAACTACTCTGACATTTGCCAAAGTGCAAAATCTTTTTCATTATTTCAATTCAATATCTATATTGATCCTGTWTTATAAGCAATTCATTCCTTTTACACCACTACTCAACTTTCAAACAAGTTAAAAATCATTCCAAATCAGAAAACCCAAGCTTGGGAAGAAACAAACAAAAGTGATTTATTGGTCAGTCCACACAGAAAGTGGYGGCTGGGATTTCATGGGCTTCTAGGCTATACATTAACACATTCTCYACCCCAACAAGATACTCAAAAGATATTTTGCCAGTGAGGAGAGGATCAGTCTGTGGAAGAGAGTCAGGGAGCTGGAAATKAGCCCCTGACTGATGCTGAGCTCCTGTCATATACCAGTTCCATCAATACTGGCACACCAATAGCACTGACAGCTGGATGAATCCTCACCACCTTCTTCCCTTTTTATAAGATTTTATACCCTGTTGGGCCAACATTTTTCTCATCAAAATGTTGGGCTCCTCATTAGCCATGTCTCAAAAATTCTTAAAGACTTGGCAGACTTTGTTGCAACTTTCTCAGCAGTCTGAATCAAGGCTGTGCACCAAAAACATATCAGATGTGGGCTGTCAATTCTTGAAATGTTGAGCTGAAGGTCTCACACYCAGTTTGTTACAAAGAAGGCTGCAGACAGAAGAGGTTATATTAAGGAGAACTGCCATCACAGTACAAATTTGCATGTGTCAGTCTTCATGTTTSCTCTAGAAATAGCAAAAGGTGTCAACTACTGATGCAGAACAAGGCACTGGCCATATTTTTGAAGTGCTTTTTTTTTCATATCAACCAGGATCCTCCCTGAGACCTGTGTTATGATCATGTATCAACCRCATGTCAGGCTCCACAATCATTAGTTAACTTATAAGCCATAAAATTATATGTTTWGATTAGGAAGTTATAGCCATCATCATTTGGCTAATGGCAAAGTCTTTTAATTTCATTCCTGCAATAGAATAACGATGAACAATTTACTGCTTTTGAATACACACAGCAATAGCATGGGCATTTATTTATTGTACTCATTATCATCTAGGAAACCTAATCAAACCCTCCTATATGAGAAAAGTACAAAAGTTTATACCACCATTATTAAACAACTTTGAAACAAATGGATGTGACGGATACAGGGCATAAAGACATCACCGCCCAATCACACTTGGCCTCATGCCCAGAAAGCTTAGGACAGTGAGTGATACCAAGGTGTCATTGTGGTCAAAACATGCCATGCTAAAGAAATGACTGCTTTCTCTTGTCAGGAATTTTCATGTGGATCACCTGCTTTTTTTCTGGTGCTGAACTTACACTGTCCTGTGTTTMTGTTATGTTGAGAAACAGCAAGATTCTCAGCCATGTTCAGCACCAGGCTTATAGGGAACCCTCTCCTGTTTTTTTTCTGATTGCTTTTTTGTTGGTCTCAGGTAAAAGCCTCCTCTGTTGATGATGGAAACTAGACAAACAGAAAATAAAAAGAATGCACAAGTTCTAAAACAGGTTCTTGGGGAAAAAGCGAGACTTGAGCTTCCTTTCATGGGTGGTTCAAAGCATATTTGGGGCTGCTGTGCACTAAAGACATTCTCAGAAAATGCTGAAAGACTTTAACTTCACATAGTATGTATRCATACTCCTGAAACACACCTATTTATTCCTCAGTCTCCTAGCTGAAAAAATAAAATTAATTTGGAATGGATGATCAGAGGACCAGAGATGAAGTTTGAAAGAAGTATCATTTGAAACTGAGAGAGGAAATATATCACTGAGGATAAGGTCAGAGAATGTAASGAACCCTATGTCCTGTTCTTGCTTCTTCTACAATATGATGCTAAACATATAATCAAATTATGTGTTCATTAAGGCATTTGGATATGAAAATCTTCACTCATAAAAACAAACTAGGCAAGCTGTTCACCTGCATATCCTTCCCTGCACCTCAGATTTATTGTCAGGTTTATTGACCACTGGCTCTTGAGAGGAACAATTTGGGGCCTTTGAATAGTAGTTTAATTTTGATAAAATGTAGAATTAATTTCAAGTCCTGCACTATTATTCATGTTAACCATTAGGTATGAGTCAGGGCAAAAATAACTGTGTGCATTGAGTCATAGCCTTTGACATCAAGAAGTCTCATCTGGTAAGTCTACGTCCTTAAGAACTGTCCTGAGACAAGATGTGTCAYTGAGATGGCACTGTTTCACATCAGGTCTCCAGATCAGTCAATACCAGTGGTTCTAAAGATGTGCAAAGTGTTTCTCTTATTTGACAAAATGTCATTTTGTCAAATGACAAAACCAGCCTTACCCAAATGAAGGTAGAAGSGAAATTATAATGYCCTCAATCAAATAAACAAGATAGWTGATGYCTAGTAAATGCCTTGCTTATGCCTTACATAGAGACTAAAGGACATGATATAGCCTACTCAGATTCTGTGCCAGTTTAATTTCGACTGAAGAATCATAAAAATGTGTTAATAATGAGAAATTCTGGGAAGAATCTGATCTRGCAAAATGTAATTTCCAAACAGTTTAACCCCAGCACTACTCTGTTGATTCCATTATGTCACCCCAGATTTACCTCTGACACAAAGCATAGGATAATTGAAGTCTTATATTAAGTGGGATGTTTCATTTTTAATGAAGAGAGGTTGCTTGTTGCTTGAGGATTGCAACTGGATTTATCCCCCAGGCTATTGCACTGAAGTCAGCAAAAAAATAGGGTAAAGTAAGACCATCATACACCTTTGTAAAACTTACTTCATTTTTAAAAAGTGAAACTAATAGCAGTCCTATTGCACTACTACAATTTTAATGAATTTTTTTTTCATTCGCATGTTGTACATTACTTATCTTCTTAAATTGTATATTTTTGTGATGTATGTCTTCACATAAAAGGTATCACAAAGCACTCCTCTGTGGAGGGTCCTGTAGACTGCTTGGAGTGCTTGAGAAAAGCAGCTCATGCAAACATKGAACAGTGCCTCAGAGAGCACCAGATAATGGGGAAATTTAGTGYTCCAATGTTCCTTCCCATTCCTGCTCACGTGCACCCCTCCTGTTGTGTTTGTTTCTGTTCATTTCACTTTTGCCATTTGTGGTGAGATGCCACAAGCAGCCCCACGTGGTAGGAAGAACCATCAACAGCATTTTCCTCAGGCTATAAACACAATTTAGAGCTTGTTTTCAGGTAAGGAAGGATAACAGACCTGATGCACTACCATTATTTTCATTATATCTTGTATGCTGATTATCACAGGACCTGGGGCTTGTTTGACCTGAATGAAAATTCAGAAGAAACAAATCACAACAAAACAGGAAAGAGTTGAGGAAGGGTTATATCATTTTCAGGGTATTACAGTTTTATCATATAAGATTTACCTTTTAGTCAACCCTACTGCTGTGTACTTAAAAGGAAAGAAAGATAACTCAGCATCAAAGTGCCATACTGCCAAGCCACCAAAACTTTTGAACYTTCATGAACAAACATGCCTGTGAGGTTTAAATTACCACAGTGTAACCAGAGTGTATGTAGCTACATATTTGTAAAGATTGCTTTGGTACCATATCTATAAATCCTCACAAATCCATTTCTGCAGGGGCAAAGGTCATTTTTGAAGGAGAATTTTATACTATGTTGCAGAAAATTCATGTTCTGTTGTCATAAAAGTTTCAGGTTCATTCTCAGTTTTGCTATTTTCCCTTAAATTGAGTTTAGATTGAAAACTACTGTGAGAAATATAACAGCCCTCAGTGACTGCTTGGCTATACAACACATAACCAAGAGCATAATTTGTTCACAGACTCTAATTTGCAAGTTTCAATTAACAGTCAAAATACTCGACTTCTATTAGGAACTCACAAAATGCCTTTTTTTTTAAAGGATTATGTAATGAGGACTTTCTTCAGAATCAGAGAGAGACAGAGAAAAACTTTATTTCCTGAAAAGTTCTTGTGTCTTGACTCTTCAGACCCCTAGCACAGTTCATGTTACTAAAGCAAAAGCTGTCTCTCTCACTGATCTCTCACTYGGGGATAAAAATATATAGTCAAAATTCCACTGTTCAATGAAATTTCTTTTGTTGAATWAAAAAAAAAAATCAACCCTAATTTGTGCCTAAATTCAAAGCATTTATCTGTTTGATGTAAGCCTATATTTACCCGGCATCCTATCCTACCCCAGAATTTTCTCCGTGTTTCAGGGAGAATCAGACAGGGATATCCCTTTCCAACAAATAAYATTATKATTCAGATCTGTATCACCTCCTTATCCTAGAAGATGCTAGATTTCCTATGAAGGAAGTTTGAAGATCTATGTATGTTTGCAAGTTTGAAATGACCACAAACTTGRAGGAGTTATCACTGTTACCAGGTTRTAACACAGACAATCAGATGTTTTTCATTAAAGCAAATGAAGATGAAGAAACGTGAATGAATGGTCATGACAGGTCTTCCCTGYGTGATAAGAGAAGCACTTCAGTTGGGCTCAGMWKAGCTCTTCTGAAGTGATTGTCTCCACTTGGTTCACAGGATGAACTGCACTTCCATGTTGTGAAGGTGATTTCTTTAACTAAAGATAAGCCAGAAAAGCTGATCCACAAGCAAACATAAAATCTCCTCCTACTTATTAAGTCTATGAGGTGAAACTAGAAAAACTACAAAATAAAAAATAAATAAAWTTTGAAAAAGGTATGGTGTTGCTATCCTATTAGCTTTATGTATTTATTTTACTATGAGAGGTGAAAAGGAACCTAAATATCCTTAGGGATACTAAAATAGCTGTACAAACACTTAGCAATCTAATTGAGATAGACCTGCTTTGAGCAAGATTTTGARCTAGGTGACCACTAGATTGCCCCTCAGATCTAAATATCCTGGTTACAGGGTTATGAGGTGGAGTTTACTATTAGGGGTGACTGGCAAGGAGGACTGTAAATATGCTCAAGTGATTTTGTAGTTGGAAATAACCCTTGGAAAACAAGTGTGAACAGCAGGCTGGTAATCCTCCAGCATGGGCTGAGTTCAACAGCCTGTGCGTCTCTGCCTGTGTGCCTCCACCCTGTTTTTGCTTCAGGCATACTCCAGTAGTGATGATGCCTTTAGTTTTAGCTTTTATGTTTTCCAGATTCCATGCTGTTTCGGGTGTAGTTTTAAGCTTCATATTAAGTGCTAGTAGGTAGTAGGTAGACAAAACAAGTCCTTTCCTGCCGAAAACCACGGACAACTTTCTGGCCCAAAAGCATCAACAACGATGRACTGAAGAGGAAAAYAAGAAGGATGAGACTTCACAGCCTGGAGTTGTAATTGGACAATTAACCTCAATATGCAAATAGACCCAAGGGGACAGGGGGTGTGGCCGCGGTTTCGGGGAAGAGCGGGATTTTAGAGGGGCCATCGGGGCTGGTTTGGATGTCCCGGGGTATCCTGGGAGGCCTTTTAATAAATATTTGTTTTATTCTCTAGTTCAGGTCAGCCATCCCAAGGCAACAGTGGGGTAAAGAAAATACATTTACTCCTTGTGCTTTAGCCATGGGTTTGTGGTTGTCCCAGCTGCTTGCCTGAGCTGACTCACAAGGTAAGTGTTAGAAAATGTCCCTGTCTTCTCTCCCTCCTGCTGCTGAGGTCCCGGCTAGTGTGTGTGTGTGTGTGTGGGTCCTGCCTTCTTCTTCCTCTCGGGAAAGAGCCAGCGGTCCTGTGGGTGCGTGTGAGCCTGCAGGAAGGAGGGAAGGGGGAGATTCTAACACAAATAGGGTTTCTCTGAGGTAAGGATGAGGGGACACTGGCTTCCAGACAACAAGCAGTTTATTAGGGTGCTGTCCCCCAAAAGCGAGGAGTACAGCGTGGGAAACATTCTTAAAACCTTGGCCCTGGGCGTGGATAACACGGGACTGTCCAATCAGATACAGAGGAATCCGAGAGTGACAGCGTGGCAGCAACCAATAGCTTTTGGGCTTTCATGCATATTTATCTCTTCATTAAAACTTTCCCGCTCTCCCAGGTAGAACAAAAAGCCCATGCTGCCTGCCAGCCTTCTGGGCAGCCACAGGTAAGTGTAGTAAAAATTTTACATACAGCAAATTATTAGGGTGTTGTAAAGGTCAAGACTGGTAGAAGATAGAAAACTGAGAAGCCAAGACAAGAAAATGTCAAAGAAATAATTAGGAACAACAATACATTAAACATTTTATGAAATTAGCATGCAAATTTTCCTGCCAAGATGAAATTATTCAAAAATTTGAAGTCTGTCCTTTCTCACCTTAAATCTTAGCAGACCAATTTGTAAAACACTAGTAAATCTTTATTCRTATTTATCATTATTATGGATTCAAGATCTGTTTTAGGACAGCAAATAGTATCTTAGTGATATTTTAAAAGACTTTTAATTGCAACAAAATTCAGCATACTCAAAGTTGTTCATTAATTTTTTTGTACCTTCACTTAACCCTATATACTTCATGTTCTATGACTCCACATTTATCTTACCTAGAGTATGAATATATGTATTTGAAAATCAGCTAATTTTTAGGAAAATAAAACATAGAAAACAGTACTTCTGAGGGGAAGCTGAGAGAGCTAGGTTTGATAAGAAAAGGAGGCTCAGAGGGGAGATCTTACCACTCTCTACAACTGACTGAAAGTAGGCTGAGGCAAAGTAGATGTCAGTCCCTGCACAAGTAACAAGTGATAGGACAAGAGGAAACAACCTCAAGTTGTGCCAGGAGAGGTTTTGTTTGGATATTAGGAAAAACTTCTTCTCCAAGCATGTTGTCAAGCATTGGAACAGATTGCCCAGGGAAGTGACTGGGTCATCAGCCCTGCAGGTATTTGAAAGACATGTGGACCTGGGGCTTAGGGAAGTGGTTTAGTGGCAGACCTGGAGGTGTTAGGTGTACAGTTGGACCTGATCTGAAAGGTCTTTCCAAACACAAGTGATTATATAGTTCTATACAGGTTCATTTGACTGAAAGGTTTTGAACACCCCATTAACAAAAACCATGCCAAATGTTCCTGGTAATCTCAGAGAAAAKAAATAATAATTTAATCATAATTATTAACTTATATCACTGACTATTTCTTGGGAGTTTCCAACATTTTTGTGGTATGGAAATGTAATAGCATTGCATGTCCTGTCGAAACAACTTATTCAAAAACAAATCTGATAATACTATGGTAAGGAAATCTATAATGTTTTTGACATATCAAGTAATTCTTCYTACAATGCTAAAATTAAATGAGGTTAAATTAAATATGAGAGCAGGTTAATGAAACTTTGGTGTGCAACTGTGAAMCTGCACAAAACATCCAACCAGCCAAAAATGTCTGTACTGAACACTCAYGTTACACTGAAGTAACTTCAGCTCAGCTGATGTCTAATATATATAATTGATTCAGCCTYAGTTACTAATTACATAAATGTTCACATAGCAAGACAGAGCTTYAGACTTTCAGAGTTGTAGGGAAAAAAACGAGGGCAAGGAAAATACCACCTGACTGTTTCCATGATGAAAATTATATGGAAATATATATATTTCTTTATGACACTCATTATTTTCTAATTGAAAAAGTTTTTCTTTATTTTTAAGTCCCTACATTTTTTTCTGAGGTCCTTTTTTTTTTTTGTAAAATTTGCCTTTGTAAAAATCTCCAAAGCCAAGCCTATTCATAATATCCAGTGTCAATGCATATTTAAATTAGGAGTTTGTGTACTCCTTTTCTGCTGTAATGGGACAGAAGTTCTTTGCTGAAATGCAAGTACATCTAATCTCTGCAACAGATGTGGCTTATATTTATTACAAATCCAAAATGCAGTTAAGCACAAAAAGATGTAAAAKTGTTTATGGATCTAATGAAAACCCCACATTCCTGAAAGAAGTTGCTTACTTTATTGGACRAACTGTGGGCYTATTGAGTATGAAATGGGGTTTCCATGTTTTTTGTTTTCCACCTTTTCTGTATCATTCATCTCCCTCAGTGTGTGTTTGCCTATTAACACAGCACAGAATCTATAATGTAACCAACCTTAACTACAAAGGCATTGACAGAGTACATAACGACACACACAAAGGTGATGTCTTGTATTTGGGGGGAAAAAAAAAAAGACAGAATTTCAATGGGCAACTCCTTTACAAGAGTTTCCAAGACACAGGAGTTACACAAATAGGATAGAAAAGGAAGCTCTGGCCCAAAAGAAATGGTTATCTGAACAAGAAAATAAAGCTTTGGAAAKCCCTTCTGCAGCCAGAGGCACAGGTGCATTTCTGCTTAGCCTACCAGGTTACTGCTGATCAAATTCTCACTGAAAAATTTAGAAACTGAAAGAATTGAAGAAGGTCCAGTCTTGTGGTATTTCAACAGGTAGTACAAAAGCAAACTTTCATAGGATGCTTCCAAGGAGGTCCTTCATGCAAATAAAATTAATGTTCTTCCATGCAAGAACAGAAGCTACTACAGAGAYCTGTATCCTGTGAATAGAACAGTGGCAAAAGTGAAAGAAGACTCTGAAGCAATAAACCTACTTTTTTTAAATAAACGAGTTTACCTTTAAACAACTCCCTGCCCACTCCCCTCCACACACCCCCTCCCGTCCCTGCCCTTCCTTATCTGCAATATCAAAATGTTGGCTTTCATTTTAACTCTTAGAAGAAGAATTTTTGGAAGAAAGTCTCAARCAAACATGATCATAGCCTGGGGCAAGGAGACTCAGAGAGTGTAAGGCTGGATTTTCCTCACATTCAATGGCATGAAGTTAGAAAAGGAGCAACAACCAAAGTGACTGGCTTTTCCTCTCTCTTAATGGTTTTAATGAAAAGCCAGAAAACATTTTTCTCACACATCACCTCAAAGTGCTACTTTGTTACACATKGTTGTTAATTGTTACTTTGATATGATAAGTACATAAAGCAGCTGKTTTTGAAAATTATTTATTGCCTGATTTTTCACTCCTTCTATGAATATTTCCTGAGAAATTTTTACTTCGACACTTATTTACTGTTACTTCTATTTTCATCATAATTTTGTGAAGCACTAAAACTTCACTAAACACAMCAACCCTTTCTTGCATATCAACCAAAAATTAATAAAAACATGCCAAAGGCAACTGCTTTTTAACTTCCATCCAGTTTCTCATTACCATTCCCCTTCTCATCTCTTCCTTCATTTGGATGCTTGGATCAGAGAGAGACTTGCTCCAAGGCTTACTTCATAGGTAACAGGCACTTGTTCATTTTAATGACTGTCACTTTCTCAACACRAATACAAGAAAGGCTTTACTTTTTAATTCAAATAATGGTTCAAGTATTATCAAAATAAGTTACATGTAAAGTATTTCATGCTGGGCATGTAATGGACTTGAGAACAGCAATTGTTTTCAGTCCTGTTCACAATTTCTTCTGGCTGTTTGTTGGAAAATGTGACAGTCAGGGATCATGCAGTCATCTAGTGAAAAGGTGCAGATGAAAATGCAGAAGTGCTCGCCGAAACCCAACATTTTTTGACATTTCTCATAAAACTGGAACTTCTTGGGCCTGTGGCAAAATCAATGCCTCAGTGAAATCAACATCCCTGTCAGTTCTACTTTGAGCAGTTTCTCCAGATTCTTAAGGCTCTGGGGACTTCCYGACTTTCATAGACTTTCCTCTGTGACAGACCCTCCTGGCTCAGTTATCAAGACCCAGAGCTTCTGTTTTGCCTCATCAGATAGCATCTCATCAAAGATCAAATCTAGACTAACATTACATTGAAAGTGCATCTATTGCCCTCTCAGTGTTTTCAATGTGTATTTGCCTTAGCCTGTRTTTGTATTTGCATTAGGAGGTAGAATTAAAGGGGTAAAAAGGCTTAGTTTTAACATTCTCCACTTCATAAGATCTGTAGTGTCACAAAATGCTAGCTTAACATCAGCAAACACATGTAAAATGCCACTGAATATTCTTGTTCTGCTATTRCAGGTTATTGTTATGCTAGCAATGACCTTTCACGGATTAGTATCAAATTAGTGTGGTGTTCTGGGAGCTGAATCACTGCTTGAGATTTGGAACCTAATAGCAAAATGATGGAAGTTAAATATTCCTGAGCTTCCGTCCTGGATTAAGTGCAAGAAGCCAAATGTRCTCCCCTTTTTTATGCGAGAAAATGTTGTAGTTAGGACTGACAGTTTCACTCAGCACATTTCTAGTCAGGGAGCTAGCCAGTTCCTTGGGAAGTAGGAAAGAGTTTGGTGGTTCTTGCTGCAGAACTGGATTTTGAYAAATCTTTTGGCACAGTCTTCCAGGATGAGATTGACCTAAGGCTTCCACTATCAAAGTCCCAGTGCCAGTGACCCATGCCAGGCTCTCACTGTCCAAGCCAAACCTCACATTTGACCAGCAAGTCCCTGGCTTATCCTCAGCAAAGCATAGAGACTGGGCTTGCACCCTGCCCCTAGGGTTTAGCTTGGTAGTAACCCAGCAGCAGTAAGAAAAAAAACACAGTCAAAGATTCACAGCTGTCCTAAAGATTCTCSTCAAAGTCGCTTCTTTCCCCCATCTTCTTTTTTGTTTTTCCTTGAGAGCTACCAAATTTTTAATTCTCCCTCACAAGACAAGTTAGAAAGTAATATTTCAAAAAATTCACAGGGGAAAAAAACACCAAAMCAAACATAATTTGATAAAGGGTTGACCTGTGGATGTATTAAGAACAAGAGCAAAGAAAGTGGAATAGCTGGCTGTATTTTGCCCAGCTTCTAAACAAACAGGTTATCAATCAAGGTTTTGACACATCTAAAAGAAGAGATGTATTTGAGACACTGGGGCCACTCCTCCAAATCTTGCCAAATTGTGGTCATTAAAATGTAGCTTTGCATGCAGAGCAGGGGAGACCATCACCTGAGCAAGAATGCTGTAGCTTTATTAGCAGAAATTTACTTTTTATCATCCATTGCACACCACCAAATTTCACTGTAAACAACTCTGAAAGGAAAGTTTAATTTCATTACTAATTTCATTTCATGTTCCTTRTAAGATCAGGTACAAAGATTATCAAGAAATGTAATGCATAGCCTTGTCTTTTTCTTATCATTACAGYTGGTTCTCTCAGTTCCACCTCGAGTTCTACAATTCTATATGTTCTATTTCTCYTTGTCAACATCTCTCCAAAGGGCTAAAGCCAGACAGCAGAGAAGAGACATAAAGCATGAAGTAAATTTTAGGTGATTTTAATCTGGTCTATCTGATATCTAAAATATTATCTCTACAGAAGTGGCATRATTTTTTGATGTCACAGAACCATCCCTTTACTCACACTGTGTTTCACTGTTTATTTTTACTGAGTTTAGGAGGTTTATATTCTGTGTGTCTGGATAAAACTCTCAAGCTGCTTGTAAACTCATATTTTGCAAGAATCACTGCTGGAAAACCCTACAGCTGGCATGATTTGCAGGTATTTATTTGAATTTCTCTCTGTTAACCCTTCTAAACAGACTTGATTAACCCGGCAGACACATTACATTAAATCTTATATTTTTAAAATCTTTCCCGTTATTATTTCAACCCATTTGTTATGCCACACTTATCCCTGCCCAAGTGGTTAATGCATCTCTGACACAAATTTTGATCAGAGGTGCTTGTCCCATTATTMTTCCATTTTCCCAGCTGCATGTCTGCATCTCAGCAGCAAGACCATAAAGGACACTGCAGAGAACARCCCCATCCAGCAGGTGGTCACATTTCTCCACAGCAGTGCAGAGCCAAAGGATTAGAGAAGAGGATTGCAAGGCAAGAGTGGAGATAGGGTGTTGTTCTGTTATCAGTCATAATCAGGAAACAACCCCATATCTGGAACTGACAGCCAAGGAAGCAGAGAAAATAAGGTGAGTCTCTCTCTGCAGCCTCATCATGCAGAATTAGCAAGAATGTATGAAGAGCATGGGACTTCCCCAGCCTAAACCAGGGAGAGCTCTTAGAGCTGATCTGGCAGCTGATCTGAATGAGTGGTTTGGTCACTTAGAAAAACACAGTGAAAGACCTTGACAAAATCAAGGTTTAATATGAATCTGGGAAAATAAAACTTCCCAGAGTTTGATAGCAGGGTTTTACTCTCTTACTTTGTATGCTTTACCCTATTACACAGAAAAAAGCATATAAAGGAAGATCAAAGTAGAAGCCATTTAGAATGATTTACATGGAAGCCAGGAATGTAAAATGGAGTAAAGGGTGCAAAGGAGATGGATGTAGATAAGGGTGAAAAAGGGCTTAGCAGTACTTAATCATTGAGTACTTTAMCATTTACAAAGTGATTCAATGGGGTTTGCTACAAAKGATTTAACTAYAGATTTGAGACAGTAACATTCATATGATAACCAATTCCCACGCACACAAAGGTAAAATTTTGCACCTATGTGTGTAAAAGCACCTGTCAAAAATTACCCTTGTGTTCAGTGAAATGCATCAAATCCCTTTGTTTTTCCCAACAGGCAAGGGTTGCACCTTGAGGAGTGTCGAGGAACGTGGGGGGGACATGGATATAAGTTTAGGCCTCGTTTTCAGCAAGGGTTCTTCAAGTGTTGCAAGCTTGARAATTTGTGAGCTCTGAGAGGCATCCCACTCAGAGAGAGGTGCTGGCACAGCCTACTGCAGTCCAGGAGAGCTCAAAAAGCCTCTCTTAGGATTGCTGTTTATAAGGTCACAAGAGGATTGACTTTGATCATCAGTAAGTTTCCATCCTGGCTGTAACTCCAGTCAGTAACTGCTAAGCTTTATTCCCAAAGTGCAGTAAAAAAAGGTACCATTCCACTAGGGTTAGGATTCACAATGGTACTGTTCCACTACCAGGATAGAATCCAGGTAAATGCTTTTCAAAGGCTATGCAGAACTGCTTATCCTTTGTTTCACAYCTTGACTGGGCATCCAATGTTTCTGATTATTCCCACCTCTACCATGAAAGATGTCCTGCTGCGATCAGGGAGTGAGTGCCTCTCAGCTCARCTGGTAAGGTCTAGGAATGCTTCACTGCTCAGTTTGGTCAAGGCTTAGCAGGAGCTTCTGAGATCAGACCCAAGGAGAATCCCATCTGCAGGTGTGGARTATGGTCACATGCAGTGAGCAGTCGTGTGCATGCCCAGAGGCTGTCAGGGTGTACAGCTGGAAATCTGGCTTCTCACATTTGCCTTCTAGCCTGCCCTCTTAATATTTCTTGCCTAGAGCTTAATTTCTCCYTTTTTCCTTCATGATTTTCATTTTTCCTGCGTTTCTGACATTTTTTTACTCAGTTTACTCTTTCTTGAAGTTGAAAAATAATACCCTGCAATCTCTCAGCCTTTCTTTCCAGCAATTCTCATCTTCCTTACAGACACAATAGAAAAGACCTCAGCCTCTGCTATTTCAATGTAATGTTTGTGAATCATATTTTCCTATGAAGAATATTTTTCAAACCATTCAGTAATGTAGAAATGTGGGCATTTCAAACCTGGAAGGACACATAAAACAAATATATGAGCTCTGAAATTCTCAATCACTGCCTGCATTTCAATGTTTCATGATCTGCAGTATCATGCACGGTATTTTTCAAAGYTATGTGTAATGAAGGTGACCTTTTCACTTCTCAGAAAAGGAGCCTAAATAATTAATTATCTGTCTGGTGCTAACATCAATAAACATAGTCATAATTTGTTGAGCTCTCTGACAGCAGTGGGGGAAAACGCCGCATTTGGGTCTCCCGAACTTTGCTGAAGCTGGCCTCCTCTGGGTTTCCAGTGCTCTCTTGTGGCCAGATCTGGCCTCTACAAGACAGTCATTTGCTACCCTAAGACCTGTAGGATTTTTGGCCAGTACAGTTATTTTCAAGCTGTCACAAAATATTACAAATGTCAAAATCTGCCAAAACAGATGTTTTAGACAATTGTTTTTGCTTTTCTTTTTTTTTTCCTTCCCGCTGGGAGAATTACCTAACTTGTTCATTTATCAAAAATAGCCTCCTAATACTTAACTGCCTGAAAACCATGTAGAGAGAAAAAAAAAAAGATTACTCCTGACATTGAAAGAATAATTTAATATGACCTTCTCTTTAACCAACATTAATATTTATAATGGAATTTTTAAGCCTATCATTCACAGGTTTTCACAGTATTATAGCATGGTTTGAGTTGGTTGYTCAAAGCCCAATCCAGTTGGGCCTTGAACACTTTCAGGGGTGAGGTGTCCACAATGTCTCTGAGAAATGTTTCAGTGCCTCACCACCCTTAAAGTAAAGRATTTYTTCCTTGTTTCTAGTCTAAACCTAACTTCTTTTAGTTTAAAGCCATTATCCCATATCCTGTCACTACGTGTCCTTGTRTAAATTCCTTCTCTTTCTTTCTGGTAGTACCTTTAGGTGCTGGAAGGCTGCTATAAGGTCTCCCTGGAACCTTCTCCAGTCTGAATAATCCCATGTCTCTCAGCCTSATTTCATAAGAAAACTCCTCCAGCCCTCTGATAATTTTTCTGKCTCYGAGTTCCCTCAGGATCCACRGATGTGTCTCATGGTGCCATGGACTTGTGCACCTTCAGGCTTCTTACATGGTCTCARACCTGATCTCCTACAATGGRACCCAATATATTCTCACAGTCTCTGCTTTTACCTTTTCTGATTTGGGCAATGATTGGGCTGGAGCACTTGCTGSTGAAGATTGAGGCAAAAAGTCTTGGAGTACCTCAGCCTTCTCCATATGCCAGGTAACCAAAATCTCATATTTTCTCTTGGAGRGGGTCCACATTTTCTTTCTAGTCTTCCTTTATTCACCAACATAGCTGTGGAAGCTTTTCTTGTTGCACTCAATGTCCCTGGCTAGATTTAGCTCTGTCAGGGCTTTAGCTTCCCTAACCTGATCCCTGGCTGYTAGGACAATTCCTTTGCATTCCTCCCAGGCTACCTGTCCTTGCTTCTACCTCCTGTAAGCTTCCTTTTTTGGTCTGAGTTTGTCCTGGAGCTCCTTTTTCATCYACACAGGACTCCTGGCATTTTGCCTGACTTCTTCATTGGCATATGTCACTCCTGAACTTGGAGATGATCCTTGGATAYCATCCAGCTGTCTTRGGTTCTTCTTCCATCCAGGRYKTYATCSCATGGTACTCCACCAAGCAGATCCCTGAAGAGGCCAAAGTATACTTTCCTGAAGTCTAGGTTATATCACCTGGTCTATCACTTTTCAAATATACCACCACCTCCCAGGCTCACTATTAAAAAACCCAAAATGTAGAAATGAGGAAAATCATTCATCCTGCCAGTGTGTGCTCAGCMTACCTCCATGTTCCTCCATTTCAAATGTGCACYGAGCAATGTTTGCAGASCTGCATKTCCTCAAGCAATCAGGGATACAAGAGTGCATGTGAGGCAGGCCCAGCAGGGCTGAAAGCAGGCTGAACCACAGAACCACTCTCTGGTGACACTCACGCCCTCATGATGAGGCACAGCAGGGTTGGGCTCCATCCTGCAATGGAAGCTTTCCCTTCACAGCACCATCCAGCTCTTCAATGTTTCCCTTTGGAGATGTCTGATTAACACTCTCATTAACCTCAGATGTAGAGAAAGGTGGGCAATAAACTGCCATTGTGCTTAAGAATACACCCAAATCAAATTAATTGGTGGGAAATACCTCCTCTGTTCCTCTGCAATGGAGCAGTACATTTAGGAAGAAAATGCTGAAGCCTGCAGAAGCGTGGTATCTCATCTGGTCTTCACTTCTGCCTAATTAGACATACACCATAAAAATCTCCCACATGTACATAATACTAGCAAGGGTGCCTCAAGTTCTCAAAATCTTTCAAATTTTTTGACTCACAGGCATTCACAGGGAAGAGACAAAATATTGGTGATATTCAGTTATTCATTTGAGTAGTGAAATAGTTTAATTATAGAGTCATAACTTAAGAAGAAGCTCTTAATTAGGCTATAACAATTTTGTATTTACCAAATTCAACATCATCCATAAGCAAGGAAAAAATATACACAGGGAAACAATAAAGGAAATCCAGAATCAGGAGGAGAAAAACCGAAAACCTAGTTATTACTAATTAGCATCTCTCACTGATTCGGGCATTTTGCTTATAAAAAAAATCTAGTTTTGTTTATTAATTTATTTATTTATTTATTTTACTGGTTTTTATCAGTGCTGTAAAGATAACCGCTAAAAGGAAACATAAAATGCAATSTATCATGTGCAATATTTAAGCCTGTTTCATATCCAGCTTTCAAAGACAAAATTCAAGGACAAATTTTTTCTGTTCCTGATGTTGTTCTCTTCATGCTAAATTTGGATTGTCCTCCAAATATTTCARTTTATRYATAACCTTGATATTCTTCCTTTCTCTTACTGTAGAGGTAATTTTAGCATTACTCTTGAACAGCTGGTGAATAAATACCTTGGAAAATAAAGAAACAGAAAACTAGCCCATGAGAAAATTCTAATTTTTACAGACACTAGTCAAATTATTAAATATAAAACAGAGGATAAGACTTAAATTTCTTCCTTGARATTATTMTGTCTTTGGAGTACCAAACTCTCACTTTTAAAGAGCAGATATACTTGTTTCAAAGATACTTTARCCTTCTATGATCTTGCATAATTAAAAGACATGCTACAGAGTGTTACATTAAGAACATAAAATTATTTTGTTTAATTAATTTATTGGTTAGCATGTTATAGCATCATTAAAATATTTCTTGCTATGATACATGCTAAATATGCTCACATGTACTAGGTAACTTTAAACAGCTTGAAATCTGAAGATATCATTCTTAGTTCAGTACAAAGAACTATGCACATAAACACCAGAAAGTGGATGGATGAAGCAGTTTAATTTTTTTTTTTCTCCTAATCACCTTATTTTTCAAGCTTCTGGCAAGTCATAGTTCATTTTTATCACAAAGACACAAGAATTATGGAATCACCTTTTATGTATATGTATCATACATAAGTTTGCGTGTCCTGTAATTTTTGTTTGTAGTATACAAAATTAAATTTGACAGATAGAAAACATTGTAATGTACTCAGTTTCCAAAAATTTAAAGAGAAAAATTCAGCCAGTTGGAGGAGAATGGCCTCCTTAGTGCCTTCACTGAGACCATACAGTTTGATCTCTSAAAAACACATCCAGAAATCTACTGACAAGAGAAATGTTATGAAATTTCCAACCATGGAAATGCTGTAAGTGGAAGTCACTGCTTGTTTGAAGAAGCAAAGGAAGTMATTTCAAAAACCATACTCCACCATTTCTGCTTTCCATGATGCTAATTGTTTTTCCCTGGAGGCATTATTTTTGTAAACTGTTGCCATGTCTGTGCCATTCATATGCCAACTCATGGAACAGAGCTGTGAATTAATAAGGATTATGAGATATTTTTAAGATAAGCCTTACCAAAATTTGTTTTGCCGTATAAGCATGTTGAAACGCCAATATTACATCAGCTGAGCCACAAAAAAAGAYTCTTCTGTGAACATTTACACTCAGGTCTTCCAATGCAGTGCTGTGTTACGTAGTCTTTTGGTGTGGGTGAGCAGCTGCTCCTGCCATGTGCTGAAGCAGATGTGAGCTTTAATACAGTGAATCATCTTTTTGCCTCTGGCTTTGCAGAGGGCCTGCTCAGGTTTGTTTTTGACGTAGCTGACTTTAAAAATGCACCCGTATTTCTGCACTTCATGTAGTTCCTCTTGGTTTTATTCTTTGGTGTTTCTTTAGCTCGTTGTTAAAAATTAAATTGGTGGATAGCTTTCAAAGAACACTTTATGAAAGGCAGGTGTATATACATCAACACTGGTATTAATGTGAGATAGCTGTAAGGTGGCTCCTTAGCATTTCAAACAAGAAAAATTCAGAAACRTACAGTTTGGTTCTTTGGGCTAGAAGACCAAAAAAATACATGGAGTTTTTGACTTTCATTTTGTGTTGGGGTTTTTTTGGGTGGCTGGTTGGTTGGTTTTTGGTTGGTTTGTGTTTTGGGTTGGTTGGTTGATTTGTTTGTTTGTTTTGGGTGGGTCTATTTGGTTTTTGTTTTTATTTTGGGGGGGGAGGCTTGAAAGCAAGGCAACCAGAAGGAAATACATTAAATTTCAGTGCAAGAAATCCTGAAGTATCAGAGCCTGAGGGCTGATGCAGGATGTTTAGTACACTGCTATGCTGATGGAATAGTGCACAGCTGTGATGCCACTACACACAACCTGCAGACTTCATTGGAAAAAAATTCTGTAAAATATTACAAAATTCATATAATACTCTAATTAACAAAGAAGTAAAGTTTTAATCTCCACATTATGTCACCACAAGATGTGCTTTAAGCCAATTTAACTCACCCTTTGGTAAGACCCTCTCTAGAGCTCCTGGCAGAAGGCATCAGTGGGAACAGATAGCAAGTGCTGCTTCACTTCCACTATTACCAAACAGTTGGAGCCTCAAAAACAAATTACATCTGTGTTCAAAAGCACAAGTGGGCAAGGCCTCTTCCTATGAATTGTACATGCTTCGATTTTGTGGATGAAGATGATCACTCTTAGAACAGAAAACAGTGTTTTAGAGTTATATGGAATTTCCTAAGTCTTATCCAGGGGTGTACTGATAGACCTCATTAAAGTTTGGCAATAAACCTAAGTTTCTTTGTATCACAATGGAAGTTTAGAACAAAATTTYATGGAGTACAAGTTAATAGCTAAGAAAATATATTGTGCTTTAAATTACAGTTTCTGGCAACTTAATGTCGAGTTGACTTCACTACACTACAGCTGYAGCATGCCTATGTACATTATGCAACTTTTCTTCCTTCAGAATATTGGATAATGTTGCAGCAACAGTATAAATCAATGAATATTTCCATTTTAATATGTGTTCGTCTTTTTTATTAGTAGGATTTACACTTTTTTTTTTTCTCAAAGCAGAAAGTCACACAGAAAGKGAGCAAATCTAAGTTTTAGTCATCTCTCTGCATTGTAAACAATGGCAGCACTTTATGAGTATGGATTTAAATAATATAGATATTGTTGAGTATCTTAAAGAGCTTTATTTTTTCACTATCCTTTCACTGGTTTTATAGCAGAACATTTGTTCTAAATTTTATACATAAATATGTGACTGTGAAATGTGAATGATTTGTCTCTCTTATTGAAAGGAAGCTKAAAATATAAGAAGTTGATCTCAATAAACAATATTTCAAGGTGCCCAGACAGGCAGATATGAAAATACTACACTCTTAAAAACTTGCACATTTGTTTTTGATGTCTTTGATGTTTCACTCTAGAATGAGAGGTTTCCTAACAGAAAGTTACTTTTCTAAAGTGAACACATGGAAATTATGACAATGCAAATGAAAAAGCAAAACACATCATTTCTGTATATCAATGCTAATGGATGAAGTATTTTATGAGTCATGAGCCTCTTCAGACATATCAAACTGTACTAAAGATTAAYTGATTTTCCAAAGTTTAGGCAGAAGTTGCTGTATATCAGAATCACAAGATAGTCAYATGCTGGCAGATRCAGTCATATCTTGTTTTCATAACAYTGAATACAGGATTCCAAACAGGGGAAAGATCAGTTGCAYCAATGTACTCTRTTTCACTGTCTTACTGCTCATGAGATACCATTTTCAGCAAAAAATACTCTTCTCTTTTTCGTTTTTTTCTCAGTCATAACAGAGAGACACACATGAGTCTTTGCTGGAACTTTTAGGGAGCAATTTTGGTTTTTCTCTGATCTTAGAATAAATAAATCCAGAAGAATTGCCAGTCACAGACACAAAATATAGTTGCTATATTTTACAAATTCATCCAAYACACCCCTCTGCTGCAGAGCTTAGATATAGTCTCCTTCCTGTCTATTATTACACTCCTAGGTTTAAAAAGGGGTGGATTTCCCAAGTGTGATGAGTTATCRCAGTCCCACAGACATTACATGATTTGAAATTCATCCCTTCCTGAGTACTCTGGGACTGCAAAATTCATTTCATGTAATGTAAAAGCTGGGAAGCACAGCTTCCCTGAAGTCAAGCTATTAACAATGTGATATGCATTCCTTTTTTTTTCCTTATAGTATTTCACATATAAGGGCTGGTAAGAAAAGCCTTRTTGCCAAAATCATATATAAACATAAGCTTATCACAGCTTAGCTATACTTGTGGAAGGGAAGTGCTTAATTTCTTTACCTYTGTCATTCTCTCTCTTTCTGAAGACACAGATTAGAAGGTAATATTTCTGAACACAATTATTTTATTTCAGCATTCATTCCTACTTTTTTTCAGTAGTATATACCTATAGATTTTTAACACTGTAATTTAAATTATTCCCTTTAATGTMATGGGACAWAAGCCTCTTTAAATTTCTTTACCTRTTTCTTCCTTTTCATTTRCAATTCACCATTGTTCYCTTTCACATCCTTCTACATCRCTACATTTTCAATCATTATCTCCCTCTTCATCTTCTTAATGGTTTTGTCTACTTTGTTTTCATTTGACATTGTGTCTCCTATCTTGTTATATTCTCTTTTCCTTTAATTTCATTTGTATTCTCTCCAATATGATTTTACCCACCTCATTCATTTATATTGCCRTGTTCTCTGTCACCCTRTCTTTTTTCAAAGTCTRTTTTCACTTCYCTTCAGATCTTAATTTATTTCAGTTTCATTATCTAACATGTTTGGTGAGGAGGGAGAATAACTATTTCAAAATTTATTTTTTGCTATTAAGCTGATCTTTTCCTTGGATTTTTAAGACAAAATATCAATGCTTTCATATCAATTTAAACACAATGCAATCTACAGCATACCATTGAAATTTCTGGGGTTAGCAGTAGTCTTAGCAAAAGGTGCACTTTAGAGGATTGGATAAAAACAGGTCACTACTTTTTAATAAAAGGGAGATGGGTAGCATATGTCTGAATATGCAAAGAGAGTTTATTACATAGCTGTTCACTTGGCATTATGATAAAGCCCTTTTCCCTTCAAAACWCTGTATTAGCATCCTTAAGGAAAAWAAACCAGCCCTTGAGAAGGAAGTTAAGCATAGGGATTTCTGCTGGCTTAGGGATACTTCATCTTTCTCCTTGCCTTCTGCTTGTCTTCTCCTAGTCTAAATCATTTCTGTGCAGAACAATGCAAAGCTGTAGGTGTTACATCCTAATTACCATTAAATTGTTTCCTCTTTTCAAACACTGTTGACATGGCAAGATTATAGGAAGGAGTTTTGAGCTGTCTGTAAAGCCTTTTCTTTTGGCATAGAGATCTTATTCTTTCTCACTCTTTAATGGCATGACAAKTAATATATAATAGGATACATATGCTGCATGCCAATTTGTGTGAAAGCCTTCCTCATGACATCCAGAGACACAATGGATGAAGAATAAGAAGCCACATAACATTGTTAAGGCAGATTTGAAAGGTAACAGTTGCAAAGATGATTCAATTTTAAAAAATGGAGTGAATTATCTAACTGTAAAAGAAGTAAAAKATGTTTTTCCCTCGTGGTCTCCCTCCACACCCTCCCCATACAATCTTCTTTGGCTTTAGGCTGTTTTGCCAGTATTATCCCCATCACAGATTATAAGTGACAGAAATTATGTCATTTGGCCAGGCCATGCATGGCTAGAGATAATTTCCTCAGCTTCTTTACTGAAGGAGYGGCTTTCAGAAGGAAATCCCAAACTCAGTATCATAACTGTGGGTTGAGAGAGTCCCCTCAATTCAAGGTCAGTTCTCTCTGATCACCCAGTCATATATCTACACATGAACAGCTCTAAGAGGCAGTTTGCCACAACATATTTKTATTTCAGCAGAGTGGGTGGTTGCTGGATTTTGCTGTGTCTGATCATGTTTGGTGATCAATTCTGTAGACCTSCAGCTTAACATTCAAGGAGCTCTGGAAAGCATCAGTAATTTATTATCAGAGGTGGATGTGGTTTCGTTCAGTATAAGGTTCAGTGTTGCCTTGCACACCATATTTTCATTTCTTGACTACAACATTCTGTTTGTTAAACATGTCTGTATAACCTTTTCTTCTTCTATACCCATGTTGTGCTTGYAGAAAGGACATCTAGGATGTGTAGTGACTTCTTTTTTACTGGATTTCTTCTGTGAAATTAGACAGAGAAAAAAAAATTCTATGACAAGGAGATCACTTTTAAAGATGTAGCTTGATTCCACTGTTTTAACTAAGCCTATTTTCAGTATGTGCTGAAATTACCWATATCTGATCCTTTAGAAAAGTACTGATTCTAGCCCCAGTATTTGCATTTAGAGAGGACTTAAGGACCATAAATTTGCATCTGACCCTGTGAATACTGATTATATGATTCATMCAAGCTACTTCATTTCTGGAAACCACGCAATCTTTCATTGGAAGGAGGATGACAGGCTCCTTTTTGTCGTTCCCTGCCATGATTCTGCCTTTGTAGACTCATTAATAATCTTAAAACTAATTCTCATCTATATGCAGCTAACAAATGCACCTACATCAAAGTCATACTTTAGAGCAGGACTGCTGATGAGCTCTGRGGGAAGTAGTATCCAGATGAGAATGTTGAATGTAATGCCATATATTATATTTTCTGTAGTGCCCTGAAACAAGAATATCTGAGCATGACTAATTCATTTTCAAAGCCAGCRTTGACCTATCAGACAGATTCTTCTTTTCCTTTAAAAGTAATATTTTATTTGATCAAAAAGAACCCATCACTGTAGCAGACACAAAAGGGCTGAAGTGATAAAGGAAATGCATTTGCTAATCATCAAATCCTAAGCTTCAGATGAAAAAAGGCAATGACATGTCGCATGTCACTCACCAAGAAAGTCCCTTTGATAATACAAGGATACTAAGTTATCCCATTCATTGCACCTAGTGTTTTTCTATAGATTCACTTCAGGTTTAAAAATTAGAAGACACCAAACTGCCCTCATACATTATGAGAAGCTGAATGCAAATAAGAAAAAGGCCTTAWGTAAGTAAATCCTAGGTGTTTCTCTCTGACAATGCACATGGTTGACTGTCAGCCTGTTGCTTTCTGACTGTCTTATCAACCTTCACATAGACAAGAAACAGCTATGGTGATTCTTCACCTCTAATTGACCAGTGCCAATCCATTCCAAATCAAATGGCAAGTCTAGGATTTTTTTTGTGAAGCATGGAAAAAAGCCTCCAGAATCTAAATAGTATCAATCATAGAATTATAGAACCATGGGATTGTAGAAAGGTTTGGGATGGAAGGGACCTTAAAAATTATCTAGTTCCAGCTGCACTGCCTTGAGTAAGGAACATTCTGTTACTCAGAATCCCATCCAATATGGTCTTGAACAGCTTCAGGGATAAGGAGACTACAACCTTTCTGAGCAACCTGCTCCAGTGCCTCAACACCCTTATAGTAAAGAATGTCATCCAAATAACTAATCCTTAACCTACCCTACTCCACCTTAAGGCCATTCCCTCCTGCCTTATCACTACATGACCTTCTGAAAAATTTCCCTCCAGCTCTCTTCCAGGCCCCCTTTAGGTGCTGGACAGCTGCTGTAAGGTCTTTCCAATGTCTTCTCTCCAGGCTGGACAGCCCCAACTCTCTCAGYTTATCTTCATAGGAGAGCTATTCCAGGCCTCTTCAAGGCTTGGACATGCTTATCCTCTGGACTTGCTCCAGGAGGTCAACATCTTTCTTATGTTCAGGACCTCAGAGCTGGACACAGAATTCCTGGTGGGGTCTCACAAAGGCAMAGTAGAAGGGCAGGACCACCTCTCTTGTCCTACTGGTCACATTTCTTTTGATGCAGCCCAGGACACTGTTGGCTTTCTGGGCTGTAAGCACATGTCAACAGGTCATGTCCAGCCTCTCATCCAAAAACACCCCCCAGTCCTTCTCCTCTGGGCTGCCCTAAATCCATTCTCACCCTGCCCATATTTGTGCTTGGGATTGTCCTGACCCAGGTGCAGGACTTTGCACTTGACTTTTTTGAACTTCATGAGATTTGCACAGCCCCAATTCTCAAGCCTGTCAAGGTCCTTCTGGATCCCTTCCTTCCAGATTCAAGCTAGGTAGAAATAGTGCACAGTACCAGTTCCTGATTCTGGGCTGGGATAGTGTTCATATTATGCTTATTATCTGCTACAGTGCTGTGTTTAGAGTTTAATATGAGAATCATGTTGCTTTAGCTGTTGCTAAGGAGTGCTTACCCTAAGCCAAAGACTTTTCAGTTTCCCGTGTTCTTCCCAAGAAATTCTATGGTGCATCACTTGTGTCTCTTGTGGTTTTTTCCTCTCTTTCTTCTTTTCATTATTTTTATTAGTTTTCAATTTCACTTCATTTCAACTAAAGTGAGTAAACAGCTGTGTGGGACTCAGTTGCTTGCTGGGGTTAAACCACAGCAGTCCAAAAAGGCAGCCTCACTCCTCATGCCCCCTCCTCCAGCATTCCCTCTGCCTCTACCCGTGGGACAGGGAGGAGAATGAGCAAATGGTAAAACCTGTGGGTTGAGAYAAGAACAGTTTGATACAATTGCTCACCACTCACCGAGCAATGCCCCTCCTGCCCACAAGCAGAGCTGAGCCACTCRCAGCCAGGCCCCTCCCAGTTTAYMCACTGAGGATAACATTCTGTRGCACAGAATATCCCTTTGGTTCAGGTCAGCTGTTCTGGTCTGGCTGTGCTCCATCCTTACTTCTTGTGCACCTGCTCACTGGCAGAGCATGAGAAAATGAGAAACCGAAAAGTCCTTGGCTTAGGGTAAGCACTACTTAGCAATAGCTAAAACATCAGTGTGTTATCWGCATTATTCTCATCCTGATTCCAAATCACAGCACTGTACCAGCTGCTAAGAAGAAATTAACTCTGTCCCAACTGAAACCAGGACAATGAGAAYATGGAATATATTTGTCAGACATAGCAGGACACATCAAGAAAATTTCCTGTTATTACAATTCATTACTCCAGCCCAGAGTCATAGTCCCTGGTGTGGGAGTTGTAACAGAAAAKCTAGGAAGATGCAGGAGTGTGGGCCATGGAGTCACTCAGTTCCTGARGAGTTCATGTGTTAACATAACATATTAAAATTTTCCTTCCCTACCTAAAATGCCTTTTAATATGATCCAATGAACTGGAACAGCTCTTTCCTCTGATGAATGCCCTAGTAGGATCCAGGTAGAGGCTATAACTACAAGTCTTGCAAGCTATCTCCACAGCTGCTTTCTCAGCAGGGGAGGATAAATCCTGCTCCTCTGCTCTCCACAAATGATTGACAAGAAATGTCTGCAAGAACACCAGAAGTCACTTTCTTCAGCTGCTCCTTTCCTACCCCCTCCACACACATACCCCAAAGTGGGGTTTTGCACAGGGAAGRTATGACCAAGAGAGCAGAAGCTAATGAGACACAGAGTGAAAGTATTTTTTTAGATTAATCATGCCCTTAAACATTCAGCCTACACATTAATCATTGAATGACATCAAGGATTCACTTCAAAATTGGATCTGACTAGTGCACTTAATTTACCTACTGCACCAAACAGCTGTTCAGCTTCTGTTGAATTTGAAAGCAAATGTAATTAGTGCATGTTCACTGATGCTTCCTCATTACATTGCCAGCCCATATCATTGGAACAGTTAATTACTGCAGAGACAAAGGCTTGACTTACCTGATATAGTACATGATTATTCATCATTGATTCATTTTTTCTTCTTCACTGGTAATTTTGTTAACACCCCTGACAGTGCTTAAAAATGAATCCTCTTGATCTTTTGCGCTATTATGTCTTCTCAAATGCTACTCAAACTCTCCAGGTAGCTTAATTCTCTAGATTTTATTGAGACATGAGGTATCACATCAGTTGACACTTCATGTAACTAGAGAAATAACTTGATTACATGGATCATAGCAAAATGTGCTATTCAGTCACTGTCCATCGCAGCTGTCTTTGCACTTGGGGACTTTCCCAAGTGCATGCAGACCAAAGCCCTGCTGATGGAACCGCTTTCTTCCAAGGATGGCTTTAAAATACTGCTGAGGATAAGGAAGATTATTCCATAGTTATTTTTGCTTTCAACAGACCTGCTCAACTCCTACAAAGGGTTTTTTTGCTGGCTTTGCTTGTTTTTTTTTAAAAGGGTACTCCATCGCTAAAATGGAGTTAGTTGACTTTCCATCCCTGTCTACCAGATGTCACAGGCTCCTCTCAGATGCAGCCCCTTTTCTCAAAAGGAAGTGTCTCTGCTTGAAATGTGAGGACTGCATTTATTGGTGACCTCTAGGCTGGTGWAGGACAAGTTGCTCAATACAGCTGCCAGCCCTGGGTATTTCTGCAGTGTGTGTGCAGATCAGCTGGGCTGTGCTGGCGTGGTGATACACCAATACTCCTCACAAAGGCTGGATTTAGTCATTTAATGCACRTTTGACATTATTGCCAGGTATATGCAAAATAGCCCTAAGGTGTCCTGCTGCATCCCTCTCCCATCACATTGCAGATATACAAAGGAAGGTCACCTAAATTGTTCAGGCAGGTTTTAGTAATTTGCACAGCACTGCACACTCATTTGTCATCTTTTCATATGTGAAAATTTGTAACCATTTACAGAAGAAGAAATTGTAAAGAACCAAGGAAATGTATAAAAAAAAAAAGGTGTATGACCATTTAGGATAGAGAAGCTATGGAAAGTTTTTACCAATGATGCTAAAAGAAAAAGGAATTTTTTAAAAGTGAGATGTTCATTCAGGAACATCTGAGGAATCTGAAGGAACTGAAATACTTCTATAGCAATTCAGGTGGCAAAAATCCTGTCCACAGCATTATGGTGACACTTAGAGGTCAGTAAAGTAGAATTGAAAGAACTTCTATGCCACCTAAAAGAAACTTCATATTTTTCAATGGCTCTGCATGATCTGAGATCAGTAGCCTGACGTATATTTGGTTTGCTCATTCTTTCTTCTCATGGGTACGCTTCTCTTTTTTTGTCTGGTTCTACTGCATGAAACTTTCTTATCATTATAGATTATACATTTCACAAAGAATTCCAACAAAAATGCTGCARGAGCAGTCCACAAACAAGAAACTGTACAGCAATATCTGATTTGCACATCAAACTCATATGGTGGCTGGGAGATCCATACAACAGAAGATAYTCACTTTTACATGCTATACCACTCAGTCTGACTGGGCTTTAAAGCTGTCTCAGTGTTAGTTTCTTTTATTAGGGTTTTGTTTTGGTTTTGATTTTTTTTCTTTATTAGACTTCTTCCTTAGACCACAAGGTTATTTTTGGGTACATAATTTCATTCCATAAGAAAAAAATGATTGAGTGAGCAAAATTACCCTGTGGAATGTAGGTAATTTGGCAGTCATTGCTGATGGGRGCACAGATCAAGTCAAATTTAACCAAATTTGCCTTTCACCTCCTCAAGAATCAGCCTCTACAAACTGTTCAAGCCACTAATAAAGCGTAAATCCCACTTCAAATCAATCTACTCTACATGGGGATAAATAAATTCTGAATTAGGCAATTTCAAAACAGGTAATTGCCTGAAATGAGCAATTTCTTGCAGCTGGTATAGCCAGTGTTATTACCCACATAAATATTGACTCATGTATTAGGAGTAATTAATGAGAAAACAAAACTGCAATAAAGGAAAGAAAAAATGAAAAGCAATCCTCTTACAGGCCATGAAGGCCTCTCTTTTCTATATTTTGTGTTTATCAATGCTCTAAACTGAATTTTGCAATGTATATTTTCTTTGTTGATCTGTAAATTTTCAGCAAAGCATTTCATAGTTATTTCAAGTCATGAATWATGCAATAGCACATGACAGGAGCAATTCATTCATATCTCAGGAGGCAGAGGAACTAAAACCTCAGCTTGATCATGAGAGCTTTTTTTGGGTTTTGTTTTGGTCCAGCACACAATCTCTTAAAATGGTCCTTCAGGGACAAGAAAGATGTTGACCTGTTGGAACAAGCCCAGAGGAAGAGCAGGAAAAATCACTCATTGTGCACTTCCCACTTACTCAGCCAAGGGATAAGAGCAGGTGCACAAAAGGAGCAGAATGGTGGAAGAGAGAAGCACACAATAACACGATACCACCTCGTGCTTCTGGGGGCAGGAGGGAACTGACACCACCTTGAAGGAATTTCAGGCTGCACATTCAAGCTGCATCACTCTCCTTCTCCCTCCTCATCCACATCTGAATTTTCTTCCAGGCTTCATTCCACCCCAAGGCACTGCTATTATCTTTATTAATGTTGTCTGTGCTTTAAAGCAATAGTTCTGAGAATTCATRGAAGATAGCAGAATGTCTTAAGCCCCATTTTAGAAATGAGAAACATCAGCTGATACACAAACAGCAGAAATCTGCTGTGGAACAAGGACCTGTTTCTCAGGTTGATCAAACAATGAAACTTGTCTCAAGATGAAGTGAATCAAGCCTTAACTAGAGTTACTTTCCATCTTGAAAACCTGCTGCTTGGGCTCCTGTTCTATCATGAGTGAAAAAGATGTAAGGTAATCTTTAAAGTTTTAAGGACGTGACTCTTCCAATGCTTAAACACCTCTCAAACACCACTTGAAATACAGGCTATCACGTATAGAGTATGCCTACAAAAGGTTGGCTTTCTTTAGTGAAGTATATCAGCCACAGAATGATTGCTAGCACTGATTTTGTAACAGGCCACCTCCTCTTGCAAGTCTTTATTACTTGCAGTTCAAAAGATGTAAGCTGGTCATACTGGTTACTCATTCTTCTTCCTGGTGATGCTTATAACAYGGGACTCATCATTTYCCTCTTATCATSTGCCTCTATCACATCTGCCATGAAGAGCAGGAGATACTCAGGATCAATAGTAGTCGTTGCCCAGACGTCATGAATATCTATATCTACTTTAAGGTACTTACCAAGTACCTAGAGGTTGCTCAGTAGCTGTGAGGATGTGAGGATAAGAGGCTATGAGGATAGCAATGAGTAAGAAGCTAGGACTAAACTCAAACAGATGCTTTCTAATAGTGGATGAAGCTGCAACAAGATCTTAAAGCGCAGGAGTAGCAGTGGAAAAATCTATAACCTGAATTTCAGAAATTCACTGTCTAATTCAAAAGTTTTGAAATTACATCTAAGAAAAATTACAGCATAATTTGGGTAAACACATAGATTTTTTTTTCCCTGAACAGGTATGTGCCAGAACATAATACACAATACAATGTATATAACTTGTTAGGAAGAAAAGAATTTATAAAAAAAAGTGTGTATGGAGACACTAGAGATAAATTTATCTTGTTTAATGTACCTGCACTCAACATCTTGGCAAATATTTCCTTCAATGTAGAATCAGCCTGATTTCGGGGCTATGAACCATGTCTGGATAAGGAGATGAAACAGAGGCAAGGCGCTGGATTGCAAATGTCTAAACAGCTTCATTTTTAGCATTTTCCTAGCATGGCTTTGGACAGGAAGCATTACCATCCTCTCAGTTAAGGTCTAGACATCCTTCAGCATTTAATAAGAGTGTTTCTAATAGACAGTTTAGCTGTAGCCACCCTGCTTTAGGACAGTTTACACATGAAGACATTAGTCAGCTGCAAGCCTAATCCTCAAGGCAGTCTCTAACCTCTTCCATGTGGAAACACATGTATCAGTACCTGTACATGCACAATTCATCTGTGGCAATGTGGTTTCTCAGTYTTCTTATATATCTTATTCWTAAACCYTACTGCCAGTAGTGAGTCCAGGAARGATCTGCCACTCTGTCTTTTATAGCAGTGAAGCTAAAGATAAAATTCACTAAGAATTAAAATATGAACAAGGATTGGAGGAAAAGGTGCCACCCATAACCCAGACACTCCACAAGTCAATGCAAATCCTCAGCAGTCTCTGTGGGAAAGGCTGCTGATATGCTGGTGAGACCATAYCACCAGGCCACAGCTCTGGGGAAGAATGAGCAGTATTTAACAGAACAGGACYGCAGAGAAACACTGGTTTCATATCCCCAAAAAGAAAAAAAAATACTTTCATCAAAAAATTGAGATTGCTGCAATATTGGAGGCATAAAAATGCTCTCCCCAAGACAGTCATTCATTGTGCACTTCACACCACCTTGCAGGGCCAAATACTGATGAATCACTAATCTGGCATGTTTCTAAACAGGAAGAACAGGAAAASTACATGAGCACTGACCTATTGCAGAAGAAATATTTAGGACCATAGAAAAGTATGCTAAAGAGACACACAAATCAGAAATTCAGCTGATGATTCGGAAATACTAACRCAGCTTTAATTGAACTTTGAGATCAATGATATATCCAATTCTAGGCAATCTGCAGAGACAGCTGCAGCTCCCTCCCACCACTACCAAGAGGAAGCAAAACATGAGGGGAAGAAGGGTGGCCAAGTGCTGGTAATATGCTATAAAACACTTTTGAAGCCAGCTGTTAACACRGAAATTAAACAAACTAACAAACAAAGATAATTGAAATGCACAATAGTTGATGCAAAGGCAGTACCATTGCCACAAAACATTAGTAAAGCAAACCAGCAGTTCAGCTCTGTCTGACTGTCCACACCATGAAAGGAAAAGGTAACAGTCCTGTGGTGCCCTCTCTAGCAGCCTAACAGAGATGTMCTGTAAGGAGGTCAACCCCTCCAGCACATACTGTAGTCAGATGAAGGCTCTCACAGGAGCTAGTAAGAAACTCAAACTACAGACATCCCTTAGGTCTGGTGGAGCTGCTGAGAAAGGAAGTGGGGAGAACAGAGAGCCCAGACACCCTCAAACTCATGCAAACCAGAGTTGGCAGCTGTGTTTTTTCATTTTTTGCAGTCTTTAGCATTTTTATGAYGGTGGAAAGCCCTCAAAAATGTCTTGGATATTTGGGAAACCTCCCATCAGGGAACACAGCCCTGCAAAGAAGTCACTGTGTGGTAATCCTGAAGATATATTGCTTGATTTGTCTGGAACTAAAAAGGTCTCTGGTTGCAATGTCAAAAATAGGTTCTGGCATGCTGAATCACCCAGTCCCTTGCAATCTGCACTACGTCTTTTGCCAGGTACTGCTGAAGGAAAAAAAAGGCTCCAGACATCAGCCTGCCCTCAAAGCTATTCCAGTGATAACAGATAAAGACAAAACAGGACTTTCAGACATCAGGCCTGCAGCTGGCAATGATTATTGTCTAAGAAGATAGCAGAGGATACCACAGGATGTCTTTATCGAGCTTAACAGAGCCAGGAGCAGAGTACTAGTCTAAATGCAAGGAAAGCCAGTTCTCAGGAGAAGAGATATCTACACTGTCAGAAATCTCTAGGATCCTGGGAACTTCCAAATGGTCCTTGAGAAAGATGAAGTTCTTAAAGTCAATGTAAGAAGTTATAGGAATAGCCAAGGGCAGCATCTGCCTGCAGTGCAGCATATAAAGCAATAGATGAAGTTAGAGAGAGAATGAAGAATAGGCAATACAGGTGGTGAACCAGCCTCCTAACATTACTGTCATTTGAAGCAGCAGGGATTGCAGAAGGTGCTTAGTCCTCAGGATGAAGCAGGAGAGTGACACTGCAGCAAATCCAGAAGCTCTTGTCTTCTGTTGACACAGCAAAATAGTGACTTTATACTAAAACAGAAATACTTACTGTGCTGCAGAGGACATCCCCAAAAATCACATCATGTGSCTGAGGGCATTGTCCAAACACTTCTTGAATTATGTCAGGCTTGGTGCTGTGAACATTTCCCTGAGGAACCTGTYCCAGTGCCCAACCACCCTCCATGTGAAGAACATTTTAATATCTAACGTAAACCTTCCCTGACAGGACTTCAGGCCATTCCCTCAGGTCCTGTCACTGGTAACCACAGAGAAGAGATCAGTGCCTCCCATTCTGCTTCCCCTCATGAGGATGTTGCAGACTGTGATGTGGTATGTACAATACATGACAAATAAGTGTATGGAGAGGGCCCTGTGCAGACCTTGGAACAGCCTTCTGCTGCCTAAAGGGAGACTGCAAGAAAGRGAGGGATTTTTAGAGGGATTTAGAGTGATAGGCCAAGGGAGGAAATAGCCTCAAACTAAAAGAGGGTAGGTTTAGATTTGATMTTAGTAAGAAATTTTTAATATAAACTGGAAAAGTTGCCTAAAGAGGTTGTGGATACCCCCTCCCTGCAAGTATTCAWGAACAGGCTGGATGGGGATATCTGAGCAACCTGGTCTAGTGAAATGTGCTCATGACAGGGGGCTTGGAACGATTTGATTTTTAAGATCCCTTCCTTCACAAACCATTCTTTGATTTCTGTTGGGTGCTCACACACACACACAGACATACATTTTCTAGAGCATGAAAGCTCATATGATGCCTTCATGTCTCACTTTGCTGTAGGCAGTGAACAATAACTATGAAAAGGCACACAAGTCATAGACGGCCGTAGAAAAAAAAATTGGGGACACAATTTAGCCGTCTCGCTGCCGCTGCGGGCTCCTTGTCCTTGCCAGAGCTCCCCATCAGTGACCCGTGCGGGCAGCATCTCCATTTCCCGGGCTGGCCACACGGTGGGGCGGCCGGCCCGGCGCTGGCTCCGCGGAGCAGCCGTGTCCCGGTGGCGGCGGTGCCCAGCAGGTGGCTCCTTCCAACCACGGAACGCCAGCGTGCGAACCCTCKCTCCGCTCCCCGCATCCCCAGGGCAGCCTCCTCAAACCTTTTGTTCGCAGGTCGGCATCGCTTTCCAGAGCGCAATGGCCYGGGCTGGGATGCACCGCACTTTTGGGCAAGGAATACTTGTTACAGCACTGCACTACATAAACAGGGKTGTATTCATTGGACCAGAATCGCATCTCAGTTCTGCTTGAGTAAATCTGAAATAGGTCAGCTGCAGCCAGTGGAGATATTGCAGATGGGAATGACAGGGGAATTTGGCCCATTGTTAAAATATCTTCATGTAGAAACAATGTAGGAAAATTGAACTGTGACCAGGTTCCTTCATTATGGGCTAATGTGACTCTAAAATGACCCCTCTTAAGTCGGTGAAGCTACACAGGTGTGAAGCAGAGTGCACACAGAAGCCAGGACTGTTTGAATTGCTTGATCCAAAARGAACCATTTTGCATCTATTAATAAATGCAAGTTTATGTTTTAAGGAAAATTATTTTTATATAGATATATATAAAATAWAGACAGGCTTAGATCCTGTCACACACCTCAAAGGGCCTTGACTTCTTGGAAAGTTCAGACTGAATCAGGCTTGCTGTTCAATCACCATCTCTTAAATATGCCTAAATTCTGGCAAAGTTGCTGATTTTTTAAAAAAATGTATTTACTGGTGAAAAACATTCAAAATGTGGAGATTTTTTATTTGACTGAGGAAAATCTTCCAAAATGCAGGGATTATGGTGGCATTATTGAACTTAGGGCTTAAAAAAGTGGAGCTTGACATGATGTCATAACAGTCCTTCATTAAATTTGCTGCCATCTCTGCTGATAGTTCAGGTCAGGATTTGGAAAGAAGACCAGAATGTGAAAGAAGATGTATTCTTAGAATTTGTTTCAAAATTTATTAAGGCATATATGTTGGGGTGATGAAAGAGAACACCCTTGCCTAATTGTTTTCCCTCTACTTTGTTAATTTTGGGTTTATTTCCCTCTGACATCCAATCTAATCACATTTGAAGTTTCCAGTGCTACTACAGTTTTCCTGCTTCTGAAAGTGGATATATCAGCTGGCACTAAGGTGGAAATATGAAAGYATAGGGCAACGCTGAAGCTGAGCTGTTATGTTCCACATTCAACTGACTATTGAAAAGCCACCTTTCTTTTTCCCATATTAACCATTTCACACTTCCCTTTGAAATGTAGGAGGTTTATGAATTACAAGAGCTAGGCTGTAGGTGTGAGTTACTTGAGCTTCTACCTCTTCCAGGATGAAGTCGTCACCTGCATCAATAAAAACCTCCAGAGCTATTTTTGGTAAGCTCTGCTGGGCTCAGTGCCTCCTGGGGGTTCTTCCAAACCTTGCTGAGCTGCCTTCCATGGGCTCCATGGCAGTCAAAATGAGTAAGAGTACTGCCTGAGAAATATGGGAACAGTGATCCAACATAACTCATTTAATATTCTGAAACTATTTTTCTTGATTCTACTGTGGTTTATCCAGATATTTAACATTTTCTGATCCACACTCTTGCTAGTATTGATGTTTGGTAGGGACACTAATGCTGTCAGGAGAAGAACTAAGCTATTGATGGCTTAGCTTGGGCTCTTCTTCCCTCTTTGATAATAAACATATTCTGGCACCATTCCATTTCCAGAAAACCAAGTAATGAAGTTACTGCCCTTCTCAGAATGCCTGACAAGGAAAGGGATTTGATGGAGCTGTCAGAAATGGGGAGACTAAAGTGTAGCTCACAGCTTATTATCTGTGCACAGGAACAAGTAGTCTGATGTTAAAAAAAAGAAAAAAAGAAAAAAAAAGCCATTTCTGCTGCAGGGTTGAAGCTCTGGTCCTAATCATTTAGTTGCTGCAAAGCACATGCCAAGGTTTCAGGCAGCAGAATTGCTTGGATCATTTCCTAGGCACTTTGCAGGGTGGCAATTAGCAGCACAGTGGCATTAACAAGACAGCTTTACATGAGCTTTCAAAGTAAAAACGTAAAGAATCCCTAAAAGACCAACTACTTGTAAAATGTGAGAGGGAAGCTGCAGGCTTARTTTTTCAGAGGTGGGCGCAAGACTTTGCCCGCAGGCAGTGTGACCATCAAYAAGAGGCCACCTGTCACCCTCCACACCTCCCTGGCTCCTCCAAGGAGGGGAAACCTCCTGTCTTCTGCATTCGACCTTTGTGCTGCCTTTCCTTCATGGGGATGGGTGCCACACTTCTCCAARTGCCCTCTCATCCACATTTGCTGTAAACACCCAGAACACCTGTTTGCTCTGACTCACCCACTCCTCATGCAGACTCTCCCTTTTTTTGACAGCAGACCTCACTCAGGTAATATGTGCTGCTAATATCCTTTCAGGACCATGTAATAACATGCCTTCTATCCAATTCCTAACATCCTTCAATCAGCTCAGCCAGTGGGCTAACTGCTTATGCTCCTGTGATTTATATAAGTGCAATTAATTTAAACTGCATCACTCCAGTGCTATGCTGGTGAAAATGCCCCGAGAGGGAGAACCTCACTGGTGAATCAGACCCTTTAGTTTTAACAAACACACAAAAGAACAGATCCCGAGCCAGTGAAAATCTGCATGGCTCCATTCATTTCAACACACAAACTTAAACCAGTTCAGGGTCTGAATCACAGCTCATGTAACAGACTATTTAGATACAGACTAATGCCTCACATCCTGAAATGCAATGCTTTTCCAGAGCTGGCAGGGGACAGGGATTTGTTAGATGAAACAGAGTTGAGAGGGAGGCAAGACTGCTTTAAATGAAACCTTTAAAAAATGTTTGGTGGATTTCTTCATTTCTGTGGAGATGAGGAAAGTAACGGATTGTGTCTCTGCAAGCACTTCTCTCTCCTCTGGAAAAATCACCCCTGTCCCTTTTGCCCCAGCTGCAAAGCAAGTGCYTGCAAAGTCCCTTTCTTTGACACTTTCCGTTTCCCCCCATAGCCTGGGTATGTTCCCTGCCACTYGGAAATTCATGTGGCACCTTTCACTAAAACACACACCAAAGTTAGATGCTGAACAGATGAATGTGTTTAATCAGTTCTTGAAAATGGCTAACATTCCCTGCACTTGTTTTGGTATTCTTCAAGATTAAGAAGTCATGCAGCTTGACAAAGCACTTTGCTCTTGCATGTCTTAACAGACCCACTGGGCTTTTTTTTTTTTTTTTTCCTTCACATCTATTCCAACACCTGCTGCAAAAACGGGCTGGGGTGGTCTCTGTAAAACACCCTTCCTGCCTCCTCCCAAGAGGAGAGAGAGGGCTCCAGCGTCACACCAGCACAGCATGCCGGTATGTGCCCAGGCAGGTGTAGGTAAAACACAACGAGGGGGGGAAGGGGTGGGGAGGGCAGACCAAGAGTCAATCAGAGTGTAATTTGTGTTAGAAATTTACCAGCATTCAGCTGTCCATATTTCCAAAATGCAAATACTTTAAAATTAAAAAACCTATCTGTGACTAAATATCTCCTCTAAATCAATCTAGATAACCAGAACACTCTGGTGGCACATTTAAGAGGCTTTCATCTTAAATCAAATACATAACATAGATTATACCTTCATAGGAAATCAAGAGGTCCTGAAATATACTAATGGAGAAGGACATTTAAGAGACATTTAAATTACCCAGTCTATAATTTTGGAGGGGTTGCTTATCTATGCATCTTTTAACYGCTTTGGATAATTAGGAAAATTTCCTTGGCAGTGTCCTAAGAGGATAGGCAAAAGAGTGACATAAGTWCTCCCAAGGAAGGTAAGGTCTAGGTTTTGCATTCTGCAGATTTTTAAAGTAAAAGAGAAAGTATTCTTCATATGAGTTGTCTGAAGCAGCATGCATATTATACAAAGACTATCACCCTGCTCTGAAATACAATCCTCCCAAGGCTTCTCCCTCTCCTTGAACTCACTTGCAGTATCTGTCTGGTCGCWCTGCCTGAAAGGGTGCAGGTTAGGGAGGCAGGCTGCTCGTCTCCAGCCTTTCCTGAGCACAACTGTTCAAAGGCAGCTCCCAAATGGAGCAGGCACACATTCAGTTCAAAGCCTTCCTTTAGGTCTGCCGGCCAACTCGTTATCTTGTAGTGTCGTGTGTGCGTGTGTCCGTGTGTCTGTGTGTGTTTACCCCTCCTGCTCTTAGTGAACAAGTTTGTCCCATTGTAATTCTCATATCAAACATCTGGAAACCAGACTCGTTTAAAAGAAAAACAAAAAGCAAAAGAAGACTAAAAAAGAAGAAAAGGGGGAAAAAGGGGGAGGGGGGGGAGAGGAAAAAGAAAAGGAGGGGAAGGGGGGAAAAAAGGTGGGAGGAAGAAGAAAGAGAAGTTTCAGTGCCTATGACTTATCGAGGTCTGTGCCAGAAAGAAAAAAAATATATTTCAGCTGAATCAGTAAACTGACCTTTATTTGCAAGAATTTTGAGCAATACATTTTTGTAGACTGGAGTTCTACAAAGCCACATCCCCCCACTTCGGAGCRCGGTAACGCGCTCTGCTAGAGCTCTCTCCTCCGTTCACAGCTGTCTCCAGCGGGAGGAGCTGAAACCTGAACCAAACCCTCCGAGTAGGATTGGATCCCTCAGCCAGCAGCCCCAGACCCCTCCCAGAAAAACAGCCTCTTTGGAAAAGTGCTTGAGAACATCCCGAAGCGATTGGAGGAGCGGAAAACCCTTCCCCCCTGCACCTGACTCGTGGGTATTTACAGCACTTTTCAAGGCGCCTCGGCACTGCCACTGCACAAGCGGGAGTGGATGGGCTGCGCGGGGCCGGCAGCGCCGAAGGGACCAGGAGCGGGACCGATGCGCCCGCAGTGACACCGCGTGTGCCTGCGCCGCGCCGCCCGGGACCGCCGCACCCGCCGCACGGACACAGAGTCTGCCAGAAGCACAAACCCTGCAGCCAAAATGCCACGCTCCTTCCTGGTCAAGAAGCATTTCAATTCATCCAAGAAGCCGAACTACAGCGAGCTGGACACTCATACAGGTAACGAAAGGAAATCTGGTGCCACCGCGTCGCTTGTGAGGCTGCGGTCGTTGCGTGGCAGTRCTGAGGAGGGGTGGGATTGCTCTGCAGGCTGGAAGGGACGGCTTAGCTCATTGCTTGCTCTGTTTTCTCCTGCTTACAAGGAGGGAGTTTTGAGAAATATGTCAGTGCTGACCAGAATGAATCACGAAAGTTTGTTCATCCACTTGAACGCAAGTTACTTAGAAGGAATTTGGAGTTTTCCTGTTTARTATCTGTCGGTGATGGAATTGAAACTTTTGTTCAAACCCTTCAGGAAGTTTCACTGCTTTATTGTGTCAGGTTGCACAGCTTTAGASGCAGCATGCCGCCTTGAAGGGACTCTCCAGCTGCAATTTGCCTGTTCAAGGGCACTGCCTCTACCTATCAGAATATATATATCGAACAGTATTTCCTGAATCCCCCTTATACTCAGATTACCCTATTGAGTGTTTCATTTATGCAGCTTTTAATCCTCAAAGTGTTAATTTTGTTGTTTTTTGAAGTACGTTTTGGTTCTCTTACCTTAAAATGTTGTTCTTTCTCCAGTGATTATATCCCCATACCTGTACGAAAGCTATCCAGTCCCTATCATACCACAGCCAGAGATCCTGAGCTCAGTAGCTTACAATCCCATTACTGTGTGGACTACAACCGGGCTGCTACCGTCTCCATTACCCAATGACCTCTCTCCGCTTTCTGGATACCCCTCATCTTTGGGAAGAGTCAGCCCACCTCCACCTTCTGACACCTCCTCCAAAGATCACAGCGGTTCAGAAAGCCCCATTAGCGATGAAGAAGAGAGAATCCAGTCAAAGCTTTCAGACCCTCATGCAATCGAAGCTGAAAAGTTCCAGTGCAGTTTGTGCAACAAGACCTATTCCACTTTCTCTGGGTTGGCCAAACACAAGCAGCTGCACTGTGATGCCCAGTCTAGGAAATCGTTCAGCTGCAAGTACTGTGACAAGGAGTATGTCAGCCTGGGAGCACTTAAGATGCACATCAGGACCCACACGCTACCTTGTGTCTGCAAGATCTGCGGCAAGGCTTTCTCTAGACCCTGGCTACTTCAAGGACACATTAGAACTCACACTGGTAAGAGCAAGCCTTACATTTGCAGTTTCTTGTTGCTATAACATCGGGATGCTTTTTTGCTGTTTGTCTCCACAGGTGGAAAAAACAGCAGTGCTTCTTAACTAGCCTTAAAATGCAACCACAGAAATTCAAATGAATCATTAAAAGGCTGAATTGTCCCTCTTGCAGGGAAAGGGGGAAGGTGGGGGGGAGGGGAAGGGTTTAGCATGGTCTCATAACTGCARGTCAGACACTGGCATAAATCAGCATTGCTTCATTGATAATTTTAGGATGGTTTAGCCCACTTCCACTGGCTGAAGCTTTTGCTTTAAGGATCTTATGTTAACTTGCAGGCTTTGGAAATTGCTGACTTTGAGAAGGCTCCAGCTAAATCTGAAATCAGGCAGCAAAAAACAGGCAATGTATGAGGGGCTGCTTTCTGACTCCTTAAGCAGATGGCAAGTTTTGCATGCACTACCTCAAGTCCTTAAGAATTAGAAACCCATCATGAGTAAAAGCGTTTGGGTTTTTTCTATTGAGGCAAAAATTAGTTTTGAGTATAATACTGGGTACAATATAATGTTTGTACAGTGTTTGCTGCTTTTCAGYAAAAGCCCTTGTTCCCCAGTAATTCACACAGAACTAAGCAGAAAATGTTCTATGAAAATATTTGAAAATGTTGGACGGAGCCCAGTCTAAAAGTACTGCATACACCTGTAGATGCAGAAGGTGTCAGCAGCTTGTTTTCAGAGCCTGCACTTTGCAACACGTTCTCAATAGACTGGGGTTCTGCAAAAGAGCCAGCAGTGCTGAAAGCTGCTGTATCTGTGGTCAG